>OY744477.1:109406994-109878240 GCA_963556175.1 Tipula confusa | reverse complement strand
ATATTATTATATTATTATATTATTATATTATTATATTATTATATTATTATATTATTATATTATTATATTATTATATTATTATATTATTATATTATTATATTATTATATTATTATATTATTATATTATTATATTATTATATTATTATATTATTATATTATTATATTATTATATTATTATTATTATATTATTATATTATTATATTATTATATTATTATATTATTATATTATTATATTATTATATTATTATATTATTATATTATTATATTATTATATTATTATATTATTATATTATTATATTATTATATTATTATATTATTATATTATTATATTATTATATTATTATATTATTATATTATTATATTATTATATTATTATATTATTATATTATTATATTATTATATTATTATATTATTATATTATTATATTATTATATTATTATATTATTATATTATTATATTATTATATTATTATATTATTATATTATTATATTATTATATTATTATATTATTATATTATTATATTATTATATTATTATATTATTATATTATTATATTATTATATTATTATATTATTATATTATTATATTATTATATTATTATATTATTATATTATTATATTATTATATTATTATATTATTATATTATTATATTATTATATTATTATATTATTATATTATTATATTATTATATTATTATATTATTATATTATTATATTATTATATTATTATATTATTATATTATTATATTATTATATTATTATATTATTATATTATTATATTATTATATTATTATATTATTATATTATTATATTATTATATTATTATATTATTATATTATTATATTATTATATTATTATATTATTATATTATTATATTATTATATTATTATATTATTATATTATTATATTATTATATTATTATATTATTATATTATTATATTATTATATTATTATATTATTATATTATTATATTATTATATTATTATATTATTATATTATTATATTATTATATTATTATATTATTATATTATTATATTATTATATTATTATATTATTATATTATTATATTATTATATTATTATATTATTATATTATTATATTATTATATTATTATATTATTATATTATTATATTATTATATTATTATATTATTATATTATTATATTATTATATTATTATATTATTATATTATTATATTATTATATTATTATATTATTATATTATTATATTATTATATTATTATATTATTATATTATTATATTATTATATTATTATATTATTATATTATTATATTATTATATTATTATATTATTATATTATTATATTATTATATTATTATATTATTATATTATTATATTATTATATTATTATATTATTATATTATTATATTATTATATTATTATATTATTATATTATTATATTATTATATTATTATATTATTATATTATTATATTATTATATTATTATATTATTATATTATTATATTATTATATTATTATATTATTATATTATTATATTATTATATTATTATATTATTATATTATTATATTATTATATTATTATATTATTATATTATTATATTATTATATTATTATATTATTATATTATTATATTATTATATTATTATATTATTATATTATTATATTATTATATTATTATATTATTATATTATTATATTATTATATTATTATATTATTATATTATTATATTATTATATTATTATATTATTATATTATTATATTATTATATTATTATATTATTATATTATTATATTATTATATTATTATATTATTATATTATTATATTATTATATTATTATATTATTATATTATTATATTATTATATTATTATATTATTATATTATTACATTATTAAGGTTTGTGCCCCGAAATGTAAACTCTATAAAATGTAAACGATAAAATCTTTTATGTTATATGCTGCTGTAATCATGGCTGTAATCGTGATAAATTTTTATTTAATTTTGTTGTTTTGTTCGATCGAAAAATCACAGTTTCACCAACTTATCCATTGATTATTTTAAATTATCGCAACAAAAAATATTTACGGCTTTTTGTCGTCGAGTTGCAGTGTAACGCAATCCATATAGCAAACGTAACAATATGCGCAACGAATAAATTATTTTAGATTTGTTATAGAGTTGGTGAAAAGCGTTGCTGCACCAAAAATCGATAAATAATGAATGAATAGGATATAAAACAATCAAAGTGTTTTTCAACGGAAAAATGAAATCTGTACATGCATGCATTTTCATTTCTCAAATTGATTGAATCGTTTGGATTTTGTCTTTTATATACTTGTTTCATTATGGACGAGCGTATTGTTGACGGTTATAACGACATATGTGATGTGTCTTTACTGATTAGATGGATGACATCAATAAATTTTCGTGCTAGTTACAATAAACGAAAATTTTTTTCAAAATTGAGTTCGAATTGTTAAAATTGGTTTTGGTAATACTTAAAAGTGGAAAGTTTGATATTTATTGTTTGCAAGGCTTTTGAGTGTGATTGGCATTTGAAAATTTTGATTATGTGATAAATTACCAAAGCTGTTTGTCGTCTGTGAATGGGGAGTATTCATTTACAACATTTCTCCGATACCAAACTTACCATAAATTTATCCGTGACCACAGTGTTCGCACCCATAAGCATTCCATAAGAACTAAAGCAAATACAGTCGATCATTTGAACCCATCACATAACTGTCACATCTAAATCAAATGTCGTTAGCCGATCCAGATATGCTATTCAAAATTCTTGCTTCTGATAAATCCTTAGTGTCACTTGCGGTTTACCAGACGACAACATGTATTATTTATTACAACATCATGTTATAAAAAAATCAAACTGAACTACTAAACTGCGTGTGGCGTTTGACCCATTGACATAATCACCCACGGTAATATCATTAACCAATGTATTGATGGTCGGAGACTCTTCAACAAACGCTACTTAAGAATCTAATCAGACTTAGGAACGATCGCAACATAATCACGACGAACATCGAGAAAATGTGCCGTCTTATTAGGGTTAAAAATCGGATATATACTACCAACGCATCATTTGGCGTGAATCACCGGCAAAATTATTAAAACATGCAGGTTCCTAGCGCTAAATTCTCTTTTATGACTAGATGGATACCGTATTCGAAAATGGGCCACCAACGTCACAAATGCCACAAACTTCAAAGTCTCCCAATAAGAACTTGACCCAATAAGAACTTGACCCAATAAGAAGCTCATTCGGATGGTACCACCTATACCAAGATTATCTTATGATATTCATCTGTATATCAGCTAAAATCGACCAAGGATATATTTCTAACAGCCAGTGAAACTCAAAAGGTTTCAAAATCGTCGTAGGATTTGTACAGATGTGCTTAGTGATAATGATACCAATTTTGTTGGAGCCACCAATGAGCTAAAGCATTCCCAGCAACTGTTGTCAAGGGGAAAAGAGTATATTCTGGATCTAGCAGCCATAATATCAAATAAAATTTTGCACCACCAGCATCATCCCACTTCAACAGACTCTGTAAAGCTGCAGTTAAGTTTTTCGATATGAAGGGGCTTTTCGACGTGACCAAGTCAGCTAATTCAGTTGAATTTGATGAATTCGATAATGTTGCAATATCTTTGGAATTTCATAGTTCATTCATGACCTTCTTTTAGAATGTACAAACAATAAGACTGAATAATGCAGTCGTAGGAGGTCAAGGTTCAATTTTCACTTCCTTAGCTAGGCCTCTATTATTTTAGAGATTACATAAGTGTGATAGATCTTTGATTGCCGAAATTTCTTGTATATCTTGGAACACTGCAGAATTATTATTTAACTGCTTGTAAATCTTTCTGGGATGTTATAGTGGACCCATCAGTTATTAGTTTTAAAATTTTCACTGAATTTGTTCCTTTGTATCGTCACAAACTACTTCTACCTTAACCACCTTAACTACTTCTTTAAGCACCAGATTAAACAAAATAGCACGAGTCTTCCTGCCTCACACCTCACGTTACCTCAAACAATATAATATACAGTTCTTTTGATTTCTTTCTAAATGCCGATCTAGATGTAATTAGTTTGCAAGTAGGGACGAGTTTTTTGAAAACGTCATGACACATGACAGCAGACCAAAAGTTTCCGAATGAATATGCTTGTTGTGTATATGTGCATCACGAAAAATAATCACCGTAGCATTAGGTGCAGAAAGATCGGATATTTGGTGGAGTAGGAAATTTTCTAATCCCGAAGCGCGTAATGATAAAGTTAATCAATTCAGGCATGTCTATATATTTGTAGCAGTTAGGTTATGTAACTTATCCGAAGCTCAAACATGTAATATCTTTAAAGGATGGCATGGGTTTTCTCCAAGCATCACATATTTGGTAACATGTACAGAAAACCCTTTTTTTAAAAATCAGTTATCGAAGAATTAATTCAGAAAATATTTCCACATTTTGCCACTAATTACAAAAATCATCAATGTCTGAATCGACGTCTATACAATCAATTACGCAATTCACGAAAAAATTATGGGCAAGTACAAACCGTCAAAACGTTGGACCGAATCAACACGAGATTATAAATAATCCAATTGAGTTTTGGAATTCGTTGGATCTCTTTTGTGAGCCACCACCACACGTATTGTCTATAAAAGATTTTCAATAAAACGAGGCTCTCTGTCAAAATGTGATGTTAAACGTCATCGAAGCACAATTTTGAATAGCAAGTCAAAAGGAGATGAGGAGGATATATATATATATATATAAATAGACTATATATATCTATATAAATATATATATATATATATATATATATATATATATATATATATATATATATATATATATATATATATATATATATATATGACCTTTCCACATTTTAAATAAATAACATTTGCATCGGTCTTCGGTGTATCTAAGGCATGGACCAAAAGTTCAAACATTTAATAAATTTTTATTGTATATACATCTTATTGAATCTCCGTTTATTTGATTAAGATGAACTTTAGTGGCTTGTTTTGTTTTGCAGGTTGCTTTTGTTATTTCATATTTCGATAATCTTCTCAAAATCATTTTTTTTTTTGATAATAATACTGAGATGTAAACAAAACTGTAAACAAAGTGGAAAAGAAAGAGTTGGGCGGGACCATTAATTAAATATTGATAATTTTTTTTTCTTTTGGAAAGTTAAATCTTCAACCATTTCATTATGTGCATGTATGTTTATGTAATTGGAATGTTTCGGTAATGCTGGGAATGAGGATTTTTTATATTTATTGATATTTCTTAGATGATGACCCACATAATTATGGGTCATTTAAAGTCAATTAATTTATGAATTTTATTCAATTTTATTGCTGATGAATTTTTAACTGCACCGAAGAATGTGTTTGAAATTATTATAAGTACCAGATGAAATGATAAATTAAATGAATTGAATGAATTGAATGAATTGAATGAATTGAATGAATTGAATGAATTGAATGAATTGAATGAATTGAATGAATTGAATGAATTGAATGAATTGAATGAATTGAATGAATTGAATGAATTGAATGAATTGAATGAATTGAATGAATTGAATGAATTGAATGAATTGAATGAATTGAATGAATTGAATGAATTGAATGAATTGAATGAATTGAATGAATTGAATGAATTGAATGAATTGAATGAATTGAATGAATTGAATGAATTGAATGAATTGAATGAATTGAATGAATTGAATGAATTGAATGAATTGAATGAATTGAATGAATTGAATGACTTGAATGAATTGAATGAATTGAATGAATTGAATGAATTGAATGAATTGAATGAATTGAATGAATTGAATGAATTGAATGAATTGAATGAATTGAATGAATTGAATGAATTGAATGAATTGAATGAATTGAATGAATTGAATGAATTGAATGAATTGAATGAATTGAATGAATTGAATGAATTGAATGAATTGAATGAATTGAATGAATTGAATGAATTGAATGAATTGAATGAATTGAATGAATTGAATGAATTGAATGAATTGAATGAATTGAATGAATTGAATGAATTGAATGAATTGAATGAATTGAATGAATTGAATGAATTGAATGAATTGAATGAATTGAATGAATTGAATGAATTGAATGAATTGAATGAATTGAATGAATTGAATGAATTGAATGAATTGAATGAATTGAATGAATTGAATGAATTGAATGAATTGAATGAATTGAATGAATTGAATGAATTGAATGAATTGAATGAATTGAATGAATTGAATGAATTGAATGAATTGAATGAATTGAATGAATTGAATGAATTGAATGAATTGAATGAATTGAATGAATTGAATGAATTGAATGAATTGAATGAATTGAATGAATTGAATGAATTGAATGAATTGAATGAATTGAATGAATTGAATGAATTGAATGAATTGAATGAATTGAATGAATTGAATGAATTGAATGAATTGAATGAATTGAATGAATTGAATGAATTGAATGAATTGAATGAATTGAATGAATTGAATGAATTGAATGAATTGAATGAATTGAATGAATTGAATGAATTGAATGAATTGAATGAATTGAATGAATTGAATGAATTGAATGAATTGAATGAATTGAATGAATTGAATGAATTGAATGAATTGAATGAATTGAATGAATTGAATGAATTGAATGAATTGAATGAATTGAATGAATTGAATGAATTGAATGAATTGAATGAATTGAATGAATTGAATGAATTGAATGAATTGAATGAATTAAATGAATTGAATGAATTGAATGAATTGAATGAATTGAATGAATTGAATGAATTGAATGAATTGAATGAATTGAATGAATTGAATGAATTGAATGAATTGAATGAATTGAATGAATTGAATGAATTGAATGAATTGAATGAATTGAATGAATTAAATGAATTAAATGAATTGAATGAATTGAATGAATTGAATGAATTGAATGAATTGAATGAATTGAATGAATTGAATGAATTAAATGAATTGAATGAATTGAATGAATTGAATGAATTGAATGAATTGAATGAATTGAATGAATTGAATGAATTGAATGAATTGAATGAATTGAATGAATTGAATGAATTGAATGAATTGAATGAATTGAATGAATTGAATGAATTGAATGAATTGAATGAATTGAATGAATTGAATGAATTGAATGAATTGAATGAATTGAATGAATTGAATGAATTGAATGAATTGAATGAATTGAATGAATTGAATGAATTGAATGAATTGAATGAATTGAATGAATTGAATGAATTGAATGAATTGAATGAATTGAATGAATTGAATGAATTGAATGAATTGAATGAATTGAATGAATTGAATGAATTGAATGAATTGAATGAATTGAATGAATTGAATGAATTGAATGAATTGAATGAATTGAATGAATTGAATGAATTGAATGAATTGAATGAATTGAATGAATTGAATGAATTGAATGAATTGAATGAATTGAATGAATTGAATGAATTGAATGAATTGAATGAATTGAATGAATTGAATGAATTGAATGAATTGAATGAATTGAATGAATTGAATGAATTGAATGAATTGAATGAATTGAATGAATTGAATGAATTGAATGAATTGAATGAATTGAATGAATTGAATGAATTGAATGAATTGAATGAATTGAATGAATTGAATGAATTGAATGAATTGAATAAATTGAGTGAATTGAATGAATTGAATGATATATGTTCTATAATTTTTTCATTATGATATGCTATTTTTAACTTTCTCCAAGATTTTAAACTAATTTGAAATTGTTTTCTGCATTTCGTGGGTTTTTAAATCATTTCTTAGCTATAACTTTTTTAAATATCTGGATGCACTATAATATTATAACTTCAAAGACATTATAATTAAGATATTAAATTGCATCACAAAATTACAAGTCCAACTGTGCTACAAACGATTATACAATGTATTATAATAATTTTACAACAAAACATTGTAATAAATATAATTAATTTTAAGTTATGCGACTTACATCCATCAACATTATATTTTGTATTAAGATGTAAATTTTTAACGATATTTAGTTTTATCTTTGTACTCTATATTAAATCAGATAAAAAAATGTCCATCGTGCACAGTAGGAAATTAATGAAAAACATAAAGGAGGGCACCTGACACAATTATACTAATTACTTGCACTGAAAAGAGAAAATTGATCGATGTAATTTAAAATTTAATTTTTTGTACACGATTTAATATTTATTTATTTGTATATAAACAGGTGTCTCAAAACTAATGACTTCATTTGTTTTGTTAAGATATTAACTAAGCCATGGATTAATGAGATGCGTTATACTGACAATTTTACTTGGGGTACGTTTTTTAAGATTATTGAATATAATATAGTTTTAGAAATAAAATTCCAGATCTGTAAACGATGTGGTCAACTAAAATTATTATTATACTCGCTTTATGCATATATTATCTTTCTTTGAATAAAATGAATTTCCATTTATTTTAACACCTTCGTACCTAACAAGATTATTTCCAGTAACACCGCTTCTGTGGAGTGGAATTTATATAAAATCAGATTATCGCATTTCTATGGTGCCGGTTCCAACTTTGTTTAAATCTATGTCAGTTTCAAGACAAACTGTGCTTTTTATTTAAAGTGGTGCTTAATGTGTTAATTAGGTAAACAAGCATTTTTTTAGACAAATTCTGAAATTTTTTTCAGCCATAGGTTTACTATAAATTTTCCAAAAATTGTTGCCTTTAATATTTATTATTTTTCTGTTTAGTAGAAGTTGAGTTCTATGGAACATAGCCTGCCACATATCAAGTCTCATAATTCAATTCAGTTAACTTTTACTTTAAAAAAACTAAACTTTGGCATATAGACCGTAAACGTCCTATATCGCGTCTCTAAAGATACCTTTTTAAACCACTTGGTATGTATTTGTGAAGGTTGTAGGTGGTTGGTCTAACGAATGATTTTTACACACAATTCGTCCACCGGTACAAGTTGTAATTATTTATTTTTTATTTAAAATTTTTTGGTCAATGCCAACTATATCGAACTCGAGACCGCGGAGTGGTAAGTAAGTATCTAAACCATCGCTTTGCGACAGGAGACATGACCCTCTAGTCATTGGATCATATTGTCCATCACATGAAATCATATTGTCCATCTAAATATTTAGCCTACCATCAACTATCAAAATACAATTTGCATCTATGAATTGTGCCAAAGAAAGGATGTCACTGTCTTTTTTAGCAAAAATGTAATGTGCAAATATATTTATCTACTGTAATTATGCTGACTCCGAGAGCTTTTAATTCAGAAATCACTCAATAAAATTGGACACCTTTTACGTGGTTTATTGCACAATTGCCCACATTGCCTGATTTTTAGGATTAACAATTATTTATGCAAATGTTCCGATATTAAACAACAATTTAAAGTTGGCTGTATGGTTAAATCTATATTGTCTTATTCCCTTGAAATCCTACTTGATGACTTAGCCAAACTATCCAATACTACTCGCAACTTGGACTTTTAATTAGATTTCTTTAGCTCACAGTGATGCGGAAAATAAAAATATTTTGACTTATGCCTTGCCGGTTTGATGAGTTTCAAATTACCTAGATTTAAATATTTTCTTATAAAATTTGAGTATTCCATTTTAATTTCTTGCTTTGAGGCTACATTCAATGAGTTCCCGAGCTTAGTTGCATCGCTCAATTGGTGATAGTAGCCTTACCTTTAGTGGTCACCTTTCCAGATGTTAAACTAGTTATAAAAATGCTTGCTTTGGATCTATGTAATTTTAAACGTTGTACACAAGCATCCATTATGGCACCATTAATGAAACTTCAGACCCTAATTCTTGTAACACTCTGCATTTTTGTATGTTTCCACATGTTTTGGATACTTCCATTTCCTCCATTGGAAGTAATAACTGGAGAATAGAGATAGCGAGCGTGCCTACTACAAGATCATTAGCTGCCCTTTCTTTCAAAATTTTGGAGACATTTTTGTTGCCCCTTATGGATGCTTCCTCTGGTTTTAACTTGTTCTTATGTTTCATCGGTTTACTGTAAGCATTGGTCACTGTACAATGCTTGTTACTGCACGAAATATTTATTGCATTTTTGCAACGGAACAAAAATGTTACAAGTAATTGCCAGCAAAATCGTATGACGTAATATGTATGTTGATGATCTACTTACAGGTAGCAATTTAGTCAACAAAGCACAACACTTTCAAGCTGAAATTACTTTTGTGCTTGCCACAGCTAGAATGGAATTAAAAAAGCTATGTTCTAATTCGTTTGACATTGGATAAAATCATCACGCTCTCATAAACTCAACGTATATCTGACATCAATGGATGGAATCAGCGACTTCAATGCGGTTGACGTTTGATCGATGGGGTTGAAACCAAAACAATTTATATGTTGCGATTTATGGTTTCATGGGAATGATTATCTTCAATAACCATAGTAAGCAAATGGCCTTAGTCGTAACCTGATTCATGCGTATACATTTACTAGATAAACGGGATCCTGATCTATCACAACCGAAATATATGACGTTCTATTGATACACAAATATCTTCAACAATTTAAATTCTTACAAAGGGTTATAGCATATTTTGATGGTTTTGTGAGTTCCTGTTAAAAATCTATCTTTATATATGAACAAAAGTTTGGAGATCTGAATGTTGGAAAACTTGTCCGCAGTTCGGAGCTAGCAGCTTTATCTAGTATAAGGCATAGGGACCGGTCGAAACTGGATATTTTACAACTGGATTTGACGAAACAGGATAATTCAAAACTGGATATTTTAAAACGAGATAAGGTACAAAACGAGATATGGTACAAAACTGGATATTTCAAAACAGGATATTTCATACATGTGATTTAAACTTAAAACTATTTTTTAGGAAAGTTCTGGAATATGGCCAGTTAGAAAGGTACTCGGTGAGTTCTTAGCCGATTATGATGAAATTCTATGTATAATTAAATTCTTATGTAGGATGGGAATGTGGTTTTAAAATGATTTTTTGGAAAAGTTCTGGAATAAGGCCTGTAAGGTTCCATACTTAAATATTTCTAAGGAGAAAAATAGAATTTTCCTTCACTTAATGTTTTTTTCTTTTAATTGTATAATTAAATTTGATTTTAAAATTTTTTTGGGAAAACCTCTGGAATATGGTCAATAAGGTTTCATACTTGAATAATTTTAAGAAGAAAGATAGAATTTTCTTTCACTTAATAGTTTTTTTGGTTGCTGCTTTTCTCATCTTATTAAAATAGTCATTGACTTGAAAAAATCATTTTAAAATCACATTTTCATCCTATATATCGAATTACCGGCACAACTGAGAGTTGGCTCTTTGCACAACAGCTATATTAACATTTTTGAAAACTTTGGTCTATGGAGTATTTTATAGTACTTTAACAACGATGAAACTGGAAACAACGAACAAAAAACTTATATTATTGGCAAGTTAGTGCTTCTCAAAGGCAATGCAATGTCCCCACTTAAATGGAAACTCGGATGAAGGGTAGGTACACATCCTGGTACTGATGGATAGGTTCGTATCATGACCCTTCGAACTCAAGTCGGACAATTTAAGTGAACAGTTGTAAAGTGTGTCTACTGCCAGAAAAAGTTCAGTTATTGTTAAACTTTTATATGTTAATTATTTAGCCGCATCTGCCATTTAACGTCCAAATTATTATATTTTCAAAATCTTAAACCACGTGTCAGTGATCGTAACTATATTGATATTACTATTGATATTTTTAACAAGCTTTTTCTTAAGGATGCGGGTCTAAAATTTGTTTAGTCGCCTACAACGACAAGCCAATAATGGTGTGTTTTACGAGGCATGCGAGTGTCGCCTGACCCTAGTTACCAATAAAATAAAAATAAAATATACAAAAGTACAATCCCACCTTTATCACCAAATTGTAACGTTTTAATATGCATCTTTCTGTCTTTTATTATTCCTTCATTTCCTTCGACCAAAATTGGTAGATCATTATCACTGATCGATCTCTTTGAAATTTTATGATATTATTACCTTAGAATATTTTAATTGGATGCCAAATTATAATACAAAAATCGAATAATAAAATGAATTAAAAAAACATTTCAATACGAAAGAC
Source organism: Tipula confusa (assembly GCA_963556175.1). Taxonomy (NCBI): domain Eukaryota; kingdom Metazoa; phylum Arthropoda; class Insecta; order Diptera; family Tipulidae; genus Tipula; species Tipula confusa. Next base: position 109,866,053 of record OY744477.1, on the reverse strand, counting down.
ATAAATAATAGCAAGAAAGATACATTTCTCAAAAGGATGGATGATAAAGACATAAATAATATTAACAATAATAAATTGATTATTACCTCTAATAGTAATAATAATAATAATAATAATGATGATGATCTATATGATGATGATCGTCATTATATTTTTCTTATTTAATGTTGTGCTTCACAAACATAAAAGATCCACAACGTACAATGGGGAGCATTAATTACGTATTTTGTATTCAACGTCTGACACAATAATGGTAGCAGGAATACCATCAATAATAATAATTGTTTCAATATTATATAAATTACAAGCAATGATATATATTCTGAGCGCAGGTAATTTAAGATCCTATAAAAGGTATTATTTTGATTAACTTGAAATCTCAGAATTAAGCATAAATAAAATTTATCTACACAACAAAAACAAAAAATGTTTTAATTTGATTAACATTGTCAATAAAATCGATCATGTAACAAGTATGATCGCGTATATATTGTAATATGCACACAAAATGATTAACATAACGCTGGGAAATCTCATGAAAATGGAAACGAAACAACTTTTCTTATGTACGATAGGTATATATGCGATCCATCATCATCCACTCGATCATCCAGCAACGAGACAACATTTTAAAGATTCTAAAAAATTTATTTTTATTTATATGCTACACATACGTAACATGATCTTACAAATGTTATGTTTTTCGATCGTCACTTTATACATTGCTACAGTGTTTCTAACTGTGGAATGTATTTATTTTTTAAATGCTAGACGCGTAATCGAACTATACTTTTTACATCGATATAATAAAGTGACTATTAATAAGATAAATGTTAACGATAAATTTATTTATGACCGTGTCTGCAGTACAGTCGATTACATAAATTTTATGTTTTGGAAAGAAAAAACCTCGACTTCTTCATAACTTTTGCGTTACTCGATTTATAGCATAATCTCAAATATATCAAACTAGAAGAGAAATTACTGCAGTGGTTTATTGTTAAGATTCATACGCAGCTCGAGCTAAGATAAATTTTCCATAGTAATTTGACATAAAATTTAGGTAGCTTAGAGCGCAATAAAAAATTACTGTAAAGTCTCCAATATTTTCGCGTCAGTTTATCTGCAAGAAAAATTAAAGGAATGGGAAATTTTGACATTTCATTAGGTTTTTATTTTACGCGTTCATGGTTTGCTATAATTTTTTAAAATATGATAATAAGCTAGGTATTAAACTCAAGCTAAGCTAAATTTTAACGTGGTTTCCACAAATCTAGAGATAAATATCGAGCTAATAAAAATGTGTAGAGATAAATTTTGACATGCCTAATTTAACGTGTCTTTTGAACTCCCTGGATGTACATCGACGATTCGCCCTAAAATCCAATTCATGGGTGAAACATTTTCTTCATTTAGTAAGACTAATAAACCGTTTTCAATTTTATTGGTTTTAACAAATCATTTTTGATAGGTAATCAGAAGACCATTTTTTCCAAAACGTTTGGAGATAAAACTGAATACGCTGATACCTATCTAATCGATTAAACTTTAAATGATCAAGAGAGGACTCCGGAATTGCGTTGAGAGGACCCCCAATTAAAAACCGTCCTGAAGTTAATGTAGAAAGATCACTAGGATCATTAGACATTGGACAAAGAGGCATTAAATTAAAACATTCCTCAGCTTGAATTATTAAACTGTTAAGTTCTTCATAAGTACACATATTTTTTCCTGGATCTTTTTTAATATGGTACTTGGCACTCTTAATTCCAGCTTCTCACAGTCGTCCAACATGTGGTGAACGTGGAAGAATAATTTTCCGTTGTATACCTTCTTCTGAACGCAATCGTTGAACATCATGATTATGGGTTTGAATATTAAATAATATTTTCAACTCTATCATCTCGTGTTTTGCCCCAACAAAATTCTTAGCATTGTCAGAGAATATGCATGAACACTTGCCTCGTCACCCAATAAAACTTCGTAAACATGCAAAAAGGCTTTCGTAGATAAATCAGGGGCAAGCTCTAAATGCATAGCTTTTGTTGAAAATCATATGAATAAGGCAATGGACACTTTTGATGAGACTTTTGACCCTACCTTGTAGGTAACGTAAAATGGTCCACCAAAATCAATACCTACATTTTTAAAAGCTCTGAACTTTTTCCGCTGGCAACTGACCCATAAACTGTTCACAGGAAACTGTTTTTGTACGACTACACCTAATGCAAACCTAACTGTTTTTTTGGCATAATAACCTACCATTTATTATCCAGAATCTTTGTCGAATAAAACTAAATGATGCTTGCGGCCCTGCATGTAAGTTTCTTGTGTGCTCCCATTCCACCAATTTTTTTGTAAAACGACCATTACCTGGGCTTTAATTTTGTTGTTTTTTTCGAGACTACGAGACTAGGAGCAATTTATACGTACACTGTGTTTAGTATTCATTTCTGTTCTTGTGTTTTTTAATTTTTTTGAAAAAACACAAGTACACAAATGAATACTAGACACAGTGTACGTATAAATTATTCCTAGTCTCGTAGTCTCAAAAGGGCAACAAAATTGAGGTCCCGGTAATAAAATAGGATGAATTTGGGAGTATTTTAACAAAGAATTAATAAGACGGCCACCAACACACAATATCCTGAGGAAGTATGCTTTGAATTTTTGCTGTTCTAGTTTCAACAAAGGTGGAATATTTTGAAAGTAACTGTGCTATCCTACACAAAGTTATTTGAGTATCGGACCACATGATAATTCGATTTAGTTTAATTTTACGTTTCGCATTAAATGTTTTATACAAGTGTGCTAGCAGTAATGCGGCGCACAATTCAAGTCTAGGTACGGTACATCTTTTCACAGGAGCTACCAAACAGCAACCATAACCTCGCTCCGATGCATCCACAAAATCGCGAAGATCAAGGGAAACGCCATCGCTAAAGTTAAGGCAGGACCGAGATATTTCAAAGCAATTTGATTTGGATAATATGTTGACATAAGTACGCCACTGAGAGGAAATTGGTTCGAGTATTTCATCATCCCAACCCAAGTTGTTCTCAGCCCAAAATTTATGCATAACTAATTTGCCAGTAAACACAACAGGAGGTGTAATCCTAAATGACCAAATAATTGCGCAAGAACAGATAAAACTGACCTTTTCGTCGATGAAGACTCAATAGAAAAATCCCTTAAACTAACAATGAAACCAACTGATTTTAGTTTCCATTTAATTCCAAAAACGCTAACAATTTCATTTTTAGAATCTGGGTTAATTTTATTCGAATTAGATTCCCATTTTCTTAGCTCAAAACCACCGGCTGCTAAAAGCTTGGTTAGCAATAACTCGATCATTTATAATATCAAAATAAATTTCAGCACCCAAAAGCATATCTATTTCTTTAGGCTCGTAGAAATATGGGTCAGCCAATTTAACTGAGTTGGAAATCATTTTGCTATCGAAATTATTAATAGAATATAACGGATGTAGCCCAATTAGGTCATTTTAAATTCAAAGAATCTGGATTTTATCATTATTGGGACGCTATGTTTGATCTTAGTAACCTTTCCATTGATTCCGCTTATAGGAATATATATATATTTTTCCTTGTAGGGTTTAATTTTTTACAAAGAGATTCAGTTATAATGTTTAATTGCGAATTAAACCTTTAAATTATTAGCATTTGTAGAAGTATTTGGTTCATTATTGGCTTTTAACTTATTAACATCTCCAATGTATATGTTCAAATTTAAGTTTTCCCTTGTATTTTGTGGGCTGAGAACCACCCGTTAATTTGGATTATTTGTGGAGGTAAAATGTAAAAGCGTTTGATGATCACATGTTTGACAACGTATTGATCGACATCTGGATATATGGTGATTATCAAATCAAATGCTACACAATCTGTTAGAACTAATCCATTTGCTGCTTTCTAAAGCATCTAATGTTTCTTTAAGTGAAGTCAGTCTATTTTTCTCACGTAGTTTTTGTAATTCCAGTTTAGAGTCTTTATCGACTAGTCGTAGAATATGGAATACAAAATAATAATCCCAGTGTTCAACTGGAACCTAAAGAGCTTTTAAAGGTTGATAATGTTACCAAAAATGGCTAACAAATTTTCTCAAAATCTGTGAGTCTGGATTCTCAGGCAAAGGTTTTAAATCGTAGAGTTCAACAAAATGCATGTCTGTTGTTCGAGTTTCATCGTAGAATTTTAAAAGAGATTGCCACACATTATCATAATTTTCGCCCGAAGGGTAAATACCACCAATAAAATAAAATGTCTCACCATCTTTTAAAACATCTTTTATTTTTATCAGTTTTATTTTATTACAAATTTTACATTTTTTTATTTTTTATTTTATCATATTAATTCTTTTTTTATTTGGTTGATAATAAACTTTCTGAATAATATACTTATTAAATTAATAATTCAAAAAGAAGGTCAATATTCTTAGTTTCGTGGAGCGATCCTCGTAGGGATTTTGAAAAAGTAGAGAAGCTATTGCACATTCGAACGAACATCGGCAAATTATTAAATATTATTATGGAAATTATATCAATGTAGTTCTTTCTAAATCTAATCTGAAGTTGGGAACATATTTTTTAAACTGTTGATTAGTTCTACGATTATATCCAGCGAGGGATACAAAATTATTTCCGAAGGCGAATAAGAATTTCACGAAGATGAATATGAAGGTTTGAAGCTTAGAATACTCAGCAACTGTTTTTGACGAACATATATTGGTAGTAATGTAGATTTGCATGCACCACCCCAACATGATAGACCGTATTGTAAAACTGACTCTGCGAGGGCAAAATATATCATTCGTAGTAAATATGGCAGACAATACAACCGCAGAACATACATTTTCATAGAGACAACTAAAAGTCTAGATTTCAATTCTTGAATTGATTGATTTTGAATGTACTGCCAAGCATTAAGCAGGATATCCCGGAAAGCGCCGGGCCCACAGTACACCCGTTTTTACATATACTTGGAAGGATATGGAAGGATACTAGTAAAATTATTGAGATCGACCCGGTTACAGACACCTTGGCGGCCAATAGTTAGTAAATTTTTGTGGGTTAGGGAAAGGAAAAGTATGTTAGTTATGACTTAATTGGTCCGATTTCTCGGTATCCAATATTCAAACTACTGTTAGTGTAAGACAATCACATTTTTGTTGTACTGCTCTGCATTCTGCCATCTCTTATCAGCAACTCCAGTATGCCGCCATTCATCTATAATCTGCAATGGTACCCTGAAAACAATATCTATTAATTAATTAATTGCTCTTAGCCGTGAGCTGTAATAAATTGAATTAGTTTTTGCCTGAAATTTACAATTAATTAAATTTTAACATTTATAGAAATATGAAATTATAGATAATATAAATTAGATTTTTCAAATTTGATTAAATATTACAAATCAATTGAATTAACCGCTTTACGACAAATAGGTCATATACTCGCCGAAAATCTAATTTATACACCTTATAAATATAAATTTACCTTCTAATATAATAAAATAATATAATAATATAGTTGTAATAATACAGATACAAACTGCCACATAAATTTGGTGATGTACCAAATTTGAAAATCCAAAATCCTAAAGTGCCTAAAGGAAGGGAGCGTAAAAGAAATACAATGACTCAAAAGTAAGACTCTACTTGTGCAGAGACCCTCTGAGTACAGGAAAATCTGTTCTAAGTGAGATAAACAGTATGTAAGAGAAATAAAAATTAGTGTCAAACTGTACTCAGGTGGCTTTGTGAAGCGAATGTAAAAAAAGGCAGAAGAATAAAAAAAACCGGCTAAACTTTGCTCGTACCTATTTAGCGAAACCTGCCGAGTTTTGGCGGTTAATATTATGAAACAACGAATCAATATTTTCTTTAGATGGAAGCTACGGAGAGAAATATTTTTTGAGCTTCTCAGACATAGGCGGAAATAAGGCATGCGTTTGTAAGAACTCAAACTTGTCTTACGACAGCAAACAACCCATAATTCTAAGTAAACATAACATAATCACACAAAAGATCATCGAGGAAGCTCATAGCAAGACATTGCATGGCGGCACACAAGTAACGTTGGCACTCCTGAGGAACAAGTACTGGATACTCGATGATAGACGCGCTATGAGCCAAGTAATAAAAAATGTATAACATGTTTTCGCCACAAACAAACCAACATGGAACAGTTGATGAGCGAGCTACCACCATCAAGAGTGAGGCCATTCATATCGAAATAGTAAGCAATTTAACAACAGAAGGGTTTATTGCTGCGTATAAGCGGTTTATAGCCAGGCGAGGATTATGCACAGATATATACTCCGATAATGGGACATATTTTGTTGGAGCTAACGCCAAAATAAAGAAATGCTACTACATGGCCATGGCGTCATTACCAAGTGATATATCAACCATACTCGCCAGTGAAGGAACAACCTAGCATTTTATACCACCGCATTCCCCTCACTTCGAAGGCTTATGAGAAGCTGGAATAAAATCGGTAAATTTTCATCTTAAAAAAGTGATAGGAGAAACAACACTCACATTTGAAGAATTATACACCGTCATAAATGAAAAATGGTACAAGATTTCTGGAAACGATGGTCATCAGAATATCTACACCAACTACATCAACGGAATAAGTGGACAAGTATTCAACCTGATTTAATTACCAATGACCTAGTTCTATTAAAAGATGACCAACTACCTGCCACACGATGGAAGTTAGGACGGATTCTCCATACTCACGCCGGAACTGATGGTTTAGTGCGAACAGTCACAGTTAAATGTAAGGACGCAATCTACAAGCGGCCAATAGTGGAACTATGCAAGCTACCAATCAGCGATCGAACCAATAAAACATAGCCAATACAACCAAGTCATCTGGCGACAGATGTAACACCCAAGAATAGCATACCGAGAACCAGTCGAACCCATAGCACTACGTCTAGACAACAACCATGCCGACGTGCCAAAAACATAGAAAAAAAAAACAGAAAAAATGAATCCTTTGCAATAACAATTTTTCAGTTTGTTGTCGCGATGGAGTGGACTTTAGTAATTCAGTACAACATGAGCACTTACTAAAACAAAATCGAGAACATCGAATTAGCTGACAAGGAACTACAGGCACTTTGCAAGGAACAGCCTAGATTGAATTGCAATATTCTAAACCAACTGAAATGGCAATTAAGAAATTTAATGGCAGATAATGAACTTCTGCTAGCTAGTAACAAGGGACGATCACGCGTAAGGCGAGGTCTAGGAGTCACAATGGATATCATATTAGGGGACATGTTCGGAGTACTTACACAACGAGGGCCAGCGAATATGAAGATCGGTTCAAGAGAATTAACAACAATGAGCACCTTTACTAGCACTAGTGAAAAATCAAACATCCCTGATCGATAATACCGTCAAGCTGGTAAAACATAACACAAATCTCACCCTAACGTCAATAAACAGCTTGATAATGGAGCAAAACTATTTACGGTGGGAAATGTCGGAACTCCAAGAATACCAAAGTTATGAGGACAGAGTTCATTCGATAATGCTAATCATACTCGGATTTGAATCTAATCCTGAGAAACCTAGCGGAGACACAACAGGCTCTGCTCGACGTGGCTTACGATGCTCATCGGCGAATTATACACCCAGCTATCCTAACACCAACTCAGTTAAGCAGGGTGCTACAGTTAATTCAGCAGCACGTGCCAGTATCATTTACCATCTCGGGACACAACCTCCGGGATCTTACACATGTGCATCAAAGCATGAAAACACGAAGCAGGGTAACACCACAGTGTATAATTATTAAACTCACACTACCGTTTTCTTTCAAGAGGGACTACACACTACTAGCAGTGGTTCCCGTTTCAGACATCAACCACGGGACTACCCCGTCGCACATCATCAGAACAACCGAATATCTAGCCGTAGATAAACGATGAGAGCATTTCGCAACATTAACAAAATAAGACGTAGGCCGGTGTCAAGTTTTCCAACCAACACAATTTCTATGCAAACTATCTCCAATTGTTACTGCAATTGCCGACCAAGAAAAATGCGAAATAGCCCTATTACAGCGAAAGAAGGAAATCAATTCCGTGTGCAGCAGCAGAGCAATAAATGGAACCAACCACTGGATCAAGTTGCACACCCCGAACCAATGGATATACGTCATACCCAACGAAGCTACGGTCGATGTTATCTGTGAATCTACTGCAATCTTGCAGCATGCAAGTTCCAAGGATTCGGGCTAGTAGAAATAGGCCCAGGGTGCATTCTAAGGGATGCCGAGATACTAATCATAGCCACGGCGACAGTTCACAGCAACATCAGTATAGCATTCAATAATTCGGCGGTCTGCTACACGGGGGAAATCATCTAAGGGAATTCAATGCGCAAATCATAAACAAAACTATAGGACATCAGCAGATCCAGTTGATGACGGCACCAACAACAAGGGAATTAGAAAAACAATCTCAACTCTAGAGCAGAATGAGGTGCTTGCGCCGAATCAAAGCATTCACTACGTTCACCATTATACCATGATTCACATAATATTTTGGAGCGGCATACTGATCGCAGTAACCTGGAGCGCACGACGCCTATATAGAAGAAAATCATCCGCTAGTCACAGGTTCCCCTCTCCACTGCCAACCATAGAAGGAAGCGTTGCCTAGAGATCCTGTAATTTAACCCCTATAGACACCCTTCTTTGGAGCCACGTGAAAGATAAGGTCTATGCAAATACTCCACCTTCAATTCAAGACCTTACAAATAAAATTCGTGAAGACACCGAGGACATCGCCGCAAATGCACGAATTGGTCATGAAAAATTTCATAAAAAGGATATGGTGCTGCACTCACTCACATAAGCCAAAACAAAACAAAATACAAACTATAAAATATATACAACAAAACATGTAAAACAAAACGTAATTAACAAACGGGAAATTTGTAAATATTATAAGTGAGTATTGGTTTTCATTATATACCTGTTACTTGTACCCATTTATGTTCCCTCCATACTTATAGTATATTAACAATTTAAATTCTACGAAACTAAAGTATATCTATCCCGTGTATATAAAAAATAAAAAAGTAAATCCGTGTTGATTTTTTCCCCCTTTTTCTTCTCTCTTTGAACGACCACACTACATTATTTACTACACAATATTATTTCCTATAATTTACAACACAAACAAAACTATATACTCAAAATTACACATATGCATAATGATTTAAAATTAATAAAAATGCCCATTAAAATGATTCATTGAATCATTGATACCTTGTCTCTGGGAAATCGACAGAGACTCCGATTCACTTCAGTTCTTAACCTAAATTTAAAACACGTAATAATGTGATTAAAGTTAAAACCTATAACTTTAATCACAAAACACTAAATTCATTTTATTAAATTCAAACAAACACACACAATCACATTTTCGTCTATGTAATATGTACCACAGAGAACTATAGTAAAGTTTCTATGATAATATATTATATGTATACGAAATTATTTACACAACACAATGAGAGAGATAAAAAAAATAAAATAAAATTAATTTTAATTTTAAAATTTTAAAATGAAAACTGAAGAGATCGGTAAAAACACGTCCGATCTCTTCAACGATCAACGATCGACCAATACACAATATGTAATACACAATAAAATAAAACTGTAAGAATAAAAATGGTACGGCATCTATCATAAAAATGGCCATTAAATTTATATTCATAACAAAACACTGCAAGAAAAACTTTAAGAATATAAATGGCACGGCGTCTATCATAAAACAAATAATTTTTATTTTCAAAATCAGATCTGTCGAAATTCCGCACGAAAATAATGGGTTGATACATTAATTTTGAAGGAAAAAATGAAGGAGTTAATGCGCGCCATCTCTGAACATATCATGTACTTAAGTAGATTTAGTTTTTTCGCTCGTGATCTGAGTGTTCAAAAACGAAATCTCAAGTGAAGTTTCTCGTTTCCTATTTTGCTTTGTTAAAATCGTATGAAGATTTCACTCGAAATCGATCTGAGTACTAGACTTTAGTGTACGTTCCCACCAAAAAGTTGGTTATTTTTTTTACATCGCACCTCTCACGGATAGTATGCGTTCTCAAAAAAATTGCGTCTCAACACAAAATTTATTACCTACACATGCAAACAAAAAACAAACGATTTGTAGAAAAAACAACCGATTTGTACTAATGAAGAGAACTTTTGTTGTGGTTTTTTTTACATTGGTACTAAAATATAAAATTTCCTCTAGGAAATTTTATGGACAACCCTTCATTTATTTGAAAAATGTCATTATCATGTATTTTTGTTGCGATTCAAATTTAAATTAAAGTTATTTATTTCTTTAAAACACTAAAAGTCATTTATTTTTTTATTAAACTTTAAACATTTTAGATTTGCAACCATTAACAATAAATTTTTTTGAAAAAAATCAACGATAAAATTCAAATATTTAAATTTATGATTCTAATACACAGAATTTCAATACACATACATAAAAAAAATTAAAATTTCCCTTTGTAAAAAAAATAACCGATTTCTCGGTCGAAATCAAAACTAAGTATGGAAAATTTATCTTAAGCTCGAGTTGCGTATTGACCTTTATATTTCTGTTAAAATAGAGTATAATTAGTAATAATTTTTTTTTTAATCTGTAATTTTTTTACATTTTAGAATTTTATGTGTATTGAGAATGTTGCGGCGTGTTTTATTTGTATAGCGGTTATTTCATTTAATTTTCGTGCTGATTCGAAATTATTACGACCGCTCCCAAGTTAATAGGTGCCGGTATAGAAAAATGATGAATGGGTTGGCCAAATTGAGTGACCAATACAAGTCCATGATTACGGCGATAGATAGATCTAGCAAACAAATAACTGCTGACTGGATAAGATAGTTCTTATCCAGTCAGCAGTTATTTGTTTGCTAGATCTATCTATCGCCGTAATCATGGACTTGTATTGGTCACTCAATTTGGCCAACCCATTCATCATTTTTCTTGGGGTAGCTTAGTAGCTACCCCAAGAAATTGGTTTGGATGATAGATATGAGGTGTCTTCATCAGTCATGCAACGTAAAACAAACGAAGTCAAACACATTCAAGAAGATATGAAAAACAAGAAAAGGCTGTGAAATATTTTTAATGAGGTGAAGTTGGTCACTACAAAAACAAATGTCAGAAAGCGAAGATTCGTCTTTTTTTTGTGTTTAATGGCTTGCAATCTCACATCAACTAAATGGTAATGTAAACTCTGGTGCATTCACACCATGACATGTGAGCAAGGTTAGATAGAAAATCTAAAACCAATGTCAAATTCAGAAGAGGTCACGATTACAAACAAATCAAAAAATTAAAACTGAATTAACAATTAGTGATGTTTGACTTCAAATTCAAGTGAAATAATTTTTAACGTCCCGTCCCGCCTTACGCCGTCACCAGTCAAATCAAGGACGCACGAATACAGGTTCGATTTTAAATCCATCTGCACATTGCCGCATTAGATTCTGCACTCCAACAGGGGGTCATAGTTGTGTTCATCGTCATCACCGATCGTAATCAGGTGATGGAAAATCCCTTTTGCAACGCTCCCCCTTGGGATTCGAACCCGGTACCTCCCGTCCCAAACACCGAAGCTTTAACCACTACGCCAATTGCTCGGTAAAAAAATTAGGTTTTGTGGTCTGTAAGTGTGTCCGTTAGATAAATAAGTGATTGACATTTCATCACACCCGTGTTTGCAACCAGACAGTATCACTCGACTTAGCATACTGAATCACAATACAATAAATTTGTCGATATGCCAAATAGAAAAGCAAAATACCAAAACTCCTTCAATAACTGTGTACCAACTTAGATAACTCTTTCTTACCGGCAAAAAATATTTTAGGTAAGATTTTAGAACTATAACAATCTAAATCCTTGCAAAAATTAAAGTTCAAAGAAGTTATATAACGGTATCTGAGTTTGAAGATATACAGCTTTTAATATACAGTAGATGTAAAGTGCCTTCCGGTTTATATCAAAACTACACTGAATTTTTTCCCTTTTTTGATTCGTATATAAAATATTTCTGGACAGGACAAATGTGCTTATAACACAAACCAATTTCATTGTTACTGTAGTTAAGGGAGTTAAAACAATTTTTATTTTTGACCAACATACCTAAAGTAATTTTCATAAAATGCGTGGGCAGTCATTCTTTTAACATTGTAAATCCATTTTTAATTACAAATTCGCAAAAAAAATTTAGCTCATAAAAGGATAAATAAAAAACCAGCATCTTTCTAATTTATAATGACGTGCACCTACTTTTTTTTATTAGTCTAAAGCAAATAATTAAAAATTATGAGAGTATAACGATAAAAAAGATACAAAATGCTATTTGACAACAAAGTTATAAGATTTGTGTAAGGAGTGCACAAAAATTATCGCACGGTGGACGTTACAAAGAGTTACAAAGAGATACCTAGATTGGTTTTGTCAGCCATAGTCCATGTTTGGTACAGACTTATATCACTATACTACTTATAGTTTAAACTTATCTTTTGTAAATTATTGTATTTCAAACATTTCCAGTGACGTCAATATGTTGACATTTGTTTATATTCATTACAGTAAGAAACCATGTACCAAACTTTATAATTAAACCGTGCTTTAAATTTCTCTGCATAATATGGAGGTGATTAAAAAGCGGCTTGCTACTATTAAAGGCCAAATGACAAGAATTCTCACCTTTGCGCAAAGTATTCAACCCACTACCAAACATGAGAACATTAGAGTACGTTTAGACAGAACAAACCACCTATGGATTGAGTTTTCAACCACCGAGGATCAAATGTTCAAGCTTCATCCGGCACTCGAATCGCAAAGCGACATGTTTAAAGAATCGTACTACCATGCGGTTGCGTTACTAAACAGGGCTTTACGGTTATTCCAGTCCAACCACAGTACCTCGGCGCTAAACGGTGATAGTTCGTTCTAAATAGGTGCAATGGAAACAAAATTACCAAAACTACATATCCCAATGTTTCAAGGGATTACCAAGATTGGCAAAGCTTTTTCGATTTGTTTAATAGTTCGGTACACGAGAAAACTTCGCTTTCCGCAGCTCAAAAACTACAACATTTAAAAAGTTTATTGAAAGGAGAACCATTGGGTCTAATTCGGCATTTAAGCATAACAGATGCTAACTATATTGAGGCTTACCAGATACTGAGCAAAAGATACGACAAAAAGAAGGTTACTATAAATAATTACATCGACACCTTTTTTCATATTCCAGCTATTACCCTACGTTCAACAAAATTCATGCTGCTATAATTGTTTAAGCGACAATCATGGGGTACGAACATATCGTTCAAAAAAGTCTTGCCAAATTTGTAGAAAACGTCATAATACCCTTCTTCATTCAACGAGTACTCTTGATCAATGCACTCCCCCGTTCATTCATCACAACACCTTTTACCACTTCACCATCTCCCGCAATTGCGTCTTCAATCAACATATTACCTCGCTTATAGAGTTGTGTGCTGCTCTTTTTCTGACAAAATAGATGAAAACTGTTTTAGAATCGCTCCAGTGTCCAATCTGATATATTTGTGGACAGACTCAGCCAATGTATTGTGGTGGCTTTCATTCCCTCCTCGGTCTTGGAAGACGTATGTAGCCAACCGAACCGCTGAGATTTTGGACACCACTACCAGATCAAATTTGCTGAGCTCACTGACAAGTATTTAGAGTTCTCCAAATTGGAAAGAATCATTGCCCGTCTGCTGCAATTCATCAATATCCTAAAAATGAGTAAGAACAAGGAAGCCCTAAGTGACTGTTTGTCGTCAACAGATTTTAAAACTGCATCAGAACTCATGTTTAAGTGGGTTCAAAACAAATCGTTTGCAGTCAAAATCCAAGGTCTAATAACTAATAAACTCATACCTACCTCGAGTAAAATAATCTCATTTAATCCTTTTATAGATAAAGCAGGGCTTTTGAGGGTGGGAAGCAGGATTCAAAACACAAATATCCAATACAATACCAAATTTCCCATCATCCTCCCAGCCGAACACGTTCTTACGCAACGAATCATAGATTAGACACACATCAAATATTTTCATGCGTCCCAATCATTATATTATTATATTATTATATTATTATATTATTATATTATTATATTATTATATTATTATATTATTATATTATTATATTATTATATTATTATATCATTATATTATTATATTATTATATTATTATATTATTATATTATTATATTATTATATTATTATATTATTATATTATTATATTATTATATTATTATATTATTATATTATTATATTATTATATTATTATATTATTATATTATTATATTATTATATTATTATATTATTATATTATTATATTATTATATTATTATATTATTATATTATTATATTATTATATTATTATATTATTATATTATTATATTATTATATTATTATATTATTATATTATTATATTATTATATTATTATATTATTATATTATTATATTATTATATTATTATATTATTATATTATTATATTATTATATTATTATATTATTATATTATTATATTATTATATTATTATATTATTATATTATTATATTATTATATTATTATATTATTATATTATTATATTATTATATTATTATATTATTATATTATTATATTATTATATTATTATATTATTATATTATTATATTATTATATTATTATATTATTATATTATTATATTATTATATTATTATATTATTATATTATTATATTATTATATTATTATATTATTATATTATTATATTATTATATTATTATATTATTATATTATTATATTATTATATTATTATATTATTATATTATTATATTATTATATTATTATATTATTATATTATTATATTATTATATTATTATATTATTATATTATTATATTATTATATTATTATATTATTATATTATTATATTATTATATTATTATATTATTATATTATTATATTATTATATTATTATATTATTATATTATTATATTATTATATTATTATATTATTATATTATTATATTATTATATTATTATATTATTATATTATTATATTATTATATTATTATATTATTATATTATTATATTATTATATTATTATATTATTATATTATTATATTATTATATTATTATATTATTATATTATTATATTATTATATTATTATATTATTATATTATTATATTATTATATTATTATATTATTATATTATTATATTATTATATTATTATATTATTATATTATTATATTATTATATTATTATATTATTATATTATTATATTATTATATTATTATATTATTATATTATTATATTATTATATTATTATATTATTATATTATTATATTATTATATTATTATATTATTATATTATTATATTATTATATTATTATATTATTATATTATTATATTATTATATTATTATATTATTATATTATTATATTATTATATTATTATATTATTATATTATTATATTATTATATTATTATATTATTATATTATTATATTATTATATTATTATATTATTATATTATTATATTATTATATTATTATATTATTATATTATTATATTATTATATTATTATATTATTATATTATTATATTATTATATTATTATATTATTATATTATTATATTATTATATTATTATATTATTATATTATTATATTATTATATTATTATATTATTATATTATTATATTATTATATTATTATATTATTATATTATTATATTATTATATTATTATATTATTATATTATTATATTATTATATTATTATATTATTATATTATTATATTATTATATTATTATATTATTATATTATTATATTATTATATTATTATATTATTATATTATTATATTATTATATTATTATATTATTATATTATTATATTATTATATTATTATATTATTATATTATTATATTATTATATTATTATATTATTATATTATTATATTATTATATTATTATATTATTATATTATTATATTATTATATTATTATATTATTATATTATTATATTATTATATTATTATATTATTATATTATTATATTATTATATTATTATATTATTATATTATTATATTATTATATTATTATATTATTATATTATTATATTATTATATTATTATATTATTATATTATTATATTATTATATTATTATATTATTATATTATTATATTATTATATTATTATATTATTATATTATTATATTATTATATTATTATATTATTATATTATTATATTATTATATTATTATATTATTATATTATTATATTATTATATTATTATATTATTATATTATTATATTATTATATTATTATATTATTATATTATTATATTATTATATTATTATATTATTATATTATTATATTATTATATTATTATATTATTATATTATTATATTATTATATTATTATATTATTATATTATTATATTATTATATTATTATATTATTATATTATTATATTATTATATTATTATATTATTATATTATTATATTATTATATTATTATATTATTATATTATTATATTATTATATTATTATATTATTATATTATTATATTATTATATTATTATATTATTATATTATTATATTATTATATTATTATATTATTATATTATTATATTATTATATTATTATATTATTATATTATTATATTATTATATTATTATATTATTATATTATTATATTATTATATTATTATATTATTATATTATTATATTATTATATTATTATATTATTATATTATTATATTATTATATTATTATATTATTATATTATTATATTATTATATTATTATATTATTATATTATTATATTATTATATTATTATATTATTATATTATTATATTATTATATTATTATATTATTATATTATTATATTATTATATTATTATATTATTATATTATTATATTATTATATTATTATATTATTATATTATTATATTATTATATTATTATATTATTATATTATTATATTATTATATTATTATATTATTATATTATTATATTATTATATTATTATATTATTATATTATTATATTATTATATTATTATATTATTATATTATTATATTATTATATTATTATATTATTATATTATTATATTATTATATTATTATATTATTATATTATTATATTATTATATTATTATATTATTATATTATTATATTATTATATTATTATATTATTATATTATTATATTATTATATTATTATATTATTATATTATTATATTATTATATTATTATATTATTATATTATTATATTATTATATTATTATATTATTATATTATTATATTATTATATTATTATATTATTATATTATTATATTATTATTTTATTATATCCAGTCATTAAATTATGCTGTAGGGTTGTTCACAATTTTTTTTTAAATACTTTGGAAATTTAGTCACGGTGCATTCTGTACACCCGTTATACGTGCATACCGGATATAATGTAGCCTAGATTTGTTTGAACAGAACGATTAAAAACCAATTTTTTAATCTATCAAACTCACCTACAACAAACATTTAAATTTTAATGTATAAAATGTACTCGCATGTAGGTACATAATACGTACGGTAATAATCTGTTAAGAAACGATGTAAGTGGATTTGAGATCACACCACATAATGTTTGCATGTTAGCATGGAACTTTGAAACGTGTTGGGTATTTTTTATTTTTTTTTTTAACATACCGAGCACATTAATTGGATATGAAGAACGATAAATGGCAAATAAATTGATAATAATTGACAATGTAGTTGCATGTGCAAATATTTTATAATAATGGATTGGTGAGCGCAGGCAAAAAATCAGTAGAAATTCGAAAATATTTTAAGTTTTTGTATTTACTCGTAGACCATCCAACGAATTTAAACTTATTGTGTTACTATTTGTCATAGGCAAAAACTACAGGATAGATGCAGTTCAGACGATATTATTGTGTTGAAAAAGGTTGAAGATCTACACGTTTTTTAAAAGTACGACATTACCCATATAAAATGGAAGAACATTGATATCAGTTAGTCGACTATTCGATCATTAAATGTTCGATTAGATCGTACAAAACTTAAACACAAAAAAAAATTTACATAAGTAAGATATCAAATTATTTAACACAGACCCAAACTGATTCTAAAGCATGCTGCGTTTCGAACAATAACCAAAAAGAATAGAATCGTAATAAATCTTATCTGATATTCGACCACAAAGCAACATACTTTTACTGTATATACGTAAGATGTACTAAATTGAAAACCCGTTCGTTTCACATGATCATATAACAATTTATGCATGTACCGTGTTACATTGTATGTCCCTTTGTAACATAAAATATTCTGATCAATTTAACGATAACGACCATGATAAGGTCAAAGTGAATTCAACTATGAGCCGCGCAATCAAATGAAAATATTTTAATGCTGATAACCATAATAAAAAAATTGAACATAACATTTTTATGTTTAATGTAAATGCGAAACATTATTTCACCTGCAATAATCTGCATAAATCAAGGTTTTTATCTTGAACTTGTTAAATATTGTTGCAGTTTTGTAACAGTGAGGTACAGTAGATGAAAATAAGAAGTCAAATATTTTAACGGCAAAAAAGCCATGTCTTTAACTTTTTTAATACAAAACTTAAATCAAAAATCGGTCACGTGATTTATCCAACCATTCTAGTAAATTCATAAATTTGTGAACTAGTTTTTAGCGATCATCGTTTTTGTATGCAAAAAATAATTTTTGCAATTATTTATGGTTTTTGTGTTGTTAGTTTTATACTAAAGCTCTGAAGACCGCATTTAATGGAGATACTCTCCATTCAATCTTTTAAAATGAACCTCAATCTAAAAAAACAATCCTGAAAAAGACAAGTTTGTTATTCTGTTGAGCCATCGTAAGTGTCGTCATTATAACGATTCAGGTTTTTCTCTCGCATGTCATTTAAAACGCGTTAAAGTAACTCGAACCACAGTCCACAGACCACAATACACGTAAAAGTGGACCGATTTTGATGATTGATACCTTAATCAGAAGCTTGCGATATAAACACTGATATCTTAGAAAATTATTTGTGCATTTTATAAATAATTTTCGTGCATATTAGCATAGAGTTATAGCGCACAAAATTATTACTGTAATAGATTATCAGGATTAATTATGCCATGATGAGGGACATCATATATCCTAAGTGATGATATTTGTTTGCTAAGTTTTACTGCTAAACTTAATGAAGTTTCAAGCTTTCCACTGCCTTGTTTTAACGGTAGCTGCACAACAAATTTGCCTTCAGGATTTCGCTATGTGATTTCTGCAAATAATCGCTCTCAATTCTTCCTTATTTGTAAGTCTTCTTATGTCTGGAATATCCTTAATCTCCCAAAATCATTTTAATTGAACATTTCTACTCTAACTTGTTCAATGTCCACTTGGCCCACATTGGAAGATGTAGTCGATATTTATGTAGTCGAAATATAATTTCTCTGGGTTATCTCCTTTTTTATTGTCAGCCGGTTCTCCAGCTTCCAAATCTTCCAAATATCGCTTCGTCTGTTTACAAAATCTTTAGCATAGACACATTCATTTATTTTGAATTTAGTAGAAAGAAACTCCGCATCATGGATTCGTTAAGGCTCGCATAAAGATGACAGTAATATTATTCGTTGCCTACCATTTAAGATTTCGCAAGAGTTCGGCTCCCATTAGTAAGTAAAAAATAGCGATAAAATAGCGGTAAAGTTTAGCGATAAGTTGCCAAAAATGTCGTAAGCGCGATATCACTAGAGGTTCCATCAAAACAGTTTTTTGTCATGGCTGTTTTCAAAGTGCGTACAAATTAGCCACATTTTTGACATAAATGGTCCAACGAAATCAAGGTGTATCCGTTCTCATAGGCTGAACGGTGATGACCATTCAGAAAATTCTTGTTTTGATGGATTGCCATAGGCGAGCAACTCTCACAACGCTTTACCATATTTCCAATGTCATAATCAATCAATGGACACCAACAATATCGTCTAACGAGCTGTTTCATTCTGGTAATGCTCCAGTGTCCTTTATGGAGCAACTCAAACGTTTTGTCTTTGAGTGTTGGTGGAATGATTACGCGTGTGCCATCTGTCTGCAAAAATATAATATCAATCAATGAAGAAATTTTGGTTTGTCGCCGAAAATAGGCGGGGAGGTAAGACATTTGAATCGAGAACTGTGGTAAACTTTTTGGCCATCCTATTTTTATATGTTCTAAAATTTGACGTAGCTCGGTATTATCATGTGTGTGTTTTCGGATTGTTAAAACGTCAATAGGGCAGTTTTTGATTGCTAACTCGTATACATTATCAATGAAATGGCAGGTTTCCGACCGCAAAGCAATTGGAAAAGTGTTGCCGTGCTTTTGCGTTTGCTTGTATATAATGTCGTACTCGTAACCCATTAAAATGATCGCCCATCTTTGCAATCGTTTAATTGTGTATATTGGTAATTTTTTATTTGGGCTAAATAATGTGAGAAGTGGTTTGTGATCCGTCACCAGTTGAAACTTCCTACCTTGCAGGTACTGGTGATATTTAGTGACACCATAAATGACAGATAAAATATTCCAATATAATATTCCACTTCCTTCAAGTTCCCCGGTCGAAGTAAGTTTTAATAGCACTCAAACCCGGCCAAATGCCCAGTTTGTCGATTATGTGCCCAAAGTAGTCTATCTCGACTCTTGCGAATTCACATTTATTGGCTCGATATTTGAAACTGTTTTCCTCCAATCGACATAGTAATATTTCCAGGTTTGTTAAATGGTCCTCGTGTGACTCTACGGAAATGATGAGATTATCCAAATAAACAGCATAAAATATTAGATCCGCCGTCAATTGTTCCATCAACCGCTGAAAAATGCCCAGATCACTAGCAATACCGAACGGTAGTCATTGGAACTGCGATAAAGCCCAAACGATGTATTCACTACTATGAACATTTTAGTTCCTCCGTCAGTTCGATAAAATAACGTCGATAACGTCGATTCTGGAGATCAGATGCCAATCGATTTCAAATTGTGGATTTAGTGTTACCTAGAAATCGTCACATATCCGAATTTTTCCATTTGGCTTTTTTGCTGGCACAATGGGGTTGGCCATTGAGTGGTGTGCACCGGTCTTAGCACTCTTATGTTGACGAGTCGTTACCAATTCCTTCTTGACAGCCGCTTGAATTGCAAATGGAATGGTCCGAGGCTTAAAATATCGAGGCTCAGCATTAGGTTTTAGTTTTGTTTCAAACTAGTCGATGTCCATAATGTAGCCTACTACCAATAACGGTAAAACAAACTTATATTATTTATACGTTTATGACGTTTACGTTGCACGTGCCTTTCACCTTTATCGTGTTTCCTGCATATGCTCGAAAAATTTTCGATGTCGGTGTACAATTCGGATTTCTAAGTTGTCGGTAAACGTTTAGACCAACCATCGAACAAGTTGCACCAGTATCCACTTGGAATGATATTGAAAGACCGTTAACTTTGAGTCCAATCCAAATCTTACTACACGAGGTGTTTACATTAAAAACCGATGATGGTGAGTGCACATCAATTGAATTAAGAAACATTTCGAGCCCTGGCTGGACTATGACTGGGACTCGAGCGGTACCGAAAAGATATGAAGTTTAGTAAAAAAACAGCTTGTTGAGAGTCCACTAAGTTCTTTAAATGCCTTACTTACCACGTCCTCGTTACACAATTTTTGCAAAATGCTGAAGATAAATTTCCAACAGTAGATAAGAAAAATGCTCGTTTTTGGTTGTCGTCTTCCACACGGCTCGCCAAAAAATGTTGATTCAGTTGTTCCAAATAAAGAGGCCAATGATGCTTCTTTTCATCGAACGAAAAAAACTTGAATAAGCTGCTCAATACTGAAATTAAAACAAGTGTTTAGTCGATCTAATGCAAAGTGAGCTTTCGTGGGCCATAGTATTACTAGGATTTGGTAAATCTTGAGATTAGTTCTAATGCTTCTTCTGGTAAATTTGGCTTGCTTGCCATTTTTTTCCTTTTGTCGATGAACCAGCACTTTAATCATTTCAAAAATTATAGAGGAGGAAGTTTGTAATTCTGCTAATTTCCATTATATTCAACGAAAGCCTTAGGAGAGGGTTTTTTTTTCTAAACTATGGAAAATTTATGTTATTCATCTGATTTTCCAGGTCGGGAAGAGGGACGAGGTGAAAGTTTTTGCCTTACCATCTCAGAACTTTTATTTTCCCTAAGCAATTTGGAATTTTTCCGGTAGGTCGACGGTTTCTTTACTTTTCTGGCCCACTGCAATTTGTTAACATTTTTGATTTCTTTTCTTTTTGCTTTGGTGTGACGTCTATAGTTTTCAGCAGGGTAGGCGTATTGGACTAAGTGTCTCGTTTTGCACTATTTTTCATATGACAACGTCATAAACAGGATAGATTATTTATCAGACCAGAAATTTATTTTTTCCTTTGATCTTAAATTTACCAGGCACATCGATTACTTTATCAACATAGACAATACTATGCTTGACTTCATAAAAAAAAATTGTTACGACTTTTGTGACCCACATACTTTGAAAACATTGTAGATTTTGTTCGTTCCATTTTAGAGCATGCCTTTCCAGTATAAACTCCATTCTACATAGCACTTATTTTGTCATTAAAATATCCACTTGGAAATATGGACACACCCTCGTAAGACGTCGCGAAGTCCAATTGACTATGTGTTACTTTCTAAGGAAAGGACTCGGGTCATCCAAGATGTGAGACCTTATCGGTCGGCTGCCAAATTTGTAGACAGTGGTCATCAAATGGTCACTGCAAAGCTAAGGGCATGTAGGAACAAAGCGGTCTTTGCTAGGAAAACCGCTAGGCGAATTTGTAGACGGAAAAAGCGTGAATGGTGAAAGGCTAAAGTCTTAAAAGTACAACAACTCAGCAATGAGCCCAGTTCACGTAACTTCTTTAAAGGAGTTACCGGACTGTACCATACCTTCAGACCTAGTTCTATCGCCATTTGGGATCAGAATGGTAACCTCCCTGTTAACATCGATGCATTGCTCGACACATGGATGGATCATTTCTCTAATTTACTGAATGTTCAACAAGTGTAAAATGCTGTATTTGAAAGTTGTCAAATCCAGACTGCGGGAATGTGCATAGAGGACCCATCCTACGAGGAATTCACACTGGCTATGCAAAGACTTATAAGAAATCGTTCTCTTGCGGTTGATTGTATTGGTCCCGAGCTTTTGATATTCGGAGGGGATACTTTGTAGAACTATCTTTTCGAACTGGATCGATTAGTATGACAAAGTAAAGTAATGCCTGATGAATGAAAAGTGGCCGCGTTGCGTCTTATCTTTAAAAAGGATCGTGGCATAGCTCTCCCTTGCTCAGCATACAAATTATTGTCTTACATAAAGTTGGAGAGAATCACGCCTCTGGCGGAGGAAATTTTAGGTGATTACCAAGAAGGGTTTCGTGCAAATCGGTCAGTCACTGATCAAGTATTTTCACTGAAGATGAATCCTGACAAATATGTGCGTTTATATAAAATGACAGTAATGCAGTCACAAAGCTGTGTCAAAGTTGAGAACAAGCTACACTACGACAATGAGATGTTTTGTCCCCGATACTCTTTATTCTCATGTTAGAATTGATCTTTCGTAAAAGTGAAAACACCTCAGGACAACATCTTGTACGGTCAGTCCAACCAAGTTCTGGCATATGTAGATGATATTTGTGTAATTGGACTGAATGGCAATGGTGTAAAAGAACTATTGGATCCACTTTTAGCTTCCGACCAACGGAAATCAATGAGTTCAAAACCAAATATATGATCAGTGGCTTTAGAGACCAAGACGCAATGAATTTTAGTAGCGGTGATTACACATTTGAAGGAGCGACCAGTTTCCGATACCTCGGGTCTTTTGTCTTTTACGTCCACTGCTAAAATCAAAATACCTTGCAAATGCTGACAAGCTGAAATTGTACAAGGTGTTGATCAGACCCGTTGTTATGTATGGGCGTGAGAGTTGAACCTTGGCGGATGAGTATAAGAGATGGTTAATCACATTCGAAAGAATCATGCGCTTGATTTTTGGTAACGAATGCGACGATGACGACACTCACCAAGTCTTATTCAACCACGAGATCAGGAATTTAATGAAATTTCCTGATCTCTAATTTGTGTCCTTGAACCAACAGATTCGTCACATCCTACGACAATCAAACAATACTGTTTTATTACTTCAAGAGTATATCAACCTAATTTGGGTGTATTTTTCTAGTCATGCGAACGCCGGTTATCATCGATCGCTTAAATAATAATTTATGATGGAATATTTTTTGCTAAACCTCAATACGACAAAATAATTTATTGGAAAATAATTTTTATATCTTTGATCTGTAAAGCCATCGATCGATATAGAGGGTTTGTTTTACACGACAAAGATTTTAACGAAAGATATCAACATCTTGTCCTCCACCGCAAAATAACCAAATAAAAAAAATAATAAAAAATTCATTCCAACAACAACCACATTTAAATCGAGATCACAAATCATTCCGCACCAAACTCAACATTATGTTGAGCGAGATACTTTTGTAACATTTACCTTCGTATATTTCTTAATATCTCCTAAACAACCGATAAAGTTTGTTTTACGAGTTGCGACAAATAAGAATGAAAAAAAAATAAAAATAAAAAAATGAAAAAAAGAACATCGAACAGGTCGTTTGATTTCTACCGGCTGGAAATATTTCTTTCTTTTACTGGATTTAGCCATTGGGATATAAATTTAAGAAGAAAAAAAAATTTTTTTATCGGTTTCTTACAACGACAACAAAAGCAATAATAATTTAATAATTTAAAAAAAAAAAAATTAATTTTATTGCTTTTAATCCATTTTATAGTTATGGTAGCTGTGTTGTCCGATTGGAGAAAGTAAATTACGTTACTTTACAACTTTTTTGGCTCTTTTATTAATTTCTGATCGATACTAATCGGGATGTTTTCGTTAAAGGTGTAAGTTTCCTATATCGGGCCCGTCCCCAGGTGGCGGATGTAAATACCAACTAGCAAGCCAAAACTTCACCAGGAGGGTGAACCTTAGGTCTGGTTGTAAAAGAGGGCACAGAAACAACAAGGGTGCTCATGGGCGTCTTTTCTCTAGTATCTAGAGTTACCTAGAGCTACTAGATTCTCTCAATGATGTGCCATTGTGTTTGTACTAAAGTACCGTTTTCTCATGGTCATTTTCATCTAATAAGTAACTACTTTCAGTACGCTGATGAACCAGTAGACTACATTAATAGGCTTGATAAAATCATGGAGGGTAAAAACCTTCCAATTTGAAAATTCCTTGCAAGGGAGCAGTACAGATGAAACTCCAACAATTCTGAACTGATAACCCACACACTTGGTTCAATATCGCCGATCTAATATCTAAAACTAAAAAATTAAAGGCCACGCGGAAAAATTTACCCACGTGCTGGCTGCTTTATTACCAAACTCGAGCGAAATCATCGCCGACATTTCACGGAACCACCCGAAAATAATTTGTACCGCATTATTCAACAGGTAGGCATCATCAGATGAGCAGCACCTCGAAACCTTACTTTTTACTTACGTCCGGCACTCAAATAGCAGTACACACACAGAGTACTATATACAATACATCAGTTCTTACGAACCACCGCTTAGCAGGCCCATTAGTGTCACAACAACCATTGTTACACCAACGCCGAATCAACAGCATTACAGGTCAAAGTTGACCTTTACTGAGATCTTTTACAAGATCATATTTCTAGATCATATTTTTACAATTGGTGATCGTTGTAGGTAGTCAGCCCAACTAACGATTTTACACGCAATTGATTGTGGTCAGCGGTGGAGATCAAACTCTAGAACGCGGTGTGTTTATGCTAACGCCTTCACCATCACTATAGGACCGGTGACTTACTACTATCGCTACTAAAGTATCCCTTCCTAATTGCGAAGCTTAATTATAACAAACCTAACCTGAAGGCCTACTACCAGTTTCATGACCACGACGACCAGCTCTGCTGCGTCACCAAGCGTCATTCACTGAATTCTAACAAATGGTGGAATTAGGAATATGTCGTCCTTCTTCATCACCGATATCTTGCCATTACACATTTAAATGGATACACTGTCTTCTCCCAAATAGATATTGTCAGAAGATACCATCTTAGCCCAGTTGCATTTGAAGGCGTTCATAAAACGGCAACTACGACCTCATATGGTCTATTTGAATTTACCAGAATGCCATTCGTTCTACGCAATGCCCCTATAACGTTTCAGCGATTCTTTATTTTTTTTTGTACCCTGCAATCTTTTCTGGGGCCGAAGCTCTGAAATTCTAAGGAACAACACAAACTGCACTTTACACAACTATTCCAAAAGTAAGTGGAGTTTAATGTTCACCTCAAGACCGCCAAGTGTGTTTTTGGCGCATCTAATCTGGACTCTTACTTCAATTTAATCCATTTAGCGAATACTCAGTATGTCGGATTACTACCACCAATTTATTTCAAAACTCACTGAAACAAAGGCCCCAATTTATTCTCACTTGGTCGATTTTACATAGCATAGATTTACTCGCAATTTAACTGGTAATAAAACATTTGAAACATTTTGTTGAAGGTCAGGATTTTATTATTTACACCGACCATAAACCACTGACCCCCACGCTATTTGGATTACATTTGTCAATTCTTAATGGACAAACAGCATGTTCATGGATAAGATAACGTTGTCATGGATAAATAAAGGATAAACTATGATGTCACCTATTGGGCACAATCTCGTTTAAACTGCCAACGATCAAAAGTTCGGTAAGGCATACAAAATCACCTGTTGGGCAATTTGATGTTCCATCTGATTGATTTGAGCATGTTCACTTAGATATCGTGGAACCAATTCCTCCTTCTAAAGGGTACTCATACATCTTTACTAGTGTTGATCGATTTGTTCGCGGGTCTGAAGCTTACAGCATGACCAATATGTATGCAACCACCATCACTACCGATCAAGGAACGCGATTCGAGTTTTTCATAGAAAATTCTCTACCACACCTTTGCCCAAAACCGTCACAGTCATACACGAACTTTGCATATGTATTTGTTCGATTAGAAAAGGTTCAATCAGGATTACAATCTACTTATGAAAGCTCTTACAATGTCATGCGACGACTTCGGAAACATGTCGACCGCAGTCGATCTCAATTGACATATTAAAACCAGCCTATATTAAACTGAGTTCAGCAGAACGTCACCGAGCGAAGCGACTTCGAGTAATTCTCTACACTGTAAGATTGTCCATTAATTGTTGGGACGTAGCTGTTCTCTGTCTTCGACCTCGATATATTGCTTGATTGGACTTCGAACAGAATTTTGACTATTCACTTACCAATATTTTTGTCACAGGATACTAGTTTGTAATGTTGGCCCTGGGTGTAACTATCTAACGTGTATTTTCAGTTATGATTCTGTTAGTCATACTTTATTGTTTTTAGGTAGGATCATTGGGTGATTGACGTCAAATGATGTATTTAGATTATGCAACCTTCTCGGCCTTTGACGTGGCCATCCGTATCAATGAATGGATGAGATAATTTTACTTTTGCTGCCAATATTTTTGAATTGTTTTAATGAGCTGATTTCAATTTTCAATTATAACCTTTAAGCCTATTTCACATACAATTTCTCGGCTTTCCTGAGGAGAGCTACCGTTTCCAGCTGAGCATTTTATTTTCTGAGTTTCAAGATCCTTGCTAAAATTGTTTTGATTTTTGAAAATGATCCCATTATTTCGAATATATTATCTCTGTTGGTGTAATGTTGATAGTTAACGGTGAAAATCTCTGTTTTATTCTAGTGTGTTGCAATTTTGACCATGCAAATAAATGCGCCAACTTCGAGTGCCCTTAAATTGGCCGAATCCATGTTAAATGGTAGTTTTACAATGTACCTGCAATTTGTTTGTATAAGAGCTAAGAATGACTTTGGCTCACAATTTTGTAGTTTTACGGCCCCAGATTCTTTCCGAATAAGGCTGCCTGAGCAATTATTTGGTTTCTGATTTCAATTTTATGAAATTTCAACAATTCAAAAAATGTGACAGCACCAAGCAGCAAGGAAATCTGGCAAGGTGTATGATACACCAGATTTGATACCTGCTTTCCTCGATTCAGATAACTTGTATTTATGGTTGAGAATAAGGTATTACAGTTGATATTTTGGTGAGAATTACAGCTTTGAGTTTGAAGCGTTCAGTTTGATCGAATCTTGACTGCTTTACTAATCCCTTTTCCATTTCAGCATTTGTTTCTGAAATTTCCGATACTCATATATTTGGGAATGATCGCTCGAGATTTTATCATTTGACTTTTTTAAAGGTGGACTGCACCCCTAAGTTTATAATAGTGCGCATGGCATATGCTTGTTTCCCGCATAATAGTGATCAGATAGTTTGTCTCTTCTCGATCGACATTCATTTGAACGAAATGCACTTCGATAAGTTACAATTGACTTCCTGCAAATACTTAGAACTGCATAGAAGGTACATCACGTCCAACAAAATACTCAAATAGTAACTACCAACATAATATATGAATGTACAAAAGTGTGATCATGTACAAGATCACAATTTTTTTTTATTACAACTGCCTATGGCTTTATTCTTGAATTTTTCTAAAAAGAAACTAACAAGATGTATGCGAATCTTACAAACTAACCTTACTGCTATTTTTATAAGTCTTAACCAATGTTAATACTTATTATTAGTGTGCACCATTTAATTTATAAATTCAATAGTCCAAGTGGATCAGTTCTTCTCAGTCGTCTGTATCTCGGTTGTTTTAGTATGTCCCGGGCCAAAGCATTTAAATGTGTCTCTAGTTTTGAACAATATGCTTTTTCCATGTCAACCTTCTGTCCAGATGTAACCCTAAGTATTTGACACTAGATTGCTGCGGAATAGTTACACCGTTCAATTTAACTGGTGTGCAGGTGCGTTTGTTAAGTGTGAATGTAACATGTGTTGATTTATTTTCATTGACTTTTATTCGCCAAGTCTTTAGCCAGTTTTCAATTTTATTCAGATGATTTTGCAATTGCGTTGAGGCAGTTTGAAGATTTTTACAAGACACTAATATGGCTGTATCATCAGCAAATGTTGATATTATAGCTTCATTGCAAATGAGCAAATCGGCTGTATACAACAAACATAAAATTGGTCCCAAGACACTTCGTTGTGGAACACCTGCGCTAATATCATTTAAACCAGTGGTTGCTGCGTTTTGTTTAACCAAGTATTTCCTTTGAAGAAGATAGTTTTCAAGAACGACATGGAACTTCTTTGGCAAAAGTTCTTTAACTTTGTATATTAAACCTCTATGCCAAACTTTGTCGAAGGCTTGTGCAATATCCAAGAAGACAGCAGAACAATATTTTTTTTCTTCGAAGGTGAGTTTGATTGCGTTGTCAATCCTGTGAACTTGCTCTATAGTGCTGTGCTGATTTCGGAAACCAAATTGGTGATCTGGTATAATATGCCGTTCTTCTAGTATTGGTTTCAGTTTTCTTAGTAACAATTTTTCAAATACTTTGATATCGTGGTAACCATGCTTATTGGACGATATGATGAGATTTGTGTCTCATATTTTCCAGGCTTATGTATCATTGTAATTTGCGATATCTTCCACTTTTGAGGAATGTAACCAGTTCACATGATTGCGTTGAGGATGTACGTTATTAGTTTAATGCATTTGTCTGGTAATTGTTTAACCATTTTCCCGGTAATAAGATCATGTCCTGGTGCTTTTTTCGAACCTATGCAGTTTTTTATTGTGCTCTTAACTTCCTTCCACTTGAACTTTATAGGTTTATAATTTGGATCGTTCACCGTTTGGTTTGTTAGCATGTAGTTGTTAACTTGTTCATGTGGTGAGAATACGCTTTTTAGATGAACAGCGAAAGCATTGGCTTTTTTTTCATCACTTCTTGCCCAGTTGCCACTTGGCAGTCTAATGGGCGAACTCGAGTTTGCCGGCCTCTTAAAACTTTTAGTAGCTTTCCATAAGGAATAGTCTGTTCTCTCTGTTGCCGAGAGTTCGCTTAAATAGTTTTGGATACCTTCATTTTCTTCTTCCCTCAGAGCTACTTTCAGCGATTTAATTGCTCGATTTAATTTCCATTTTAATATCGGCGATCTTTGCTGCTGCCACTGCCGTAGAATTTTTCGCTTTTCTTGTATTAGTTCTTGGATGTTTTTAGGAAGTTTATTAACTTTTTCAAAAACACTAATGTTAGACGTTGCTTTTTTTGCTGCTACTTCCAGTAGATCTTTGAGGTAGGCTTCTGCTGCATCAATATTTGCTGGTGTGCTAAGAGGAATATCCAGTAGGCAATTCTCTTCAATTTGTCTACTGTATTGATCCCATTTAGTTTTTTTATTTGTCAGGCGTTTCAGTGCTTCAGTCTTTAGGGTATCAGTACTCACTGTTATAATTACTGGTGAATGATCGAATGATAAATCATAACAATCTGTTGCCATAGCATTTGTACGTGCAATGCCTTTAGTTATACAGAAGTCTATTAGATCAGGAATTTTCTTTTTATCCGTAGGCTAATATGTTGGGTGCCCGCTGATATAGAGAATCCAAATAAAGTTCATCCATAGCTTCATAGAGTTGCTTTCCTTTCGGAGTCGTCAATCTTGAACCCCATTGAATATGTTTTGCATTATAATCACCCCCCGCAATGAATTTATTGCCTAGATGGTTTAAATAATCTAAGAATTGCTTCTTTTTTATTACGTGTTTCGGTGGGCAATAGACTGATGCCATTACACAGTTTCCAGACCGCTCTTCCAGGCAGATATTTGTCGGTTGGATATGATCTTTGTCAAATTTCTCAAGTTCAAAGTGTTTTAGTCTTCTTTTAATCAACACAGCTGTACCACCATGTGCTTTACCATCAGGATGTTTTGTGTCGTATACTGAATACCCATTAATTTTGAAAAAGTTTTTTTTGGTGAAGTGTGTTTCTGATATTAACATTATGTCAATATTGTGCTAAACGCTTTATAGTTAAAAGTTTGCAAGACAGAAAAATGGTTTTCATGAAGTAGCTCGACACTGGCCACTCTACTAAATTTGTTTACACTAGCACTTGCCTCTGATCTTGGGCGTCTTTTTCTTTTATTTTAAACAGTTATATATCTGTCCATACCTGTTTGCACAAGTTTTTGTTCGCATTGACCTACATCACTTTTAGTATTATTGTTTTTTGTCAACGATTCACTATCAATTACATTTATGTTCATTGCACTTTGTTCAATTATATTAACTTTGTTTTCACTTTGTATAGAGGACTTTGCTGTTGAAGCAATTTTTTGCTCGATCACTTTTTGTTGTGTTATTGGACGATTCGATATTTGGCCGATTTTTCCACTATCTAACGATGACGTAGTGATATTTATTAAATTACCAGTGGACATAGTCCGCTGTTGTACTGGTGGTGATGGCGGGATATGTTTTTTTGGTGGAGTTCTGATCACCATTTTTACATATTTTTTACATATTTTAATTTAATTTAAAATAAAAAGCTGATATCAGCAATTCACAAGGAACTATTTTGTTTAATCAATTTTAATTATATTTTTTAATGTTTACTTGACGTTAGTCAAATTGCGATTGAAGATCATAATTAAAGAGCTTATATAAAAAAGAGATGCAATTATGGGTTTACATAGTTCTATTAAACCTTCTTGCTTCCGTCAAAACAGTGTTTAGTAAAACTGTTATTTTATTAAGAATACATCAAAGTATCCAACATAACCCAACTTTGCAAAATAAAAACTTTATAGCACTCTTACTATGTATGCTGCATCAAAAATGTAAAACATTTATCTTTCACCTCTCTTTCTTTAGTAATATACCACAACATGAAGGTTGATTGGTCAATATGAGTTATGTCCGGAGTAGACAATAATAAAAAAATATAAAGTTTCATTTACTTGAGAAATTACTTCCTGTTTAACTTCAGTTCCCATCAAATTTATAAATTTATCATAAAGTATGGGATAAATAACTAACATTGCCCCTTCCTATATTACCGTACCTCATTTCTTTTACATTTTTCAAAAAATCGTCAAATTGTGCTAAATACTTAATACAGGATATACAATTTCCTTTACTGTTAAAACTTGATCGTTTTCTGTGTCTTCGAAATGCTATACCCAAACCGGCTAGATATTTAACTGTAGCTACGACCCTTTGAAAAACATCTCGCCAATATTTTTGTTGCGAATCTATTTAAAGAACTAAATCCGAATCAACTCTTCCTGTTAAGGGCGACCTTTTTTTAATATTAACATAGCTGAAAAATGATCTTGTGCTGATTCATGCTCTTTTAATCTTCTATTTAAATAATTCTAGTCATTGCAACCCGTGATAAATTTGGTTTTTAGTTTTGAAAAAAGTTTGCAAACATAACAATAAATGCATTTGCTAAATTCAGACAACCACTCGCGTTTTTTTATGCCGTTTGCTTTTTTACAGTAAAAGTGTGTTTTTGAAATGCTTCTAAAATAGGATTCATTTCAGTCGACGTTTTCTACTTTAAGAGATGTCATATTTCCAAAATTGCACTGTTGTAGTAAGGGCCATAATGCAATGTCTTTCAGGAAATCACATCCTTCATTTTATTTGCTTTCTGTGTTAACACTATCTCCTGCTTCTTATTGGTTTGCCTTGTCAATTTCACAGATTTGTTGATTATCTTTTTCTGTGATTATATTTTCGATCGGTGATTCTCTCTTAAATACTTTTTCCCCTTCTAGGTTTGAATTACTAGCTGTTTGAGAAAGTAAACAAAAAAAATTATTAAATTGTAAATTAATTACCATCTAAACAAATAATGTAAACATGTCAAATGTCAATTCAATTACTGTTCAGTGTACATTAGATTAATTAGTAGAGTCCAATGTAAATTTATGTACCATCTACATTAACATCTACAATCTTCATTAAACTGCGTCAAAAGAATAAATAGTAAAAACTCCAATCTGGCAGCCCAATACATCTAAGGGGTATGTGTAAGCAAAATTATGTAAAAAACAAAATCCTAAAATTATACTCTCTTACATTTTGGCCATCAATCAATCAACATAGAAAATTATAATATACAACCATTATACAACTAAGTTAAACGTGGAAATTAATAAAAATAAATACAGTGGTGTGATAAACTGTACACCCATTCATAACTCATCCCAGTCGTACTTTTTGGAATTTTTGGATACACAAGTTGACGATACTTATCCCAGTCGTACCTTTGATATACATTTTGGTGCCGAAACCCGGGATTTATCCCACTACATTAGATAAGTATACATTTTATCTAATTTATTTAATTTATTGGTTCAATCGTACGAAACATATAAGTATACGCTATTATCGAGTGAATTAAAACCACGAATTATAATTGAAATCTACATTTCCGTGCATCAGTTCAATTAAAAAAGTTACGAAGAGTTCATATTGTAAGTGTGTAAAGTGATAGTGTTAATATGGCTGAAAGACTAAAACGAGTTCGTGATCGAGCATACAAACAGATGACGGTCATTTTGCGATATGCTGAAGGAATCAAGGAGGACACTGGGCTCGCAGAGATTCAAACACGATCTGAAATATTGGAAAATAAATACCACGCGTTCAATGAAGCCGAAATTCAGTTATTAGAAAATGCAGATTACGTAGCAATCAATGATGAAGTTGATGAGGTGTACTACACAGCACGTGCTTTACTCATGCAAGCAAGTCGGCCTCAGACTAACCATGAACCTACTAATACTCATGATCTGAACACCACCCTTGGACAATTCATTGATCAACAGAAGACATTTTACGAAGGTGTCAATATAGCACACCACGTGCGTTTGCCAAAATTAAATATAGAACCGTTTTCAGGAGACTATAGATATTGGGCATCCTTCAACGACTTGTTCCAGACGACGGTGCATAACAATCCTAATATTAGTGGCGTACATAAATTGCAAATGTTGAAGGGCGTGCTTTCTGGGGAAGCTGCGGCTCTTATAAGACACATCTCCATCACGGAAAACAACTATGCAGAGGCATGGAGCAAACTATGCAATGGATATAATAAAATGACGCCCATAGTAACAACTTTAATCCAAACATTTATGGATCAAAAGTCTTGCGGACAAACTAATGGCAAGGAATTGCGACGTACGACAGAAACAGCTGACGAAATAATCCGTGGCCTTCGCGTACTGGGTCCAACCGCAGAAACGCGCGATCCATGGCTTATATACATATTGCTTAACAAAATCGATAGTGAAACAAAGCAGTTGTGGGCATCAGAATCAGTAAACAAGGATTTTTCAACGTTTGAAAATCTACTTGAGTTTTTAAACAAAAGATGTGATGCTCTAGAAATATGTGATGTACCAGCCAAACGATTATATTCCAAACCTACAGTGAAGTCATTTGTAACCGAAGGCTCTAATACAAGATATGACTGCGTAGCTTGTGGACAGCAACACCCTTTATTTCGATGCGCAGTGTTTAAAAATAATAATATTGAATATTATAGGAAAACACCGTACGGCTGAATGTATGAAACAAAAAGACACCCTACCAAAATGTGTCAACTGTGGAGAGGCACATCCAGCCAACTACAGAGGTTGCATTGTTATAAGAGAGCTGCAAAAAATTCGCAACAAAACAAGGGAAACTTTAGAAAGTACCAGGCTGGAAATCAATTCAGCCTCAACAAGAATATCCACAAAGTCAAGGACACACGAAACATTAAGCAAATTATCAAGAACTAATCCAAATGTAACATTTGCTGATGCCCTCACTATTGGAAGCTCGAAAAGGCAATATAGTTCTGCTTCAGTTAATGATTCAAATAATAACCAAACAAATAAAATACTACAAGATATTCTCAATAGACTTACTTCACAAGAAGAAAAGCAGGAAAGAGCCCTCATATCAATCATGCAAAGGCTCACTTTACTCGAAAAAAGTCAAACAGCATCAGAGGTAGCCTCTCTTTGCTAATTAACATGGCAAATAATTTAAAAATTCTTGCATGGAACTGCAATGGTATATTGCAACGACAAAATGAAATACAACTATTTCTTGATTTAGAAAAAATAGATATATGCTTATTATCTGAAACACACCTTACTACTCAGAGTCATATAAAACTCCGTGGCTACGAAGTTCACTCAGCAGTACATCCTAATAATAATGCACGAGGGGGCAGTGCCATGGTTTTAAAAAAGGATATTAAATACGATCTACAACTAAAACTTGAAAGTGATGAAGTACAAGCAATTAGCGTTAGCATTAATACCCGCAACCACAAAGTAGTGGTAGCCGCAATATATTGCCCACCTAGATACAGCATCAAAGAGAATGTTTATACACACTTCTTCAAGCAGCTTGGTGAAAAATTCATAATTGGGGGTGACTTCAACGCTAAACATACAGACTGGGGATCAAGACTAACAACACCTAAAGGGAAAGAGCTACATCAAGCAATAATTAAATACAACTGCAACTGGCATTCTACTGAGAAATCAACCTATTGGCCCAGCGATCAAAATAAAACACCTGATCTTATTGACTTTTTATAACAAGAAAAATCCCGGTTGATTATATACAAGTGCAGGAAGGATTTGACTCCACATCTGACCATTCCTCTATTTTAATGATAATAAGTAATACAATAATTACAAATGACAAGCAGCCAATATTAACAAATAAATATACTGACTGGAAATATTTTAGGAATGAAATAAACACACAGAATCATTTTAAACACACAACTTTCATCAGAAGAAACATTAGAACAAGAGGTGGAGAAGCTCGTCAAAGATATACAGCAAGCAGCGTGGAAAAGCACTAATACAACAAACATAAAAATAGCTGGCAAATGCTACCCAATGGAAATTAAATCACTAGTTTTAGAGAAAAGAAGTGCCCGAAGGGAATGGCAACGTACACGAGACCCAGTTGCCAAAAATAGATTAAATAATTTAACACAACGATTACGCAGAGAAATACGGGAATTTAAAAATAAATCAATAAATTCATACCTACAATCTCTCACCTATGATAAAGATAGTCATTATTCATTGTGGAAAGCAACCAAATATCTGAAAAGGCCAGTTATGCACATACCTCCAATAAGAACAAATAATGTTCGCCAAATAATGCATCTCGAGAGTACCTTTCACCCCAATTTAACAACACTTAATCAACAGGATATACTGCTTGAAAACCATACAACCATCTTGAGACAGGAAATCCCATTAACCAATGCTAAAGAAGTGAAGCAAGAAATAAAGAATCATGTAGTACTTAAAAAATCACCAGGATATGACTTGATAACTGGAGAGATTCTTAAACAACTACCTAATAAAGCTATTAAAAAAATATCGGACATGATTAATGCTTCCTTCAGACTACGTTTTGTCCCTCTATCTTGGAAATTTGCAGAAGTGATAATGATACTTAAATCAGGTAAGCCACCAAGTGAATTAACCTCGTACAGGCCAATATCACTTCTTCCCATCATGTCAAAATTGTTTGAAAGACTATTATTAAAACGAATTAAACCAGAAATTATAAAATCAGGAGCTGTTCCATTCCATCAGTTTGGATTTAGAGAAAAACACTCCACAATCAATCAAGTCCACAGAATAACAGATTTAATAGAAAAATCCTTAGAGGAAAAAAAGATTTGTTCAGTCATATTTCTGGATATAGCACAGGCATTTGACAAAGTCTGGCTGGATGGTTTAATATTTAAATTGGAGAAAACTCTGCCATTTGAGTATTGCGAGCTGTTAAAGTCATACCTCAAAAGAAGATACTTTAGAGTTAAACAGGAAGGAACTTACTCCAGCATAAAAGAAGCTAAAGCAGGAGTCCCGCAGGGCAGTGTCTTAGGGCCACTCCTTTTCGTACTCTTTACAAGCGACTTACTACAGACGAGCAATACAACTACCGCCACGTTTGCCGATGACACTGCAATTCTAGCTGTTGGTGACACAATCGGTGAAGTCTCATTCAAACTACAAATAGCCATAAATAATATTCAAGATTGGCTAACTAAGTGGAGAATTAAAGTGAATGAATCAAAGTCTACTCACATTAACTTGACTAATAGGTCAATAGAACCACTACCTGTGACTCTCAATAATATCCCTGTACCACATGCAAATCAAGCAAAATACCTTGGTATGAACCTTGATGCAAAGTTAAAGTGGAAAGTACATGTGAAAAAGAAAGCAGAAGAGCTTCAGTTAAAATTTAGAAAAATGTACTGGTTAATTGGAAGAAACTCTCAGTTATCCATTCATAATAAACTTATGCTTTATAAACAAGTGCTCAAGCCGGTCTGGACTTATGGTATCCAACTATGGGGATGCACCAAAACCAGCAATCAACAGATAGTTCAACGATTCCAAAATAAAGTTCTTAGAGGGATTGTAAACGCTCCTTGGTACACTTGTAATAGTGACCTTCATAGAGATCTCAGAATAGACACAGTCGCAAGTGAAATCAAGAAATGTGCTCAAAAACACCAGGAGAGGCTCCATCATCACCCTAATATTGAAGCTGTAAGACTACTTCATCAAGAGGGTATTATAAGAAGACTCAAAAGACTAAAACCTTTTGAGTTACCTGAGTAGTGCGCATAATGCAAAATCAACCAAAAAAACACTTTATGGAAAGAATACATAGATGTGGCTTTATTATTATATTATTAGAATCAAACGCTGTTAGTCAAAAATGACTAGTTACTTTGTAAAAAATCTTTTTAAAATAAAAAATAAAAAGTTATAAAAAAAAAAAAATATTATTTTAAATCCCACTCCTTTTAACAAAACTCCTCTATATAACTGTTTTAAAAAATCACACACTCAAAAACACAGTTTTTTTAGTACAAATTTGTAAAAATCAAAAAGGGACAAACGAGATTTAGATTTTAATATTTAATTTTTGGTTATGCTAAATGTTTCACAATTAATTTTCGTGGTTGGTTTGGTACTCGTACTTTACCTAATCTCACTATTTTTATTTATTTATTTTTTATAGAAATTACGTACTTATTTGCTGTTCTGCTTTGGTAATAATTACAACAAAATTGACATGAATAAAGAAAAGAACATGTTGTAGCTAAAACAAAAACAAAAATTGATTTACATAAAAAAAAAAATTGAGTGAGCGTTGAAGAATGAATTAAAGAAAATACCCAGTATGTACAAAACATAGAATACAAAAATAAAATTCAACCCTAAAAGCGATACCAACAAAAAAATAAAATAAATTGCATTTTTTTCCTGTCAGTTATTTTATTTTGTTATTGTCGTTTTTTACGTATATTTTATATGAAAATGAGAATGTTGAACCAAATTTTTGGGGCCCCAAAACTTGCGGGCAGGGTTGGGCGTTTTACATGTAAAAAACGTTTTCTCCATTTTACATGTAAATAACGTAAATTACCAAAAAAATGTGTATTTTACAAAAATATGTAAATTATATTTAAAAAACGAGAATCCGTCCAGAAGTAATTTAAAATATTGAATAAATGATACAAACATTTGTTTATAAGAATAACTTCCATTAGAAAATCCAATTAAACATTTTATTTAAATGGTTAATCATAATTATTTTCAACTTTTAGTTATCTACATTGAGACTATAAAAATCACCTATCCTTCTACAATGCCATCTGTTTACGTCTTAAACTAGTTCTTATATTCGACAAAATAAACAACTAGTGACATAGTGCCATCTAGCTACATTTGAATAAACTAAAATAAAATATTTTTAAGAGTGCATATTTCTTTCGATATGTAGCGGAAAACTAATTGCAATTTGATGTTTCATCATAAATAAAATAATTCTCTGCAGTGAAATGAATGAAGTGAATCTATACTCGTTTGACTGGCTTTTAAATTTAAATCTTTATTAATTTCAAACAGGACAAAATCAACCAAATTATCACTACCCGTCTCACCCTCATCAAATAAATGTATGCCTGAAATTACTAGCCCTATTCTATCCATTCGATAAAATGCCTATGCATTATGCCTTTGATGTCCAGTGTAGTAAAGAGGTAGCGAATATGATTATCGAATTAAAGCGTGGAATTGTAGTGAATTTTATTAATTCAATTTAATTTTTCTTACTCTAATTACAATTAATAATTTTTCATAACCTAAGTTTGCAGCAATACCATTATACTTACCTTACCATAGAATTAATACTAGATAAATTGATTAATACATTAATAATTAAATTTGGGAAAAATATTCTTTTTGAAACCCAGCAGTTACCATTCAAGGAATTCCATATGCTTACTCCTCTCACGAAAAACGAAGCGTTCATCAAATTACATTTATTGATAGCAGGTGTCAAGATTTCATTGTCAAAATATTTCTTATCATAGGAAAGTTGCACTTTATTTTACATTTATACATATGTACAAATATCACAATAAATAAACACAAATACACTACACTGTAGTATATAGTCAATTTTTCTTTAATTAAGAGATTTGGTAACAGATGGCGATAATTGTAATGAAAAAGTTGATTTATATTCTACAGTATGTATAAAATAATCGTTTACATTTGACATACATTTTACATGTAAAAAACCCAGTAAATTACATTGAGCAATTTACACGCCCAACTGTGCTTGCGGGCCCGAACAGACCACCCCCACTGGCGGTCCGGACCGGATTTAAAAAATTGTTTTTATGTTTTTCGACGTTTAATATCACTTAAATGAACTATTTGTAAACTGTACAGAGCTCAAACTTGGATAAGTAACTGATCATTATCAGGGGCCATTCTTATAATGAAGGCCACAAACGTGACAACACTGGTAAGCATGTTTCTTTAATTAAATCTACATTGTGTACAGTAATTACCCTTGTTGTTGACAACATATCCCATATATGGCCTAACCTCCTAATCAAAATACCATTTCATACCACCAATCATTAACTTTATTCACGTACACACGCCAACCACAAGATACATACATTTAAACGTACGTACGTGTACGAAACGAACATGTTAATTATTTTCGATAGATTTATGTATGATTTATTGAGATGAATCAGTAGAAATATCAATAAATCAATCGAATCGTATGGTACATAAATGGTATGATGGAAATGAATTTTATCTAATTATTATTAATTTATTTACTGATCTGTGTGGTTTACGTAAATAATTTTATTTATTAATTAAAATTTTTTTTTTATTGATATATGATATCTGCATAACGACTAAAAAAAAAATACAAAAAAGTCGATTGTCATCGTGTACATATTTACGGTATCGAGTAAAATAATAATTTAAATTTATTGCCATAATTATTACAAAATGAAAATATTGGACATCGTTATATCTCATTATAAATTAGGATAATTTATGGCCCGATGTGGCAATACAAAATGAGAATGTTTGTATGTGGAGATTAGTTAAGGAAACATACGCTGTAAATCGCAAACTTGACGTAACTAGACCCAATTTTGTTATGGGTGTTTACATCCTGCTGAATTTGAGTAAAGTTACATCATGAAATATCTCCTATAAGAGGCCAGCAAACGATTATTCCTCATTGGTATTAATACAATATCTTTAGTGAACTGCTTACTGCCTACCGAGGGGTTCTTTGCATGAAATCTTTGGTACCAAGCTAAGTATGGTGTCCTTAGACCGATAAGAATCATCCGACGAGAGGACCATCCGGTCTTGTACGCCTTGCAAATAATCTCAGTCTGAGAAGTCCCAATTTCTGGGAGGAGACAAAAGGCTTGGGTTGAGATTAGATATATATTTCGTTGGACTATTCTAGTTGAGTATGTTTGAACCGTGGTAGACTGGTTCCAAGTGGCTCAAAGTTTAACTAGCATCTTCTACATCATCAGAGTGTATAATCCGGAAGTCATCGTAAATAATAACGAAACTACCACAGATAACTTTGTATGAGTAATGAAACTCACCACACATTTATTGCTTCCTGCCATCTTCATCTAATGGGAAAACGGAGCGAATGGTATTGTAACAATTTAGTTTTGCGACCACATTGCAACACAAAATGATGGTACTAACACTAATGCCTCAGTCTGATATGGAGGTAAACACTACAAATAAATGTTGTGGGTTATAATTATATACGCATGTACCATCTAACTTATATGAGAACAACAACAAAAACTACATTGCTACCCTGCCATGTTCTAATTACTCGAACTACGACCCCATGTCCATGCCACAAAAAAAAATATTATCTACACTATTTTATTACATCTACGTTAGTGCTAGGTAAAACGTCAGTACTCACTCACCACATTGAAGTTAAGACTTCACCAATTAAACAAAGATATTATCTGGTATCTCCTATCATTCAATCAAAAATGTATAAAGAACTTGACAGAATGATACAAATGGAAGTCATAGAAGAGTCGAACAGTGCATGGAGCTCTCCGATGGCGCTGGTACGTAAACCTAGTGATAAAACCCGGTTGTGTTTAGACACGCATAAATTGAACGAGGGACCGTGTAACACTTCTTGCCGCTAATGTTGCACATGCTTGATTATATTTTTATCCGGAATACTCACGGCTACGGGGTGAGTTCAACAAAAAAAAATAAATATATTTGTTTAGCGAGCAAAGCATCACAAAAAAAAAAATTCATGTGCACAAAATAAAAATTACAGTACTTAGAAAATATTAACACCCTGTTTCACTGATATATCACTACCTGGCAAAAACTAATCTCGTCACTTCTCCCATAAAATCATTTGCTTAGCCGAACATTATAAGATCGGCATGTATTAAATCAACAATAAAATAAATGATTAACATTTCATAATTTTATTAATATAATTAAAGGAAAAACAAAAAAAATAATAATAATAATATTCACAAAGAAAAATCGTGTTTATACAATATATGTTTTCTTGTAAAATTTGATTTCCTTTTTTCTTTTCTTTTCTTATTTGTGGTAAAAAAAAAAAAAAATATATATATATATAACGGTTAAATAAAGGTCAATTAAAAATGCAGTACTTACCAACAATCACCGGAGCGCTCTGGGTTGCTGACGTTTGGACTTATGTCCCTTCTTGATATATGTAAATTAGATCTTTTGGCACTTAAATGATTTCTGCCACGACCGCACTTAACTTAACCGTTCCTTCTTTTTTCTTTTCTTTTTTTCCACAATAAAAAAATAAAAATAAACCAACTACAAGCTATGAACACGACAATAATAATCATAAACCAGTAAATAAAAAAAAATACGACACAGTAACAATATATTATAAAAATAGGTGACTCAATATTTAATCGAGTACAACTTTCGGAGTCAATGTGTTTCCCATGTGTTTCCAAAGTAAACTTCACAGTTTGGAACTCACTCGCCGATTTGGTTTCGGCATTCGCCAATAGATATAAAATTCATGGGCTATACAGTCCTGTTGTTAATTTATTTTACTTTTTATGTTTTTATTTAATTGATAGTAAATAAATTTCTTTAAAAACTATAGCCGAGTATGCCTGGCAGTAAATTTGTCAAATTATATTCCATCCGTTGAATTATATCATGTACAACTTTTTTTATTTTTTATTTGATGTTATCCAATTATTCGATAAAGATTGGTAATTATATCCGACTGGTGAAATAAGAATCATATACGGTGTATATAAATATATATCTTGCTTCAATTAATATATCTACCAATAATAATTACCTATAGTTTTGTTAGAGCAATGTGTATATGGTTATTCCACGAAACTTTGTCAATCAAATTTCACTAGGCGATTTCGCGTTGTTGTTAAGTCCACTGCCGGCACGAAAAGAATGAACGACTTTGACTTTTGTACCGCAATTGTTTTGCTGTTTTTTTTTTTTTTTTTTTTTTTTTTTTTTTTTGATTTTTATGGTATTGGTTTGGTTTTTTTAAAAACCAAACTGGTAACGAGGATGAACGATTATAAAGCCGTACTATATTGAACCGGATGAACAATACAAAAACAACACCCAACCATTTGTTTTTCGTCACGATTCATTCATTTAATTCATTCTAAAATTTACCAGTATTAAATTGTAGATCATCCACATTCAGGGGCATTACACAAACTCACCTCAATCGTTACAACCGGTCAAAGATGCGTATCCTTGCTAATTATCGACGGACTCCTGAGTCGGCTGGAACAAACTAAGTATATTTCTAGTATCGACTTAAAAGATGCATTTGGCAGATTCCCTTGACTCCGTAGTCCCGAAATAAAACCGCATTCACGATACTTTAACGTCCCCTCTATCAATTTACCATAATGCCATTTGGGCTTTGTAACGCGCCGTAAACCACGTGTCGGTTGATGCACCGGGTAGTTCCATCACAATTCTACTTCAATTTTTCCAAATTTTCAATTTTTCCAAATTTTTGAAAGATGTCGGTTTAACAATAAACATTGACAAAAGTAAGTTTTTACTTAAAAACATCAAGTATTTAGGATATATTGTTGCAGAAGGGTGTTTGAAGGTTGATCCCGATAATCTAAACGCAATCATTTCCAGTACCAAATACGGTGCGTAAACTTAGGCGATTTTTGGTATGGCTGGGTAGTACAGAAGGTTCATCCTGAATTAAGCTTCAATTATTGCACCGTTAACAATTCTTTTTAAAAAATTTTTTATTTTAAATGAACCAATGAAGTAGATTAAGCCTTTGATTCAATTAAACGCATCTTGTGTGAATCACTAGTTTTGGCAATTATTCAACCTCAGTACCACGGATGTTGGTAGCGTGCTAAGTCAGGTAGGTGCCAATGGAGATGAGCACCTTATAGCGTATATGTCGCAAAAATTGAATACGGCGCAAAGAAATTATTCGCTTACAGAACGTAAGTGTTTTGCAGCTGTGTTGAGTATTAAAAAAATTCGCGCATACGTCGAAGGTTACTCTTTCACGATCATTACTGACCATGCTAGCATTAAATGGTTAATGAGTCAAAAT
Organism: Tipula confusa; assembly: GCA_963556175.1. Taxonomy (NCBI): domain Eukaryota; kingdom Metazoa; phylum Arthropoda; class Insecta; order Diptera; family Tipulidae; genus Tipula; species Tipula confusa. The sequence continues at coordinate 109,821,822 of OY744477.1, read as the reverse complement.
GATCTTTCTAGTCGATTAGCACGATGTTCATTGAAGCTTGAAGGATTTAATTTTAAAATACTACATCGAAAAGGGTCGCATCATTTTGTGTCAGATGTATTAGCGAGAGCCTTTTTTAACTCTATTTCACATCATCGAATTACAAATAATTGTGTAAATTCACCTGAATTTGTATCTGATGATTACATCCACATGATGTGTTCCGAGATTATTAGTATCAAAACAATTACGTTTGGATATCATCAAACAATATCAGGAATCTTTAATATTGGGACATTCCGAAGTAGCAGAAACATTGGAATTAAAACGCCATTTTTATTTTTGGCCCAATATGGCACCTGAAGTAAAATCGTTTATTCAACAATGTCTAAAATGCAAAATGAATAAGGCCGTCAATTACCAAACGCAACCACCCATGTGAGATCAATTAATTAGCGAACGAGCCATGCAAAGATTGTACGTTGATATTTTAGGTCCATTACCCAGATCAATAAATATTAATGTTTATTTGTAAGTAGTCCTGGATCAGTTTACTAAATATGTATTCCTAAAACCGATTAAAAATGTTCTTATTTTGTGACACACAATGGTTCTCAATTTATTTCACATATGCTACAAGCTATTTTACAAAAATACGGATTCCATAATTTTTTCCGCCTAAATAAACTCCACAACCAAATGCTGCTGAAAGAGTTAATCGTAGTTCAAGCTATTTGAATGTACATTGAAGACAATCACCGTATGTGGGATCAACATATTTCAGAAATTATAAATGTTTTGCGAAACACTGTTCACAGCAGTACCAAATTCTCGCCACATTACCTAATGTATTGTCAGCACTATATTCGACATGCTGATGAATATCGATTATTGAGAGAACTGCATATGTTAGGTCAACGTGATTTACAAATCCTAGGAAAATCTGAGTGGTTATATATGGATCAAAAACTAGTATTAGGTTATTTAAAGGTCGGTGTAATAGTTGGTTAATAGTCGGTGTAATCTGTGGTCTCAGAATAACAATTTTAACTCTGGAATTTTCCTCAGAGTCAGGCGTCGAAGCATTTTCCTGCTAAACTTGCACCTTAGTATATCGAGGGAACCGTAGGTAATAAAGTTGGTAAAGTAGCTTATAGAATACTAAATAATGATGGTAAAGATAGGATTGTACCACGTTCAGAATATTCGTACTAGATGATTTATTTATTTATTTATTCAAATTTTTGTCTGCCGGCTCTTGTGACTCATTTCAGGTGTTCATGAGTATATTATTAACTTTTAATCATATTTTAGCAACGAAGTGCGAGAAGAATTATTGTCGCCACCTCGTTCTATAAATTCCAGTTTTGAAAGGAAAATATAAGGGGTTCTAATTTTTGTTTATTAGGTTATATAACATAACATTTTTAATAGATTACTGGCTAAAGCCTTGAAGTCAACCGACGACAGTACTGATAGTGAAAATACCTGTAGCTCCGGTTTAAGTATTTACGATGGTGATTCTATTGATGATCCCAATTTCGTTCCTGAAGACGAGGCCTTTCATTTATTCGAGCCTGAAACAAATTAAGTGGTGAAAGATAATCAAAATCAAGTGAAATTATTTCAAACAAAGAACGACAAAGAGAAAGGTACACCATCACGACACTAGATTTTATCGCAGAAACGACAATCGGAAAAATTGTATAAAACTATACCCGCGTAAACAGTTTTATCAAAATGTGATCTTGTCATCATAGCTGCACATCATTTTTTACTAAGTCATGTAGAAAACAAATCCACTCCAATTTCTGGGTATTAAACGATTTGGAAAAGAAAACTTTTTATGCTAAGTATGTTCCCAGAGCTAATCCTAAAAGAAAGCGTACAATAGTATCAAAGTCAAGAAAGCACAACATTTTTTATTATTTTTTACCACAAGGCAAACAACTTCTGAGAGTCTGCCGTTTTTTTTTCGGCCACATTGTCTGTATCACAGAGAACCGTCTACTATTTTTTTAAGAATAATTTTGATCCGGATACCGGCATACCAAGACCAAGCAAAAAAGGAAAACATATAAAGAAAACGGTTAACGAAGACCTTCTTAAAAAAGTAAGACGACACATAGAATCCTTTCCTTGTATTGATTCTCACTACATAAGAGCTAATACCCAAAAGCAAGAAACAGGACTTATTGAACCAAAATATCATTCATACCGAAAAATTTTCAACACGGAATATAATCTGTCGTTTTATATTCCTAAAAAAGATAAATGTAAATTTTTTCTACAAAAGAAAACTGAATTTATACAATATAACTGGTTATTGCCATCCCAACAACATTCAATACTTATTGCATTGAAAGCCAAAGTGGTACATCTGGCAACGATATTGCAGTGCACTTATTAAAATTTTAAACGCAGTATACTAAAGGATAATCCCATAGTTACTTCAATTATTTTGTAGTCGGATTCGTGTGTTCCACAAAATTGCAACCGAATCACATCTTTTACACTACTTAAATTTTGTGAAGACAACGATCAAATAATCAATATTATTCAACGATATTCGGTTCCCGGGCATTCGCGAGTGCAAGAAGTAGACGCACTCCACAGCGTAATAGAACGCCATTTAAAACATATAGCTTATCATAGCCCTGTGTCTCTTTTAAGACATTTAGCAGTATTGAACTACGATAGAGTTAAATTAAATCTAATGCAAATGAAAACTTCCGATTTTTTTAACTTTCACAAAGCAAGCATTGGGCTTAATTCACTGATCAAAATTTTATAATAGTCCCTCTCGTCAAAAAGAAATCAAATTATATCTCTCCCGATACTCTAGTACAATTATGTATAATAGAACTTGTTTTCTTTTCTAAAAGGTACACGCGGTAACGAAGAAGTATACGAATCTAGTAAAACAAAAGGTTACAGTATGGTCCAAAACAGATTATTTGAGGAACTAGTACTTGGAAACCTGCCTCCGAAAACTATTTCTGACAGTGTTGAAGGAAATACTGTCAAATAATACTGACGTTTGAACCTGCAACTATGCGGCAGGTTCTAAATGAATTCCAGCAATTGTCATAACGACAACTAGGCCAGTCTTACACCAAGTCAATATTTTAAATGGTACCAGTATCCGCCATTGATCAGCCGCAATTACGTGACAATCAAGAAGAGTTATTAGTATAGTTATTAGTTATTAATATTAGTATAAAAGAGACTATAGTTATGGTACAGAGGCCAGAAACAACCCTTATCGCATCTTTAAAGAACCTTTATGATCTACTTGTTACGAATTTTTGATCTCTTTGGGTTAAGTGACTCACCAAGTATGAACAGTGCTAAGATACGATGAAATCTACGATTCAACATGCACAAATGCGACACGATGATGATAAAATACCAAGTTTACAAAAGACACTATAAAATAATTGACGACGACAAGGATAAGCATAAAATGCAGGTGAAAAAAATACCTTAGCGAATTAAGATAATTTTTTATTTGATTTTTATGGTAAGATTATGGATTATATAATTTTTAAATGTAAGTAATTATAATTAAGATCTTCAAACTGTTGGATTTGTTAGATATATTTTCACAAAGTTTTCCTGTACACCATTCTTAGGTACTAGTACCAATATTATTATAACATGAGATGTGTAATTTAAATAAAAAAAAAAATGTTACCTGATACGAAATATTGTATAAAGATTCTCACAAAGATTAAATCGGATTAAAAACAGTTTGTAGAAATGTGATAAATTAGGAATATGTGTATGTAATTATGATGCTTTCCAACTTTAGATCTCTATGTATATTATAATTTCTAATAAACCAAGGTACTTTGTTCTGGAATGTTTGTATAATCTTAACGTTAGTTTTCTTTGAGCATCCCTAGAGCTGGATGCCATAGGTCCACACATGTTTAAGTATTTGCCTGTATAAAAGCAGCTTATTGTGATTTGCAAGCTCATTGTTTCTTCCAATGAGCCAATACATTTTTCTAAACTTTATATCCAGTTCTTCCGTTTTTTTCTTGACATGCTCTTTCCATTTTAACTTGGCGTCGAGCGTCATACCCAAGCATTTTGCCGTGTTCGCATATGGTATTTCCTGCCTATTTATGTAAAAAGGTAGGTGGTCTACTTTTAGATAGGTGAAGGTTGGGTGAACTGGTTTTAGCTCATTCAGTTTAATTCTCCATTTTGTCCGGTGGACAATCTCATTTACAATGTGCTGTAATTTACTGGTTGTCTCTTCGATTGTACTTCCAACCGCCAAAATTGCTGTATCATCCGCAAAGGTTGCAATATCTCTTTCTCCAGTAAAGGTATGTCATTCGTATAAAGCAAATACAATAATGCTTCAATTCTCTTGAGTGATGAGAACTCTTCTTCATATTTCACTCTGAAATATATTGCTTCATTTAAATATCTCATAGAACTGCTTAGGGAGGTCGCGATTTAATTTATATTCCAGTCTTCGATGCCAAACTCGATCAAAGGCTGGGCAACATCAAGAAAAACTCCAGAACTTACCTTTTTGTTTTCAAGCTTCTTCTCAATCATGTTAGTGACTCTGTGTACCTGCTCTATGGTGAAGTGTTTCTCTCTGAAACCAAATTGGTGAGATGGTAACAGGTGACTTTCTTCAATCAGAGGTTTCATCCTTTGTAGGAGTAATTTTTCAAAAAGCTTGGACAATGATGGTAATACAGATATAGGTCTGAAAGACGTTTTCTTATTAGATGGCTTATTATGCTTAGGTATCATAATAACTTTTGCTATTTTCCACTGCTGAGGAACATATTTCATTCTAAATGCTTAACTTTTAATTTAACTTTTCCTGTAATGAAATTGGATCCAGAAGCTTTTTTTGCATTTAGGTTATGTTTGATTTCATTTTTGAGTTCTTTCATTGTAACTGGTCCTATGTCTAATTCGTGTTATTTTTGCATGAGAAAGGTATTTTCATCTGCTGTTTGTCTAGTCCAAGAATTAAACGTTTTTTTCCAGATTTTCAACAAAAAGATCAACTTTATCTTTGGGGCTTTTGGCCCAAGTAACATCTACTGTTTTGATTGGTAGCATCTGCTCTTTTTGTCTTTTCAGTCCTTTTGTAGCTTTATGTAGTCCTTTCAGTCCTTTTGTAGCTTTATGTAGCCATAAAAAATAATTACTTGCTTTGTGGATGGAAAGTCATAAGACTAAATATTAATTGAAGCTTGCCGCTTTGGTTTCTTGTATTAACTTTTGCAGCTTTTTTTTCAGCCGATTGAAAATAGTTTTGTTCTCTGGTGCTCGATTTCTATGCCAGATTTTGCGGGCTTTCCGATTTTCTCTGACCAAGTTTCTTATTTCCTGTGTATATGTTTCATTCTTGTGAGGTTTATTTTTGGCAGGAGGAGTGCTTTTCCATGCTGCTATCTGAATATTGTTTATGAGCAGCTCTACTTCTTTTTCAAGTTGTGTTTAGTTTTTGATTGGGACTTGAAGATCAATACTTTCCTCAATTAACAGTTCGAAGGTTTCCCAATTGGTCTTGTTAACCTTGATGGCTTTTCTTTTCCAATTATTGTCTCACCGATCGTAAGTATGATTGGAGAATGTTCCGCGGATAAACCGTCATTATTTTGAATATGGATATAATTTTCTAAAATACCTTTAGATATAAAGAAGTCAATCTCGTCTGGTATTTTGTTTGTGTCCGTTGGTCAATAAGTAGGAATTCCACTTAAATGAAACCCGCAGTTAATTTGATATCTAGCTTCCAAAAGTTCTCTACCTTTAGGTGATATTAGTCTTGAACCCCAATGGGTATGTTTGGCATTGAAGTCTTCTCCTATGATAAAATTTGAGCCCACCATTTTAAACATTAAGAGGTAATCATCTTTTTTAAGTTGTTGCCTTAGTTTACAATATATTGCAGCAACCCGCCCTTGAGGCAATTGACAATAGTATTTAGGGTACTTTGCATTGTTGTCATAGCATGTTGAATTCAATTATTTTGATTTGAAGGCCCAGGTAGTCCTTGTCTTGCTGATTGTGAGTATGAAATTACAAATAAGTGCCAACCATTTTCCATATTTTTAAGAATGTATAAAAATGTTTGTTCCACGATGACTTGTGTCCATAGGAAATATAGCTCTCATTTTGGTACCCGAAGTATCTATGCTTGGGTTTGAAATTTGCTGATTAATGAAGAATTCACTTGGCACCTTGATGTTTTGACCACACACAAACTCTGCTAGAGTACATTTAAAATTTTTTTGATAGATGTTTAAATACCGAATTAGACCGAAAAATTATACGCCGATCTTTGATGTATGTGAATCTAGAATCTTCGTGAGCCCTGCGAACAAAGTTGTTTCAAATTGAGTTTCTTATGTTATAGATATACTCATATTATGAAATTTTGTAAATGCCGAGAGTTGGGTGCTGAGTTTGAAACAAATGCTGTAGTGATGGGCTTATAATCTGTAAAAATCAAAAAATTTCTGCGTTTGACGAAATGGCGGAAATGTTAGAAGACGTTGAAATACTGACTCGAAATGTTTGGTTTGTTTCATCTTGGGAAGAACACTATTTTGATTTGTAGCGGGCAACATATATCTGAAATATGGGACATTAACTGAAATTCTGGTGTGCAGCTTTCAAATTACCTGCGACTAATTGTCGTAGTTTACCACAATGTAAATGACCTGGTATGACGATATAGTGTACTAAATTATGCTTGACTGGTAATTCGATTTGGGGTATCACCAAATGAACAATTTAATCTACCAAACCAATTGGATTGAGTTGGTCTCCTACCCATTTCACAATTTGAATCAAAAAGCACTCACGCAACTTAGTGAATTAAAGCGCTCACGCAGCTTAGTGAAATTCTTGAAAATTGCACTAATGGTAGAACTTGCATCTTGCAAACTAAAAAAGTTTTTTATAGCAAGAACCAACACAGCACAACGGAGTCGTGAATTTTCACTAGTTTCAAGACTAAGAATAAGAACTACGATTAAAAAAGGTTTAGGCTGTAGTCTGGCTGAATCCAGTATACGAACAAATTAAGGAAAAGTCTCTATTCGAAACAAAAATTATCGACCGACGACAAAAATTATCAACATATTATCATCTCAGTCTAAAATGTAATTTATACATATTTTATTTGACACAAAACTTTAAAATTAAAACATATTACATTTAAAAAAATTCACCGGTTAAAAAATTAACCGTTTTATGACAAATACATAATATAATCGCCGAAAATCTAATTTATTTACACTTTATTTGACACGAAACTTTAAAATTAATACAAATTAAATTGTATTTTAGGTGTTAATAAAAACAAAACAAAATACAATCAAAACAAATCATGTCAAAACAAAGGTTGCTTATTTAAAATAATTGGTTACCCCTCTTCTAAAGCTATGTGGTGCCTTCTTTTTAGTCAAATTACTTCATAAAGTTGCAAACATTTTTGATGCATAAACACGCGCATTGTACGCTTGGGCAGACTCCAATAATGTGTTTTCCTGGCTTTCTGAGATACCAAGTAAGAAGAATTGCTTCGTATCTATTAACACTAGCTTGAAGTCCACACGTGCTTGAAAAGTTAAATCCGCAGCCGATTGCGCCAGTCATCAATCGGCACCAACGTTTGAAAAATTCAAATAGAAGCAGAATGCAATTCAAGGCCACTAACACCGATTGATAATAATAATAAAATAGATGATTAAAGCATTTTAGCGCTAGGTCACAAAAAAGACATCTTTCTTTGTAAAAAATTACGAAGAAGACGTCGCATTGAAACTTATTGGTAGATGGGAACCCTTAAAAAAAAAGGAGGGAGATTTTGGAAACGGTGACATACGGATTGCTATGTTACAAAAGAATAGCTGTGGAAACATGGTGAACTTCTGGTGTAGTAGGCACCTAGTTGACGAACGACATCAGTTTAATAAAATCCAGGAAGCGTCTGTCTTACAATGAGCGGGTTCTCGGTCTGCGTCTGCACCAAATCGGTCGGCAGTGTTTAAAGTCTGCCCGTAGACTGAAAAGGGTATGGGAAGGACACCCTTAAAATAAACCAGCAATGAATAAATAATCAGGAAATAATAGTCCAGGTGGCAGACCTGCACTGCAGGAAAATCCACCGTCTACGGAGGTTGGCCCCATGGATTCTGGGGAGGGTCAATCATTGCAAAACAAGCATGACGCCATTGGCTCAGACAATTTCATGAGCGGAAGTACTAGTGACAATCCATTCAGAACCGGGAAACTAATGATGAGATCTCCTATAAGGCAACGAAGTATCTCTGTGGAAAATTTAGCAAAAAGTAATAATCCTCGGCAGATGAGTTACAGTAGTTCTCAATAAATATCTGGGAGTGATTCAAATGATAAAATAATCAAAACATTACAAGCTGAATTATAGGAAGCACGAAATTATAGAACAGAGTCAGCCTCAAAAAAATAATTATACTATACCTGATTCAAACGAAGAAGAAGACATAGTAGCACAAGAAACAGCATGGCTACTACCAACATCCAAAAAAAGCAAGCGTTCGTCAGAAAAAGGTAATCAAGCAGGTACTGCATCAGACAAAACGGATAACTATCTAAATCCAAAAACAAAATCTCAGCCTGAAAAATATAACACACCAGGAAAGCATACAACTTTTTAAAAAACTAAAGAACCTAAAAAAACCAAGCAAAATCCTCCCCCCGTAATACTTAGTAAGGTGAGAAACTATTCAGTCATTAACAAGTCATTACAGGATAACAGCGTCAATTTTCAAGCTAGAATGATAAACAACAATCAACTGAAAATAAATGTAGACACCGAGACAGATTATAAAAATCTAACAGAATATTTAAACGGTTCGCAGCAACAGTGGCATGTATATCATTTCATAAATTTACACCAATCATGCAACCCAGAACACATTAAAAGTGAACTGTGTAAAAGGGGTTTTAAAATCCTTGATGTCGTCAATAAAATTAAAAAGTCTAAGAAAGGGGATGAAGAAATAAGAATTCCTCTTCCATTATTCAAGCTATCCTTCGATAACAAAGAAGATATAAGAAAAGTTTACGAAATAAAACATATGTGCCATTTGGGAGTAAAGATCGAGGCGGTTAGAAGTAATCGTATAATTCCGCAATGAAAACGTTGTCAGCGATATCAGATATGGCCACACTAAAAAGTTCTGCCAACACGAACCTAGATATGTTAAATGTGTGAGAAACATTTAACTATTGCTTGTGAAAAACCCAGGACCACCGCGGCAAAGTGTTCAAACTGTGCACAGGCCCATCCTGCAAGCTACCGAGGATGTCTGGTAGCGAAAGAACTCCAAAAAAGAAGAAATAATCAAAATAAACCAATGAGTTTACAAAAGAGTCAACCAAAAGAATGCTTTAGTCATCATGTCAGAGGTGGTATAGCCTAAACACAAATAGCTGCGACTGGAAAGGTCAGCTAAGGATCAGTGTTGAACCAAACAGATTCGAATACTTTGATGGAAATGATGCAGAATGTTTCGAATGCCATAAGCAACCTTTCTGAAAAGCTACAAAGATTGGAGCAGGGCAATTCTGCTTTATTATTCTAATTATTTCTCCAAAAATGATGCACCAAGAAGAGTGTCTGATATCTGAGACCCACTCAACAAGACAATCTTACTTAAAAATTCAGGGTTACCAACTTTACGAAACAATTCATCCGGATAACCAAGCAAGAGGTGGAACCGCTGTTATAATAAAAAATTACATTAAACACCATGAATGCCAGCATTATCAATCACCTGAAACCCAGCTTACCGTAGTAGAAATTACATCTACCAAGCAACGCCTTCAGATAGGAGCGGTATATTTTTCACCTAGATACAACCTGATAAATCAAACTACTTGAACATCCTACAACATTTCTTTGGTAAATTTATATTAGGAGGGGATTTTAATGCAAAACATGTTGACTTTGGATCTAGCCTTACAACAACCAAAGGTAACGAAAGAGGTTGAAAACTTCACAAATATCATTCAACTAGCCGCGTGGAATAACACTAAAGAAACAGCATCCAAAACTACTGGTAAAAGCTACCCAAGAGAAATTAAAAACCCGGTCTTAGAAAAAAAGGAAAGCTAGGAAATGGCAACAAACGAGAAGTCCATTTGACAAGACGATCCTAAATAACAAATCAGAGCAGCTTAAGCGAGAAATTCAGAAGCTAAATGAAAAATCGTTTTCTTCGTTTCTTGGAAAGTTGACGGCTGCTTATGGAAGGCAACTAAAAGAATGAAAACCCCAATCATGCAGATCCCTCCTATTAAGCAAAGTGATGGCTCGTGAGCCGGGGATAACAAATCAAAAGCTGAAGTGTTTGCTGATCACCTGGCTGGTATTTTCCAACCGAATGAGACCGAATATTATAATCGAAAATGGAAGCAACGACTATGGGGGCAGAATCCCTCTAATAACCTAGAAAAAAGTTAATAGGGAAATAAATTTCAATCTGAAGACCGGAAAAGCTCCTGGATATGATCTTTTAACAGGAGAAGTTCTAAAGCAACTACCAAAGAAAGCTATTGTTCAACTTACCCATTTGTTTAATGCTGTTATTAGATTACGGCAAGTTCCTTCCGCCTGGAAAGTTGCAGAAGTTATTATGCTACCGAAACCAGGTAAACCGACAAATAAAGCTCAATCATATCGTCCGATATCCCTCCTTCCTATCATCTCAAAGCTAATGGAGAGACTTTTTCTGAGAAAAATGACACCATTAATAGAAAGTAGAAAGCTAATACCGGATTAGCAATTTGGATTCAGATGTAAACATTCAACAATTGACCAGGTTTACAGAATTCAAGACATTATAGAAAAGGCATTAGAAGATAAACAATTTTTTTCTACCTTATTTCTGGACGTGGCAGCAGCTTTCGATAAGGTATGGCATCAGGGATTAATACATAAACTAAAAGTTATGCTTCCGGGACCATATGTTGACCTTCTGGAGTCGTACTTATCTGAAATACTTTTCAGAGTAAGACAAGAAGATGAGTATTCTGAACTGAGAGAGGTAAGGGCAGAAATCCTACAAGGCAGTGTTCTGGGTCCACTCCTAATCTACTTTATACAAGTGATATACCACAGTCCGATCATGTAAGCATAGCAACGTTTGCTGACGACACCGCTACTAGCAACAGCGAAAACTGTCGAAGAGGCGGCGAATAAACTTCAATATGCAAGTGAAGAAAGTCACCAGTGGACCAAGCGATGGAAAATCAAACTTAATGAATTAAAATCTGCTCATGTCAACTTTACGAAAAAACTATTGGTTAATCCGCGGCCAATCAGCATAAACGATCTCATGGTGCCATACGAGAACTCCGCCAAATACTTGGGTATGACACTGGATGTTAAGCTCAAATGGAAAGAGCATGTGAAGAAGAAAATAAAGGAGCTGGATCTTAAATATAGACAATTGTACTGGCTAATTGGACGACGGTCAAAATTAAACACAGACAACAAAATATTGATTTACAATCAAATCTTAAAACCGGTCTGGCTATATTGTATTCAGCTTTGGGGCTGTACTAAAAATGCTAACATCAAACCTATACAAAGCTTTCAGAATAAGGTATTTCGGAGTATAGTCAATGCACCCTGGTACATTCGTAATAAGGATTTGCATCGAGATTTGGGGATACCGGATGTAAAACATGAAATAAAAAGATTCGCAACGAAGCATGAATCGAGGCTATTGCAACATGTTAATGCGAAAGCCTCTCGTCTACTGGATAATGAACACTTGGTTAGAAGACTAAAGAGAACCGAAACCTTTGAGCTCGTCAGTATGTGAGCAGCTACCTATTAACAGCATCGCTGGATCAACAGTGACCTCATTATAGTTTAGTTTTTAGGAATTCAGATGTAAATACTAACCATCAGTTAGTCTGAAATAAATCAATAAATAATAAAAAAAAATAAAAAAAATTCGCAGGACTACCTCAAATTAATGTGCTGTGACCAGATGCTCTATAAGGAAACCGCTGATTTATAGGCCAACTCTAAAACTAATTTGGACCTACGGTATTCAGCTTTGCGGATATAATACAATCATGGTCCGCAATAAATGATAGTCTCCATACGAATTGTATGACATTTTCACAACAACAGACGATAAACATTCGATGTAACTGGGTGGCATACATTACTTTGGCCAACGTCTGTAAACAAACATTGGAATAATTATAATAAATTAACATAATTTAATTAAATCGATTTAAAGTGTTAATGCGATTGCATTTTAAATAAATCAACGTTTGCATGCAGACAGGTTGATATTTAAACAACACAACAGCAAAAAATTCCTTTCCACCAATCCATCACAACATCTAAAGGGGGAATAATTAGCTCGTTATAAAAATTATAAAAATTTTCATTTACAAATGCCACAACATATTGCACAATTCTATTTAAATATGTGCACACTGTAGTCGAGGGGGACAAAATGGAATGAGGTGCACTTAACCATTGGACATATTTACGAAGTGATCAATACACATTTATTTAGTCTGTAATTCGATTAACGTATACACATTTTAATTTAGTTATGGAGTTACCGGCACTCGACCGGCATGTAAAGTTTTAATTTTTTATTTTTTTTTTGGTCTAAATGCGTGGGACCTCGTCGAATCGATCCAAATTGTGGGTTGAATTTAGAACATATATGTATATAGGTATATAATATGATTTTTATTTATTTATTTTATTGTAATTTTATTATTATTATTTTTTCTATAAATATTTAAATTATTTGTTTGTTTATGAATTTTTATTTAAGAAATAAATTAGAAATATTATATGTAGTAATAAAAAGTGAAATAACTCGAGATCGAAAGTAATAAATCAATTTGGTGACATGAATGAGTTGGTTTGTTGTTTAAAATTTATATATATTAGGACATCAAAATTTTAATTTAGATTTTTTTGGTGCTTAAATCTATGTTATTGCAATGACACACACAGACTTATATGGGCGGTTTTTATGTATGTGGTCTAAACTGTCATGTACTAGCTAGCGCCGCATTAAATATAACACCAAAAAAGACAGGAGTGGTATTAGCAAAATATTCCTTAGATTTAGCTTAATCTATTTAGCAGTATATCGACTCAGTGTCATCTGGTTGCTATCGCTAATAAAGAGCAGGTGGCTCGTTGTGATCCGAAAAAATTCGAAATTATAATAAATCAGTTTTTCATGCTCCAACTGTTTCTGCTCTAACTGTTTCTTCTCAGAGGTCGCTGCAAAATTTCATAAAATTCCTGACCTTGTAGTTTAAGAGAACTCAGTATGTTTCGCAATAGTCGTATTTGGGGCGAATTACTCTTTTCCCAAATGTCATTAGCCGTCATTTGCTTTTATCATCTAATGGTTCTTTAACACTGGAACACCGTTACTATTTAGTCGATTTACACGGATATCACCTGCATATCCACTGCATATGCCAGAACTTGATTGAACTGACCGTACAAGATGTTGTCCTGAGGTATTTTACTTCTACGAAAGATAAATTCTAAAGGGACAAAGCATCTTCTATTCTTTTATTCGTATACCAGGAATAACTGCAAAAAGTGCCAACAGCCTTTTTTTGATTTGTGTTTGAATTTCAGGCACAGTGATATTACAGAAACAGACATATTTTTCAGGTATTTCCAGACATTGCAGAGCATACGATAAAGCAACCCTTTTGACTGAATCATATAAGCTTGCTGAAAATCCAGAAACATTTGACGTACGTCACGAGATGTTTCGTAATATTTACAATGAATTATCTTTAGTGAAAAAACCTGATCAGTAACGGACCGAGTCTGACGAAATTCTTTATAGTATAGTAATTTAATATTTCCTCCGATAGAGAATGGTTTGGTGAACTGAGTTCAAAACGTTTTTTTTATTAGACTATCATTGAAGAACATCATTATGGTACGAGATAGATTTCCATTGCCGCTTATCGATGGTCAAATTGACAGGTTAAAGAATGCTAAATTTAAGAAGATACCGTTAAAAACGTAGCACGATTATGTAGTGGTAGGTAGGGTTCAGTTAAAAATGATCCGAGCAGACGCTAAAGAAGGTAACTATAAAAAAGGACCTTGGAATGCAGAAGAGAGATTTGCAGCTGTTTAAACCTGAGCTATGAAATCGTGAAAGGTGCAAACCTCAAAAAATTAAACAGCCCAAGCTGTAATATATCAAACCTAGCTGGTAAAAATGGCAAATAACACTAATAAAAATAATACTACAAAAATCGAAACTAATGACCGCCAAGGTCAACTTAACCTTTTGTTTTATTATAGGATGCCGAAGAATGCTTTTCAAACTGATGAAGCTGCTATGTGTCTCGTTTAAAACGACCTAAAAATGGAGAGTTGGAAATTAGCGGTAGTTGCAAGCAGCTAGGAAATTTAACTACGTTTTTAGAAAACGAATTCAGTAACTGTAGTATAAATAGGGCTATTATCCATAAGAACCATTTGGCTTGTATTACAATTACAATACGTCAAATTGGTACTGGTGGTTGCCTAGAAGATGATGCAATAATTCAATATATTATTGATGACTTTGATTATCATGAGATAAACAAGTCAATATTATCCGGTACAACTTCAATGCACAGCCTACTTAAGAGCCAACTGGACTTATACGATAAAATTAAAGCATTAATTGGAATACGATAATTGTTACACATACTAAACGCGGTAATATGTGGGTCAGGAAAAATAATTGCAAATTAATACTGTGAAAAAGGCCATAGCACTGTACACATACACATTGCACTTAGTTGTTCTAAAACAAAATCGGATGGAAATGGCCATTCATGCTCAACATCAAAGGATAAGGTGACGTATGTGACATAAACCTGAGGAATTATCCAACACAATGGAATGGTCCATCATCAATAATATTTATGACACAGAGCAATCAGAATGGCCCCATTTGAACTTCTTTTGGTTTGGACTAAAGATACCTAAAATTTTAAAGTTCATAAAAACCTTGATAAAGAACCTTTGCATCAGTTTATGGATGGTTGTTTTATGAGTTAAGGTAAAAAAATAAAAAAGATAATCCTTTCAATATTTGTAGGAAATTTGTATCTAATTATTTTCAGTTTCACCTCTAAAGTTACATTTCGGACCTTTATCACTAGTTTTGATTGTTTTACTAGGTTTAGAATTTTAATCCAATTAATGTGCTTATATGGTTCGAGTATTAGTAATCTTGCTTCGTCTACAGCAAATATTGTACTATACTATAGGTAAATGGTTTGATTGATTGATTTGGAATGTACGACCTAGCTTTAAGCAGGATCCCCCGGATGACGCCGGTCCCACCGTATACCCAATTTTACATATACCAGTTTAGCGCCAAGAGTCATCATTCAGCGGTCACACTGATAATAATATGACCCGGGGGGACCAAATCTACCATTCATCTCAGAATTCTTAGACATAGACAGCTATAGTGGTAGACGTCATTCCCAAAGGGTAGTTAAACGTCCTGTATCACAACGAAGTAAACCTAGGTAAACTGCAAGGCGAATACTACATCTATCCCATAGACACTCTTTCAATCAGTCCATTAACCTAATTAGACCCAAAGTACTAAAAAACACCAACGTTGCATGGGTGACAAATTTAGATGTTAGTACCTAAAACCCAAAGCCTAAACATCAAGGCGAATACCGATGAAACTAGTCTGATTTCGCAATCAAAATGCAATCAAAAGTATAGAATCTTCTCAACCAAACCCGCACCATTCTGGCCATTACGATGACCAGTTAAGTTTCGTGTCAGGTTACTTTGATTAATGCAAATGCACTCAATTTGGTGAGTATGTTGCCTAAACATCAAACAAGAAAAAGGACTGATCATGCTTGATATTAAGAATTACTTTTGACACGATGTACTTCTTTGCAAACTCGATAAGATGAATACAGGCCAAAAACAATGTTCATAAACATGATAAATCTTTATGAACAACCGACATATCACCGGGCAATCCACAGGGCCCCTTTCTGCCTCTACCTCAGATCTTCTATAATTCTTTGCAGTTGCATCAGCGATCCTTTCACAAATTTATTATCAAACAGATTGCAGGTGGGACTTCAATTTTGTAATCAAAATTCAAATTTTCAAATTTGTAACTCTACAAATTTACACATACCTTTAAAAATAATAGTTAACAGTGAAAAAATATAAACAGCCTCACTTACAAACTTAAATACCTCAAAACAAAGCGCAAACGAGTGTATCGGTAGTTAATAACTATACCAATACACAGTATTGCCTGACACTTCAACTTCATACAAATTTCACAGCAAGCAAAGTTGACAAAGCTCCATAATTGATTCACACACCACAAAAAATCAAAACTCAACCAGAACGACAAATCACCACTCTACAAAGCAGGTCCATTATAACATATGGATGCGCACCTTACACTGAAAAAAAAGGTACACAAAATCAATAAAAAACTACATTGATTCAATTAACTTTGTTAACAACTTTGCGCCAATAAAGCAGTTGATTGTCACAATGAATAAAAGGTTATAAGTTAATAGAAAAAGTTATAACATTATAAACTTATTAATGAAATCAATGAAAATGTTTAATAAAAAGTTGAAGAAATATCAATAAACTAAATAATGGGGATTATCACTTTTTTTTATGAATTTCATTAACTTTTGTTATAGTTAACCAATGAATACTTTAATTGGCAACATTAATATTCTTTATTAACTTCATTACTCTACGTTATAACTTGATAAACTTTGTTTATTATATATATAAACAAATGTAATTGATTTAATCAACGTTGGTTACCATTTGATAAACCATATTACCACTAGTGTAATTGAATCTATGTATAGTTTCATAATAAGATTCATTGATTTAATAAAGCTTTTTTATTAATTTTTCATAAATTAATAAATTTAAATAAAATACGAGTTAGTTATTTTTAAAGTTAATTTATTTTGTTGTATTGTGTAAAATCAAAAAAAATCAAAAAAATTCATTTTTAAATTAAAATACTATATATATATATATATACAAAACAGTAACTAAAATTATTATTTATTTCTCCTAATAATATATTAATTTTTATATTTTTAATAGTTTTGCTATTTTTTATTCCATAAAATAGCTCTCCTATCAGCAGGTAAAAGTTTGTTGCTGCCTTTGTATTGCTTTATATTTAAAATTAAACAGTTGAAATATTTTGAAACATATATCGACGGCACTAAATGTAACATTCTTTTATGTCTAACAAACTGGTACCAACTACCATGATAAAAGGTTGAATATTAACAGTTTTAGATTTTAAAAATCTGATGTGTTCCTCTATTGCCTGCACACAGTTGCCAATAAAAACAACGACTGTCTAGAATGAAATTTAAAACATTGTTTTAGTTATTGTTTTATATTATAATAAAAAATTCAATAAAAGTCTCATATTTACTTACTTTCAGAAATATTGTTAATTGTAAGTTGCTGCAGTAATGATAGAATGCTTCTATTTTTCACATTACCCTGTGTGTTTAAAAAATTTGTCAGATTCACGACACATCCCTCCCATTTTTCTAATAAACCCGTTTGTTTATTAGACATTGTCATGAAATCCATATCAATCTGAAAGTGATAGAATTTAAAATGATCAGTTACTAAAAGTTTCATCATTATAGAAGCAAATTTTCAATAGAAACTTAAATAATAAAAAAAATGTATCATAAAATTTAAAACAATTAATAACATACCAATCGGTAACATCAGGTTTTTTGTAAAACGGCCATTTTGTCTGCGTTTGGCTCAGGTGCTGTAAGTAAGTATTTCATGAAGTAGGTATAGAGCAATAAAAGAAATGTTTATTATCATTTTTTCTCCAGTCTTACACAACTCTTTTGATAAGTGGATGTGACATCAGAGCATAAAGATTTTAAGCTGCTTTTTAAATTACACATGCGATTGTAAATTGTTCCCCGCTTTCCTACGCGATAATAATCCTATAAGTATTTAAA
The DNA here is from genome assembly GCA_963556175.1 of Tipula confusa. NCBI lineage: Eukaryota > Metazoa > Arthropoda > Insecta > Diptera > Tipulidae > Tipula > Tipula confusa. Next base: position 109,803,753 of record OY744477.1, on the reverse strand, counting down.
TATAAATATAAATGTATATATATATATATATATATATATATATATATATATATATATATATATATATATATATATATATATATATATATATATATATATATATATATATATATATATATATATATATATATATATATATATATATATATATATATATATATATATATATATATATATATATATTATATATTTATATATTTATATATATATATATATATATATATATATATATATATATATATATATATATATATATATATATATATATATATATATATTTATATATATAAATATATATATATATATATATATATATATATTATATAAATGGTTTTAAGTTAATATAACAATTAAAAACATATTGCATGTAACAACTTGCATAAACAGAGTGGCCGAACGAAAACGGAAAAAAGTAAGATTTATGGAAGTTAAGTAAATTCAGCAAGAATGGTACATTATCAAAAGAATTTAAATATCTTTAAAATGATCTATCACGAATTTATCTGGAGCATCGGGTCTGCTGTAAGGTGTAAATCTTGTTGATGATGCTGAAGAATCCGATCTTTCAATATTTCGATTTAACCTTTTTGAACTATTTTCATCTGAGAAGTTTTGAATGCCATTTTCATCTCTCCATTGGTCGAGGTGGTAGTCAAATAGAGCTTGAACGCCCACTGGCTAGTTCCGCAATAAACGATCGGCAAAGCGTGGCTTTATTATTTTTAATATATCTATACTGACTTTCTCAGCTGGAAACAGAAAGACATTTATTATTTGGTTATAAATGACATAAAGGGTTGAGTTTTCTTACCTAATAAATGATCAAACAGCATTTCCAGTTTCCAGCTTCGAAGTGCAACTCGGAGCTCATTTGATTTTTCCTGATCTTCTAGATCATTATTGATAATGGTATCGTCACTGATATTTTCAAAATGAATTTCATTTAGGGTGGCCGAATCAATTGATGTGCTAGTACAATTTAGAATAGTGTACGCTCTTTCATTGTCAAAATTTATTACGTAGCTGTTAGCTAACCCATCTGTTGGCACTTCTTCCATTATATTGTTTTATTTTATGATTTCTGAATAAAATTGATTGAAACCGTAAACAGTAAGTAAAGTATATATATATATATATATATATATATATATATATATATATATATATATATATATATATATATATATATATATATATAAATATATATATATATATAAATATATATATATATATAAATATATATATATATATATATATATATATATATATATATATATATATATATATATATATATATATATATATATATATATATATATATATATATATATATATATATATATATATATATATATATATATATATATATATAAATAAAATAAATACTCTTATAGTAAAATAATAATGTACATGTATATAATATGTACTATGAAACATTTTGTCATACACGGCCCGTATCGCATTAGAACTGAACTGATATTATAAATGCATAATAGCTACTTCTTAATACATACCTTTTAAGATTTCACAATATTTTTAAACACAATATTTTTTAAATTAATTTAAATTATATTTTAATTTAAATTAAACATTTTAAATTTAAACAAAACTATTTAAGTTTTTAATTTCTTTCTAAATATTATTCAGCACTTGCTACTTGTTGAATGAAATTTGGACTGAACGATATAATGCAATATACAGATAATTTCACTTGTCGTTATAATTATTAGACAATAGCTGCTTCTTTCTTATGCAGGTATTACAACAAATACAATTTTTATATTTATAAGCGAGAAGAAAGGATAATTTGTAATCTATTAATTAGATACATTGATTCAATGAAAAAAGTTATAGAATAATAATTTTGTTCATAAATTGATCAACTCAATTGATGATTTTTATAACTTTCTTTATAAAATATTAACTTAGTTTATTAATGATGGAACATGCAATATTAGAAATAAATTCTACATGAATTTTAGAGAACGCATTGCGCCATAACAAATTATTTTGTGAAGTGAGAAAAATCTCCGTATTGTACGTAAAGATATTGGATGCCTAAACACCTAAGAAACTCAATTGATTGGATTTTTCATCACTTGATTACGATCGATGATGACGATGACCACAACTATGATCCCCCTGTTGGAGTGAAGAATCCATGGGTCAAACCATCGCCCATGTCAGTACAGGCTGGCTGGCGCAATGCAATGTACATATGGATAATCAAAGCGAACCTGTATTCGTGCGTCCGCGATTTGGGTACGGCATAAAGTTTCTCTTTAGTTTGGCATAAAGTTTTTCTTTAGTTTAGTATTTCTCTTTAGTTTGGCACCGGTCGTATATAGCGACAGTTAAAATACTGGCTTACCACGCGACAGTTTCAAAACCAATACTCATCTTTGACAAAAATGCGTATGAATAGAAATGAGGGCTACATCATTCGTCATTTCATAACAAGTTCAAAATATTTCTATAGAAATGTGGTAAGGGTCGTTTACAGCCTCCATTGAGTTTATTCCATAATTTAGTTATGTTAGTTATATGTATATATAGCTTAAAAAATGATGAAGCGTTTCTAACAAATTTTATGTATTTGGTTATTAGTTAATAACAAAAGTTGATTGAAATTACGTACTGACAAGCATTCAGTGGTTTAAATATTATAAAAATTTTATGTACGGCAAGTCACAGTATTAATTAACTGGTTACAAGCTAATAAACTTAATTAATAAAAGTTTCATAATATCAATAAACAAATTTATTGATTCAATGAAATTTTAATGATAAAAATTTTATAAACCGAGTACATTGAATTTTTTTTTTCAGTGTAGGCTAACGCAGCCGAAATACACATCAACAAAATGCAACTACCTATATCCACTCCCAGCCATTGCTTCACGAACCATCAAATATTTATAACACACTCATAGCCAAACTCACATAATAATTGTACGCATCTTCAAACTTCTTCGGTAATTTTAAAACTAAGATCGACAGCTGTAAATACCAAAAAAAAAAAACAAATTAAATAAATTAAACAAATTTTCAGTCTTGACCATAGCCCTCAATAGCTAATTCAATAATATTTAAATTTGAGATGCAAACAATAATGTCCAAACCATCCAACTAGTTAAGCACTGCCCAATCATGTAATTGTATAATTTCGTGAAAAATAATAAAGGACTTAGCACTAACAATCATTACATTTAATTTGATTGATTCACTGTACTCGTTGCTACATCATATTACACCACAAATAAATTCAAACAACCATGTAAACAAAAATTATGTAACTCCATTTTTGTCTTTTTAATTTAAACTTCGTAATTGCGTCTTATCTCTATTAAACTTTAAAAATAATAAAATTTTGCAACTATCACAAAATTATTTTTTTACCATGCAAATGGCTGCCATTTTCAAAAAAGTGTATATAAATTAGATTTTCAGCGACTATATGACGTATTAGTCATAAAACGGTAAATCATAAAACGGTTAGTCATAAAACGGTAATTATTCAACGTAAATTCAGCACATGTATAATTTTTTTCGTTCCGTCGAAATGCGGATATGCAGTTCAATTAGCTTTCCCAATAACAGTATATTTTTAGGCACCTGATGGATATGTGGTTTGAACCTGTTTGAAAGCCTATGAATACGTTACAGTATATAGTATGCTTATCTGCTTATAAAGAACTAAGTAGTAAGAAGTATAATACGAACATAGTTCGATTATCCTACAAAACAAATTATATTACTTACTAATCAACAAAAATGACTTAGCTTAACTTAAGTTAAAACATAAGATAGTTTAAGGTCTTGATTTTTTCTAAAACGGTTTGCTCTAGTAAGTCTTACGCTAGTTGTACATTTTGAAAAACAAATTAAACATAATCTCTTACAATTAGCAATCATTTCGTCAAGCTAAGCTAATTAAGCTTAACCTACTAAACTAGCGACATTAAGAGAAATTACATTGATCTTAAGCCAAGATTGACCAACTAAATGTGTTGGAGTGACCTCGTAATGATTGTGTACATCTCTCAAGCAAACAAATTTATCAACACGTTTTTTGAGCACTCCATACTGTTTACAACAACAATTATTATCATATTAGAAGAACGAATAAAAAAAAAACTCTTAAGTGCAATTATAGAATTTCCATGGCTTTATGTTTTTACCACATATACATCATACATATATACCATACAGTATATAAACTTCAAAGAATTAGTTTGCTTCTGGGCTTTACTAATTGTCGAGTCAAGTTGGTAGATTACCTCTCTTGGCTTCACAAACAAAACAATATAAAATTTAATTTTCTGTGCAATTTAAGATTTAACACTTTTGATTTAAGAAAAAAAAAAAACATTTTGTTGTTGTAACGAATTTAATGTTTCGTCCTCCCTCTTCTATAATAACTTAACGCACATATCTCTATATCATTTTTATACAGAGTTTTCTAAAATGGGTGATTGTATTTTGTTATGATTTTATGATCGAATGCAACGTCGTTTACTTCGATGGTACCGTGATTTCAGTACCGTGAACTTATAATTTCTGCGTAGCGAAAGTAAGACGGTTATCACCTGAAAAGTAAGCCAAAAAGATCTTGTTAAGACAAGTAAAAAAACTGTTGAAGTAAAAAAACAGACGGCTCATGGCCGACTTCGTCATTTAGACTTCATAGCGCACTACACATCCAATATTCGGCACAGCTTAGGAACAATATTGTCGCCGATGCCGTCCAGAACCGATGTAATCTTTGGAAGCGGATTTAACTATATAGAAATAGCAAAAAGGCAAGCCGCGGATCCTAAATTAGCAGAATTAGTGGAAATAAATAAAGCCCTGTTTTTGGGACAGGCATTGAAGTATTTTGCATTGTTTCGACGGGTTTACTAAGATTATCCAGAAAATTTTCGTTAGGAAATGTTTAAGATCGAAAATAGCATCGTACATTTAGGACCACCATCATGTGTCACAAAAACCTTCAATGGACCAAATATCTACCTCTAATTGCGACTTTGGTCAGCGTTGAAAGACGTATAAAAATCTTCTTCAGCAGAGTTGGTATACGGTGAAAGTTTAAAGTAATGGGGTTTAGGTCAACATTACAAAGATCAATATAATCGTCGCAAATACTGCAAAAAAAATTAAGATGGATGTTTCAAACTAAAATTATCTTTCAAAAAGCCAGCTACCCAACTTGCTTTACTCGTGATCCATCCTTTAGAAAATTATACCATAAGTTCATGAACGAGTAGGCACAACTCAAACATTTGACTTATATTACTTTGATATGAACGGTGCCAGTTTTTCTGTTCACATCATGACTAGTCCTGAAACCGAAGTCAAAGTCGAAGATCCAAAAATGGGAGGGTCTCAGAAGATTTTCTCAGAAAGAGGAAAATAAACGTTATGAAACTATTGTACAGCGCTTTTGACTTTCAACCAGTAACAAACCCAAAAAAGACATACTAGATAGTATTTGGAAACCATGAAAGTTTTTAGCATCAATTGGAACTCAAACAAATTGATAGCTTTACAATTGCAACTGCGGAACTGCTAGAATGTACGAAATTTTTTTATTTGTTTTTTCGGGCCTTATATTATTTTATTTATTTATTTTGGCAAAAATAAAAAATAAATTAAAAAATTTAAAAAAAAACCCACGTTTCCATTTATAGGTTTATAAAAGTATTGCAGGGTTTAAATATAGCCACTCACGTTGATGCCAGCCAGTACGCTTATGTGGGTATGGTTTTCTTCCAAATATTTTATTTATGAAAGAACTGATATCTTCTTATACCAAAGTAGCTCCGACAAAGCAGTGTTCTCCTTTTCGCCTCGTACTGGGTGCAGAAGCCTTATTAACAAGTGTTATTTCACTAGCCAAAAAATAACAGTTAATTGGAAGCCTGTCAAGGTCGTGAGAAGAATTGAAAACCATAATCGACGGCAAAAAATACCATTTCGCCTTGCTAAACGACGAGGACAGAAAATCTTTAAAGCATATATTTGCCTTTTTGTTTGACTAACCTGGTAGGTTGTTCACTTGATGCTGCTTAACAATATGTCCAGTGATGCGTTTCTAGCGATTTTCAAAGGTTCACCATAATGGTACCGAGGTTGCCGATCACAAACGAAACGAAATTTTTAATAAAATCATAAAAGAATCCAATAATATGCGTATAACATTTTCTTTCAGCATTAGCCGCAGAGAATATGATGGTTACCTCATTTAGCTTGCCTATGAAAAATCATTCACATTCTTACAACTTCTTGTATTTCTCTAGTATTTACTCAATACTATCTGGTATACAAATTGTAATTTGTATCATAGTATGATATAACTCAGTCTAATTTTACCACGTTTTAGGTCCTTAAAATTACACCAAAGCTTTATTAGGTTGGCCGACAGAACATTTTATAGGTTATATCAATGCCAAACTTTATCTCTAACCATGTAACGCTAGCCTTCATTTTTATTACTGCGTCTTACTATGTCACTATATGTGTCGAAGGGCATAGTTTCACTACTGCTCCTTTGTAGACCCAAGATTTAGTTTTTATATCCACAACTCGAGTGACACCATCCTTGCCAGGATGCAGTTATGTAATTCTTCCAAGAGACCATTTTAGCGTAGGTAAGTTGTCATCCTGTAGTAGTACCAATTAATCTATTGAAAAGGCTTATTTTTTTGTTACCCATTTATGTCGTTGCTGATAAAATTGTTGCCAAAATTGTTAATATAACTTTCGAAGATGTGCATATCTAGCTGAAAATGCGACTTTGACATCGTTCACGTCAGGCTCGTTACTGGCGGTTAACGGACTACTTATCAGGAAATGACTAGGTGTTACCGCTTCTAGGTTATTTGAATCTCATCATTTTGGTGTAAGTGGGCGCGAGTTCAATACAGCTTCGATTTTAATATCAAGTATAATGACCTATTCGATGGTAAGTGAGAAATTTCCAACTACTTGGATTAAATGGTACGTAGCTGTCTTCACAGCAGCCTCTCAAAAGCCACCAAAATGTTATCGGAGCTAAAAAATTTCGTTTCATTGTCGCAGCATATAGTGTGGCATAAACTACGTCGTCCTGAAAACCCTTTTAGTGCGCCGATGAATGCTTGTGTGGTAAGATTGGTAACGATCTCAAGATGGAATCTTGATTTCGTGTCGTGAAGCATATAAATATGGCCAGATATGCCTTTGTTGGCGTGTTTTCACGTATTCGGTGGTGTTTACGTATCGGCCCACAGAAATCGATCCTGTTTCACATTCCTCTTCTTGGAAAGTGGTTTGGTTTGCTGGAAAGTCGTTTCTTTCTAGATTGCAAAATTTTTGAAATAACTCCTCCAGTGGTGAGGAGGGAACTGCGGATACCAGATTGCAATGTCTAACTGTTTGTGGAATCATAGTTCTCCCTGTGATGAGCCAACCGAAGGCTGTATTTTGAAATACAGGCATATAGTATCGTTAAATTGTAATTGTCCTTCTAACATAAGTGAGCAGTAGAGCTCAGCTACAATCAAACTGTCAATTTTTTGAGGACACTTGAAGTTAAGATGTGCTAGATATGTCATGTGGGAAAAACCATATTCAGTAAATTTAGGCAATATAAATGCTTCGATTTTAGTAAAGAATTGGCTGCAATGAGACTTGATTGAAAGAACCGTGCATTGGTTTGCATTACCCGTACAGTTGTCAATGCTAGCAATAGGATTAACATTGTTAAAGTGCTTAGTTTCTAATCGATGGGCTAAACATTCCGTTATGAAGTGTAAATGCGACTCAGAATCAAGTAATGCTCTGCATGTGACTGCGGTTAACCATTCTTGTCCAAAACGTGGATTACGGCAGTGGCCAGGTTTTACCTGAATAGATTAAACTGCTGCATGACCAAATAATGGTAGACGAAGATGGCTGACTTATGACATTTTTATCAACTTCATTTTGAGTATAATTTGTAATTGCATATTGATGTAGATAAGTGTGATGTTTGGGTGAGAACTCATGACACCCTGATTGCGCACAAGAGTCAGAACTATGAGAACTATCAAGCAAACAGTTTGTACACAGATGAAGACGAGAAACCGCATTCTGACGATCTTCTGACGATGACGATCTTTTGACGATGTCCCATTGCATTGACAACTATTTTAAGTAATTTTAATTGAGACTTGTCATTATTAGCTTTTTTTCATCGTGCGGGCAGGAATCAGTTTAGCTGTGACATCGGTAAATGCTCCGACCTCAACTGAATTCTTTCCACCATTATATCAGCGCTGAAACTGCTCCTTGGCAAGCTAAGGGTGAACGTCTTGTCAGTTTCATAATTGCTAGTGAATAACATTTTCCAACGCTCCAATGATCTGGCCATCAGTTTCTCGATGCTTTGCATGATGAGGTAGAAGTGATTTTTCTGACTAACATTCACCTTCGCTAATGACGGTTAAAAATCGTTCTCGTTCTTCGTCGTCGTTGTTAACGTCGATAAGCGATCGGTCAGCTAGATCAAAGCGTAGTCTGATTAGTTACGTTTTCCATCTGTCGGTCTCATGTCTGGTAGAATGAGAATGGGTTATTATTATCATTAATTGTGACTTGTAACAGAGTCAATAATCGAGAATTTTGAAGAACATCAGGTGCTTTGTCTGTATTTTGATACCCATCGTCTTTAAAATGGCAGAATCGATAAATGCTCTCGCCGCAGATCAGAAACTTATCGCTCGCATGCAGAATCTTCATGAAAAACTTTAAAAGCTTTGCTGAAGTAATGCTGACTTTTTGTCAAATCTTTCGAACAGCTCTCACAAACTTTTTTCAAATCGTCTAAAGTATTGGTGACACTGTTAGTCCCTTCGCTAAGAATATGTAAAAAGTTAAAGCTACCTTCGATGGATCCGGTTTTGTGATACGTGTCAGTATGATGGTGTTTCTCAACTCATTTGATTTTCCGAATCGTGAAGTGAGCTATGTATCGTGAATTTTTTGCGCCACAAATTATCTTCAATTTTTCCTCTGAGGGAGGAAATCATTCGATTTGTCCAAGTCTTACCAGTGAAGATCATTACTCTTACATTGAAAGTGCTTAGAAACGCTAATCGCGATGCGCTGGAATTTCTGATTTATAATTTGCTGTTGAAAGTTATCCAGCGGTAAGATTGTGACTGCGGTCAAGCTGCGTTGTTTATTCATTGATGTTATGCGGAAAGAAAAGATAGCAAGCAATTTTTTCCCCTTTTAGCTTGCACCAATTGTTCACAATTTTGGTGATCGTCTCGGTTAAAATAGGTCGTAAAGCAAAGATGGTGATGAAATGTCCACAAACATAACTTCGTTACCTCTTTGAGCCTATACCGTGAATATAGATGGGAACAAATATCATAAATTAAGTCGTAACATTAAAGTGGTTTACAAGAAGAAAGCTGATCCGTCTCATAAAGTTGATCAGCTTAGATCAAGTTGCCATTAATAGAGTTGTATTCCTTCTGTGAACGTATAGCAGAATGATTGATCGAATGATTGCTCCGAACGCCATGGCTAATAAACGTCTAGCTAACTGCTTTGCTCAAGCACAAGGACATGCAGCTCAGCAGTCACTAAAAAATCTGGGAGTTTGACTATACTATACCATCAAGATATAATACTAACATGATGGGTTCTAATTCGGAGTACGATGAGGAATACACTAGCTTTCAAAATTATCCACTAAGAAATATTAACGCGTAGGACTCTTCATTCATATACCTCATTCAGCAGTCAAAACGTCAAGTCGTCAATATTATACTCTGGCTAGTGTTTAAATTGTAAATTGCGGTTACGTTTACACAGCATAAATTAGTTAGGTTGCAGATTGACTACGTATATACCGTATAAATTAGTGAACTTACCGATAGACTAGATTCAAACCAACTACCAGTGACATCTATTTTGATTTTTATATTGTGTGGAACTTATCGTGTGAACATCACTCAAAATATCAAATATTAAAATGCCAGAAAAATTATGTACTATTTCCACGTGCAATAATTTTACTTCTGAGAAGATCATTAATTGTAATGGACCGTGTAACAAAGTAGTTCATGCGGGTTGCGTAGGGATAAATAATAGTGAGTTTCCTATGTTCGCCACTAAAAATATTAAATGGTTTTGCGATGAGTGCTCAGATATATTGGATAGACTGTCGCATCAAATGTTAAATACTATGCAGTCCTTATTTAATGACGTCAAAACCTTTATTATTTCTGGCCAAAGGGTTGTAAGAAGAATAACACGACAAACAAAAAAGAAACTAGTCACGGATAATGACGTGATTTCTTCACCTCCAAAATTTGGAACTCAAACTGCTTATAATAACGAAGCAATTATAAACAATATTATTATTGGATCGCGGCCAGATATGTGGCCTATGGGAGTGTTCATTCGTGAATTTGTGGACAGACCAAAAAACGTGAATGTAGCGAAGTTGAGTTAATAAATTTGATACCTAAAAATGACGTTGTTAATTATTAGGATTTTTCGAAATGTTAGAAGTCTTCGTTCAAAAAACCAAAATATTTTTTTAGCTGTATTTGAAATTGATTTGGATGTTATTATATTAACTGAAATTTGGCTTTCTACTGACGTTTTAAACGCAAAATTATTTGGATCCGATTATGTTATTTTTATAGGTACGATCATGTGAGTTCTCGTAGTTTTGCAGTTGGTGTTCATTATATTACTCCAACGTCTAATTTAAACCGTTACACAGAACATTGTAATATTATCACGAAAACTGTTGAAGGTTTAGATGATAATACTATTGTAAATATTAGTTTTTGGAGACTTATTTGCCTCATCTGACTTGGACACAACATTTAGATGGAATGTTACCCAGTAACTAGTTTTCTATTATCGAGTTCAACGTTTCTAATTCTCGGGCGCGCTTACTTGATTTAATTTTTGTTTCTAGTAACTTTTTTGAACTTCAGTATCATCTTGAGGAAAGTCAATATTTAGTGAAGAATGATGAACCTCACAAGTCTATTTTAATAACTTTAAATTTGGATAGGACTGATTGTTTTTGTTAATACTGGTAAACAGTTATTTTACGACTATTCCAAGTGTGACTTTGAAAAATCTTATAAGAGACCAGTAAATGTTAAAGAATTACAAAACTATTAGGAATGGCAACGTAATTAGTTCAAGAACTCCTATATTGAAATTCTATGATACGAATGAATACGTAACTATTCAAGTAGACGCGAGCATGAACGGGTTTGGAGCAGCATTACATCAAAATGGACAGCCTGTGGCATATGCATCTAAAGCGTTAAGCCAAGCTAAACGAAACTATCCACCAATAGAGTTGGAAGCAGCAGCGATAAGATGGACATGCGGGAAGTTTCATGAGTATGTCTATGGAAAAAGGTTAAGAATTGAAAGTGTTCACAAGCCACTTGAGCAGATATATATAAAAAACGATTACAGTCAGCACCATTTAGACTACAACGTATTATGTTTGACATAAAACCATTTTCGCCAACGGTAGTGTATGTAAAAGGGACTACTCAACACATAGCAGATATCCTAAGTAAGTACTGTGTAAATAATGAGTCGAAGTGAAATGATAGAAACCACAAAGCACGACCAAGAAATCCAGGAGCTGATTAAAGTAACAATGTCAGGTTGGCCGAAAAATCAAGCTGAGATACATGAATGGGTAAAACCGTATTGGAATTTCAGAGAGGAAATATCATATTACAACGGGCAGGGAAATTCTGTATTGGTGAGGAATGTCTACAGATATAAGGAAATTCCAAGTCTTCCATTTGAAGTAGTGGGAGCCGACCTTTTTCATTGTATTGATAAAGATTACATACTCGTAGTTAACAGCTACTCAGGTTATTTTGAGTTAAAGGAATTAAAAATGAGTACGGTAAAGGAAGTTATAGAAATATTGAAAATATGTTATCCCACGCATGGAATACCAGCAAAGCTAGAGACGAATAATGATCCACAATTTTCTGCGGTAGAACTTAAAAAGTTCGTGAGTGATTGGTCGATCAATCATGCTTCGAGTAGTCCAAACCATCCACAAGGCAACGGCTTAATAGAACGATATGTGCAAATAGCGAAAGGAATGATAAAAAAATGCAAAAGAGATAATTCTTGCATATACTTAGCATTATGAAATTATCGGAATATGCCAACGTCATCAAGTTTAGCATCGCCAAATCATAGGTTAATAAGTAGAGCTACAATAACGACCATAGTAGGACTTCCGGAAATGTTAAAGCCAAAAATTATTTCGGATATAACGCACAAGTTAACCGAAATTCGAAAAATTCAAAAATGGTATGCTGACCGAGGAAGACGAATCGCGGAACCATTGAATGAAGGTGACAAGGTTAGAATTAAATGAGGTGATCGAGATTGGGTTCCAGAAGTAATCACGGAGAAAACAAATAATCCGAGATCATTCATAGTTCGAACGGAGAACGGTAGTACATATCGCCGAAACACGGATTACATAAATAAAATGAGAGAACAATCTCAAAATGAAATACATATTCCAGGAAGTATTAACGATACTAACCATACCAAGGTGAGCAAATCATATGCGAGTGGTGACAATGGTGAAGTAGTTCACGATAACACAAAAGAGGCATCACATATGGAGTCTAAGGAAGCAAATTACCCATCGTTACCAGATCAGGTAGCGTAGTCAAACCAATAAGTAAAATGGATTTATATAAAAAAAACTTATGAATGTAATATTGCAATCATATGAGCATTACCCACCATGGTTGATAGGGTCATCATGTCATGTAAATGAATATACTAATAAATACGATTAGTTCTAACTTAACTATCAACAAGTGTGTTTCAACTAACATTACAACCGCTGGATCTGCGGATCATTGGACAATCAGTTATGATACTGATCATTGGATAATCAGTTATTATTTTTAAAATTCGTTTACAGTTTCCATCATTTTTCTGAAGATACAGTGTAAATTACATAAATTTAAAATTGAAGCACCCTGAACGTAAAACCCTTTATAAACGATAAGTTTAAGTTTTAAAACGATTAATTTCATGAATAACAAATAAATTATGTACTCTAGGCAATATTCTAATAATATGTCTATAGATATGTACAGTGGATTAAAATGAAATAGCAAAATATAATTTGAACGCTTTCTAAAAATAAAAAATAAAAAAATGTTTTAAGCCTTCGATAAATCAGGCAATGGTGCTGTGGGAACCAAATCCAATACTAAAAAACATGTGCATTTGAATTATCTAGAGACCTTCATTTTACCACCATATCCATCGCGTACACTATGCGTATATACGATTATTCGCAATCAGCTACAAATGTAATTTTAATTTAACTTCTATTCGTTAATCTTATATATACGCAACACGATGTAACAACATAGGGCGCTTATTGTTTTCGTTTTTAATTTTTTTTTAAGAATACGCGAAAACTTTGGTACATTACCTGCCGACAAAAGATTAATTTTCGCTTAAAATATTTTTTGTGTTTTACCTTTTGTTCTAAATATCGCGTTTACTGTAATTTCTGGTTCGTTCTTCTATTGTATTATTAGTTCAATGTGAGCAACCGAAGAAGAATTACAGCAACAACAACAGCAAAATGATATAAAGACTTCCAGCTGTCGGAATCATAATTTTATTTTAACTCTTATTATACACTTGGCTTCATCTTATGATTCCTTCCCATCAAATTGTATTTGTATCTGCTTCTTCTTCTTCTTCTTCTTAATTTTCTTCATCGTTTTTATATTCTTAAACGAATTCGTTCTTTATAAAAAAAAAAAAAATTACAAAATAATTAATAAGCGATTATTAAAATAAAATATTTTAATAACTAAATAATACTCTTAGTTTTAACGATTTAAGTACACAAAAAAAAATATTAGCAACATCCGGCTGACCAAATCGCAAATATTGTGTATATTAGGTAGTGCAAACCTATAGTTGTGAAAGACTTACAAAGGCTAGAATCTATACAAATATTAAACTAAAATAAATACTTCCGAAAGACTGGCAATAATTAAACAAAAAGACGAAGAACATGCTTCGTCAGAACATCAGGTGCGTTTGATAGCACTGTCACCCATGAAAGAGTATTGCTTGGACCTCTCTCCTTGCTCTCGCAGAAAAATTCGAATGCCAAAAAGTTGGGACCATGTGTCTCAAGGCTAAACGTTGTTTAAAAGTGGAGGTGACCTTAGTGTTAGTTTTATTCTAGAGCCCCAGGTGGAAAAAAGATTTTTTAAAGCAGTGGATAATCGTATGTGTAAGTTACGTTTAAGCATGCTACTAGCCTGTGTAATATACATTATTGTGCTATCTTCCTTCTTGATCTTAGTATGCTATGACGGGTTGACTAACAACCTGTTACCATCGCTGTTACGAGTTAGGCGTAATCTTTTCTAATATCTAGCTCCTTGGTCGATTATCATCCATATACATATTTGACTAATACATAGCTGAGCATCAATGGTTAGTAGGAACTTGACAATATCTTTTGCTCATAACCATTTAAACGCCTTGATATGTGTTACAGAACATTTTAGTTTTCTTAATTCTTAAAGGCATCATTAAAATTAGATTGCTGCCATACTATTTTGCCATACTCCGGTAACATCTAAGTATAACTTGCACTAATATCTATCTTTTATTTTAAAAGAAGACCGTATCAATAATACTATTAACAAGATGGAAGAAGACATGAAAAACTCTGGGAACTCCAAAAGACAGCAATAGCTGGTCACAAGAAGAAGAAGATCGATGAAAAACTTTCTTCCAGCAAAGCAAAAAGTGAAGTAAAGATTGCTGATTTAGCGTTACCATTCAAAGAAAGCCAATTGGACAGCGAGCACCTGCGGCACAGAAAAATGATATCTATACCCTAACATGCAGTGGTGAAGCAGACCGCTACAAAAATTCACTTATAGTGTTTGATGCATTGATAAGAACATCAACAGATATAAGCTTAAATGAAACATTGGTTATTGGCCTTCCATTACCAAATTACCAATCGGCGTCTCAAAAATAAAGCCACGACAACCTTTTCTAGGCGGTGTTGCAGTATGTCCAACTAATGGTGATTTCAGTAGTTTAGTAGATTACCTTTCTTTCGACCCTGAACCAGTCTTAACCGGTTGATCATATTTAGGGGAATCATCCTCTCTAATCCGAATCTGATGATTATGTAATATATGAATCTGATCGCCGATTTTGACCACATATCGTCGCAGACTCAAAATTTTAACTATGATTCCAGGTTTCCAGTCCCTGTTGGCGTTTCAGTACTTGTAGAACTCGGTGTTTGGCGATAGCTGAACATGTTCGACAATGTCCATTGCAGTTTGTCTACTGATTTCATTTCGTCCTCTATTATTTTTGAAGGCTTTTGTTTACCGTCAGCACACCTTGTTCTGCCAAGCCATTTGCTAGATACACGTTTGCTAGAATCGTTAACGATTTTCTTCTACTTGTATCAAATAGCGACACTAAAGCCTTATGATCTGTCATTAGGATGAAAGAGCACCCAAACCAAAACTTATGGAACTTCTTTACGCCGAAAATTATTGCTAATGCCTCCTTATCGAAATGCGAATAGTTTTTTATTGCTTTTGCTAAGCTGCAGCAGAAGCTCATATCAACGGCCGATGCCTTTCCTCACTTACTTGCCTAAGAGTGGCACCCATCTCAGAAGAATTGGCATCACACATGAGGTACAACTCCTTGCTTGGGTCAAAATGGCTTAAAAGATTGTTCGCACTCACCCCTTTCTTACATCTTCCAAATGCATCGTTGGACCTTCTGGCGATGAAGATATCGAATAGCAAATTAAAAAAAAAAGCAGTATTAACAACAATTGAGTCTTCCACTTGTAAAAGTAAGGTTAAATTTTGGGTATTTTCTGTCGGATCGTTTTAACACGAGATAATAATGGATTCACAAGTGCAACAATCGTATCAGGAATTTTTAGTAAAAATCCTGGAGGAAAATCAAAAAATGTTAAGGGATACGCTAAACGTCCCAGTAAAGCAGACAGCAGCCATTTCCACATTCCGTAAGTTCGATCGTGTTGTGGATAGATTTTCAACGTACCTATTCCAGCTGGAACTGCATTTCGAAGCAAACGAAATCACTGAAAACGCGACCAAACAAGCGAGTTTACTCAGTTGGATCGGAACTGAGACTCTTAAACTTCTTCAAAAGTTGTGCGGTGAGGAGAATATTAAGGACAAATATTTCACGAATTTAAATAATAACCCTACGGAGTATTTTATCTAAAAGCAACACGTGCTCGCTTTCCGTTTAAATTTAATCAAACGAAAATGCAACCTCAATAATCGGTTGCAAAATTACGAGGAGTTGCCTGCGATTATCAATTAAACGCCACATGACAAATTTAAGACCATGGCATTGCAATAATCTAACCCAACTCTTGATGAGGTACTGCAGATCATAACTGTATTTGAGGATACCACCAAGATGTGTTTGAAGTTTAAGAAAGAGGTAAAGACGACCGTTGGTTAAGCAACAAGAGGTACCGGAGCGTTGTGTTCGTTGATTGGCCTTGCAGGTTTCCGAAAGCTGGGAAAACCGAGGTGCGAAACAACGAATAAGGAATTGAATGAATATGGGGGTATTGATATGCCAGTGAAAGGTTTAGCCCGAGTCGAGGACTGTTTCATTGTTGATCATCAACAGCAATATAATACTTAAACCAGATACTCGTTCACTTAATTTCAAGCTATACAATCCCCTTTACGCTCAATTCGGTGTTGTGCGAGCTGAAATCGGTCGTCTGGTTTTGCTTGGCGTACTTAAACTTGTCAAAACCTGTCTTAAACCTAATCTGTCACGTGATTGGGCCGCACTAATCGTAGTAGTGAAGAAGCCGAATGGAAAAATCCGATTGTGTGCCGATTTCAAAGAATCGGAAAATTCTCATCTGGAAGTTGATTGTTATCCTATCTCTTGTGTCGAGCTATTTCATAAGCTCCAGGGTGTCCTTATTTTACTTAATTTGATTTGACTGATGCGTATTTGCAGAGTGAGCTATCGAAAAAAATTGAATATGTTGGGCATAAAATCAATGCGTCAGGAATTTTGCCATTAGAAAAAAGGTTAGAGGCTGTCAAATCGATGCCTAGACCACAGAATGTTAAACAAGTACAGGCTTTTATTGGCAAGTTTTTGTATGGACAGAGCACCAAGAAAAGCCATTTAAATCACTGAAAGAAACGATGGTCAATGCGATCGCCTTGTTCATTATCAGGATGATCTACCCATCACACTCGCTATAGATGCGTCATAATATAGAATCGGCGCGTAAATGATCATCTCATTTACTATCGCTTTTCAGCCACATACACTCAAACGACATTCATGGCAGGTTTATTGTTCGCTTCGATGGGTCGGCAAAATTATTCAATGACTGTTCGCTTAATGATTTACTATCAGTAAAGCCTGTACAAAGGCCTCATAGTAACAATATAAGCACTGCCACTATCAAATACTAAGGACAAGTGGCGCATACTGTTTTTATTAGCGTAAAATTCCACTCTTATAGGAGCAGCCAGTTCTCCCATTAAAAATAACTTTTGTGTCGACGAACTATTGATTGGCGCAAACTCAATTACGCATCGTATACAAATGAGATCTGAGATAACAGTCATTCGAAAATGGTGTTTTACTTGAAAAGCCTAAACTCATTAACCATTTTTGAACCAGAATCTAAAGAGATTTCAATGGCGATTACCTTTTTTTGGTCAGAACCTTTTAGATTAACTATTATGGAAATATTTCGATTCAAGTTGCATTTCTTGGGATTATCAGTTCATTGCCATATTTTTGATTGCATTATTGAAAAATTATAACACATACAACTGCACGAGTTCCTGATCTATAGTTGATTTACAGTACACCAACAAATTAGAAACATTTGTATTACTAGAATGCCATATTATGCTGCCATGAAGACAAACATAAATTATCATATAATAAACATAAAGCAAAAGTACTTTCGCACATGTAAATCTATAAGCAAAATAAAACAAACGAATGCGTGGGTTTTCAACATGATGCAATGTCGTGAAGGGAGGAAATTACATTTGCCATTATATTATGATTTCAAGCACTTGAACTTTTCGATTATTTACTTTTTAAAGAATTAATTGTAAATCATCTACCATTGCCACCGCAAAAAACGAGATCTTATTTTATTTAAAGGGTACACCGAAGGCTGGAACCTTTCTAAAAAAAAGTCATTTTATTATTTCAGTTGAATACCTTCAGAATAGTCATACATATTTCGTGCAATCACTTCGCAAGTACTTTAAGCCGTCTTCAGCTAAATCTTTCAATTTTACTCGAATTTAATACCCGATGGTTAGGCAAGGTTTTCTCCACACTAACCGAACAGTAAAATGTTGAATAATGTATCCTTCTGGTCTAGTCCATTTATATTGTGCTTTATTTTCAGCATCTGTTGAGAATTAAAACAATTTTCAAGTAGAAGACTGAATGTCGCAAAAGAACTAAAACTAGCTGGAATTCAGTTCAAAACAACTGCATAACTCCATACACTCTATATTTAAGAACAGCTGTTCTGTGCAGTAGAATAGAACACTGGTAAAACTAAGGGAAAAAGTGAGATGTTTATTTAACAAGGCCAAACGCAGTAGATAGGGCGGTTATAAAAAGGCTCTAACAGAGTATAATCTCGAGTCAAGGAAGTCAAAGAGGGCAATTTGATAAAGTTTTTGCGAGGAAATACTCGAATATTACCCTTTGCAACTCGGCCCGGAAAGTCCTGCAAAAGACCACTCAATTGGCTTTCTTCAAAAGGCCGAGGCAAGTTTTATAAAGATCCGCTGGGAAACTGTAAGTTGGTTTTTAGAAACCAACTTTCCGGACACAACAGTGGTGGAACCGCTTGAAGACACCTACGAAGGTTCTAGTGAGGTGATCTATACTTCTCTTAACAGGGCATGGAGTCAAGAAGCATATTCACGCCAAGTCAGGTTGGATGGGCTGTAAGCTCATTTAAACCCTTCAAATCCACTGGGGGTGAAGGTATTTTTCCAGCTCTCCTGCAGAGGGTTATTGAAGAGAGTCTTCCTAGCATGTTCCAGATCATTCGGCCCAGATATGCTTTTAATTATATTCTAAAACTCTGAAAGAAAGTAAATGTGGTCTTTATACTAAAAGGAGGGGGTCGTCCAGATACCCAGCCTAAGGTATATCGTCTAGTTAGCCTCACGTCTTTTCTATTAAAAACGATGGACAAAGCCTTGGAGTACCATATAAGACGTGAAGCTCGAAAAAAGAACCCAGTGACAGCAGTGATCCGCAGTCTGAGCACCAAAACTGAAAGCACTTTTAATGTTATAGATATCGCCCTTTATGCGTTTCTTGACGTTGAAGGTGCCTTTGATAATACCTGCTATGAGTTTTTCTAGAGGGCAGCATGCGAAAAGTGAATTAAGCTTTAATGGAGATAATCCTAGGACTGGTTCCAATGCATGTCAAAAAGCAAGCTGCAACTCCGACCTTGAGGATGCAGTCAAAATACAATTTGGAACCAGGCAATATGATTGGTCACATGAAAATTCTTCGGGAGTTTCAGGCAAAATATTCCCTTAGAATGCCTTCCGACAGTATACCAGCCAAACTGAATTTCGAGAAGCCCTTCTATGTTTTGTTGCCGGACAGGGACAGTTGGAGGACAGACGACCCCATTCTTTGAAAAAGAGTCCATGGTGTGGTACATTGACGGTTCAAAAACAGAAGACGGAGCAAGAGTAGGAATAGCCGGAAGTGGAAATGCTCTTTTCAAGTCCTTGGGATCCAATGCTACTGTTTTCCAAGCAGAAATGCATGCCATAAAACTTTGCGCCAGGAAAGGCATAGAAAGGGGCCTACATAGCATTAAGGTTAATCGGACAGTCACGCCCTTCTGCGGTGTCACTAAAGCTTATATTGGAACAGCGACGAATTACTGGGAGGACATTGAAAGGTCATCTTTTTGGTACAGAATTCATGAACTACGACAGATGAAAAAATTTATTTCATCTTCGTCAAATCGAGTTAAACAACTCCTCTTACTTGGAAAACCTGAGTTGAGGCTACTAACGAGCTTGCTCACGGGCTACGTTCCTCTAAGGTATTATCTTAAGAAATTTAGTTTAAGTGCGATGGATGCTTATCGCTTTTGTAATATGGAAATGGAATCAGCGGAATATGTCTTGTGCCAATGCGCAGCGATTTTCCGCCAACGTCTGAAACGTTTAGGTAGAACAATTAGCCCAGATCACATGGTTCTTGTACCGTCCAGAAATATTTTCGGGTTTATCTTGAGCCTGAATATGGACTGGGCGGTTAATTAATAAGGGTTTAAGCAAAAAGGATCTTTAAGGTCGCGGTGCTAGTGGCAATAATGCCCATATGGCCCAAAAAATAATAAAAAAATTAGCAATGAAATTTGTTGAATTAAGTGATCAGAAACAGAAATGTTAAAAACGTCATATAATCCATATAGTTGCAAGAGCAAAACAAATTATCAGTTTGCGGGATCTACTGTCATCAGTTCTTGTACTAATCTTCTGTTATGAGCTTTCTACAGTTATACCGTAAGCATCACCACAGTCAGTAACCAAAATACTCGCCATATGTGGTGAACCATTTAAGATAAACCTCTGTTGACCAGTTTTTTGGAGAACCAGTACAATACACTTGTCCATGCAACTAGAAATAAACTCATTGACTGCAAAACTAAATGCCTTTTTGATTGTATTCTATCTTTAGTCTGATGCACCTAGGTTAAAATTTCAATCGGGACCGGCGACTTTAATCGGGCGTGAATCCAACCCTGGAGTAATAGATTAAGCGGACCCAACATGAATAAAACATGAATTGGTAGAGTGATTTATATTTCATAAAAATCTGTTGGCCCAGCGAACCCATGCTAATTTGGATAAGTATATTCATGATCTAACCCGTCTGTTGACCGGTTATGCTTTAGACTGGTTCTGAATTTTGTTGGGTATAGGATAATATTGGTTGGGTGTCCTTGTGGACTGAGCAAATCGAGTTGGAAGAGGGCAGACCGATAGTGAAGTGTGGTGCATATTATAGTCTCTAGTATGCAGCGGTCCCGCCAGGAAGATTATTATGTAGTTATATTAACTGTCCACTCCCGATTCTGACCTCAAGGAGTTGCTTATCAAAAACATGCGGGCCAGCTTAAAACTAACTTTGGCTCAAAATATTATTCAATCCATTCGTCGTTGACACACGAAGCACGTAAGCTTGAGAATTTATGATGTCATCTGCATCACAATCCTAAACCTAGCCTCAGTTTCTCCCGCACGTAGATGCATGAAGTTAAATCGCTCTCTAAATGGTTCTACGAATTCACAAAAATTTACTGGTGGCATTTAATAAGCCTATTTAACCTAATAATGGTTGCTGGAACTGGCAAGGTTCAGGACATATCTATAAATAAGGTGGGCAGACACATCGTGTCGTTTATTTTGGTTATAGCTTGTGAGATAATTACTCTCAAGGCTGACGGCAGTGTCAGACAATAAACTCGAAAACCCCAAATCCGAAAATGATTCACTGTCGAGGATCTCTTCCTTTTAAAGTCGATTTGAAGTAGAGAAATCTCGAAATGATAGACGAAGGGTTCCGTACGGATCCTGAATTCGCGCGGTTGCTAATGCGGTCTGCGTTAACTAATTAAAAATAACAAGTCCTATCCTCATTACCACTTTTTAGTTACACCTTCATTTTCCAGCGCAATGATGCTGTCTCATTTGTGGATATATCGAAATTATACTGCCTTATCTACGGTTTACTTGATTCCAAACATAAGCGAGTCAGGAAATTGATGCGAGGAGTTTATAACAGTGGGTATCATGTATTTATCGACTGCAAAAGGGACCCGTGTGCGCGTTTTGGTTCGAACCCAGCTTTTTGCCTTATCAGTTCTTCTGGTGAAAAAAATTAAATGGGAAAGTGAGGTTGTAACTTGACGCCCGAAGGGCTAGTGAGATAAAAGACTCCCTCTTCCGATATTTATGGGTCTCTTGACTCAATAGGAAACACGTCTATTGTTTCTGGTATATGAATTTTAAGGATGCCTTTTAAGGATATCTCTTTCGATTTAGTGATGCCAAAAGTAAAACAATTTTTATGCAGTTTCGAATAGGCCTCTTTACCAGCCTTTACTCAATTTCCTAAACCAACCACTATTAGACATTTTCGTTGCATCATCAGAATCAAAGGATGGTACCGTAGATGTATCCATAATTATCATTCTATTGCAGCTCTCTTAACTAATTTGCTTTCGGCCAATCAGAACATTGCCTAATCTTCTTGAGCCGAGGCTGCAGTTATCACGTTTGACGGGAGATTAAGCGTCACTCTCGCCATTGTGCATGCCGACTATAATCTATCTTTTTTCAGGCAAGTTGATGCCTCAAACCCTCAGGTTGGTTAGGTGTTCTATCAAATGCACGGAAAGAGGAGTATCCCTCTCCTTTGACTTTCATAAGCTCAACTCAACCCAGTGTAAGTACAGCGTTACTGAAACGGAATGTTATGCTGCTGTACCTTGCACCAAAATGCTGGTATTATGTGTAGAGATTTGAGTTTATTATAATCATAGACAACGCAAGTCTCCGCTGGTTGATGATATTAACTGATTTCTCAGGCCAATTGGCCAGATGGTGCCTCCAATTACAGATAATTAAATTTAATATTGCGGATCGCTAGCGTAGCCTAGATACAGTACCAGAAACTATCTTTTTTCTTTTTGCTTTTTGTCGACTTGTATCCATCTTTTATGCTTTTTATCCATAGTGACGAATTTTTACTGTAACCAAAAATAATATCGAAATTTTACCATTTACCACTTTATATTCATGTGCAGGGCTACTTAAGCTATTCATATTGCACTTTAGTGACAAAATTAAGTTTTTAATTATTAATAGCTACATTTCGTCGATTTCAAGCGACAATAGACATTGGCCCGGACCTGTATTCTGACAACGCGTCTAATTTTGTCGTAGCCTTCAATCAACGAAAGAGCTTTACGGCCTGTTCAACACATCTAATTATTTTAACACGGTAAATACTCAGGCAGCAGTACAAGTGACAACTTGGCATTTGATTCAACCTTTCAATTTCGGAGGGCTGTGGGAAACTGCCGTTAGGTTCACGAAATTCTACATAAAACATGTAAAAGGTGCAACATGTCTTATGAAAAGCTGTGCTAACGTTCTTGAAACAAATCGAACCCATACTGAATATACAGCCACTTTGTCGCAATGACTTCAATAAAAATCTTAAATTTCATCCAGTTTAAAATGGCGGTGGCAAATTAATTCAAGTTAAGGACAATTTAATTCAAGTTGTGACAGTTAAAACAGGGACCAGTACAGTTGGACGCCCCATTAGTAACTTATGTTTAATCCATTCTTGCGATTAAACCGCTTATGCTTTGCTAGTGCTATGATACCTTGATATCTTTTGATTTAAGTCTAGAAAAATCGTAACACGATCACCAACTATAACTTGTTCACTCCAAACAAGATAGAACTTACCTTGTCGTTAGAGCGGGAATTGCTCTAGGTGCATAACTTTAAATTTCGTAAAACCTTATAGGGTGTCCAGACTGCAATTTTGGCAATAAATTATCTCCCTTCAAATCCTTTGTTATTAGATGGTGCGTCATACCGAGCATTTATCTTATCACTGGAAAGTCGTATCTTCTCCCACACAATGTTACTTCCGTACTTCTGGCCTCTTTAAGTTGCAGTTGGAACAATCCTTAAGATCAAGTTCCTTGGCAGCCACAAATTATTTACAAAAATAACCTTTGCTGATGTTGATCAACAGAGGGATCTTCTGATTTAAGTTGCACTGGGTTTTTATCCACTGTCTTTGCGAAATATTCTTCAATGTATGCTGATGGTGTATGCATAGATATCGTTCATGATTTATTAATGTACATCATTCGTCACGTCTCCTGGAATAAACCTTCATCGGTAATCCATATAGACTGGATCCAACTATATTTACCACACTGTTCGTGATAGTAGTTATCTCCTGATTTGGAATTTCAGCATACTTTTTTTAAAACTCTATACATGGCATATTTCTTCAATCCGAGACCACTGGCTAAATCTAGAGTCTACCAAATTCACTTTAGACATTTATTTTCGAACTGCAAACTGCTCCATTGGATCCAATATGCTTTTACTACTGGATTTATTTTTAAGATTTTAATCTATCGGCGCTAGGCTCCTTTGGATATATTTGTGAAAATGAAGATACTCCACGGATTTCTGTTTTCGTAAGTGCTAGCGGTGTTTACACTCGGATTCGATTTTTGTCTTATCCGTTAAATTTAGAGCTCGTACAAGAAGAACTGTTAAGGCATATCTGGATGTTCTTTCAATGACAATTTCTCTAACTTTATTCTCCACACTTCACATACAATATCGGCTATCAACACTTCATAATGAAATTTACTGTTCCCAATTTGTAACCAACCTCTTTTCTTGCCTTTGATTATGGTACTTTCACCAATATCCTGTGGTAACCTTAATCATCGAATTGGAAGGCTGCTACTTGCTTTTATGTAAGAGCGCACGATTGTTTTTGTACCCCTTGTGGCCAGCGTGGTAAGATATTTTCTTTCATCACTGTCTTCGTTAGTTGTTGTACTATCACTACCTCTTGGCAATCGTTAGATAGGATTTGGTCACAACCCCATCAAAAATCCCACTACTATCACCAATTGTTACGATTTGTTGGTTGAAATCTTTCAATTTCATTGATGATTATAGGTGCTCCCTCTTTTCATCGTAGTTTTCATTATCTTTATTCTTTGTATCATGATTGCCGGTTTGATAATATTAGATGTTGACTTGTTGGTGGTCTTTGTTAATGTTGCTTTGGTACATCGCCAATGAAAGCATCGATTTTGATTTTCTCCTTGTATTTCGGAGCCATGTTAAAATGTGCTAGATATAGTAATCTCTCTATATCTGCCATAAACTGTTGTAGTGATTTCCATTATTTGAATATGGGCTTTTTAGATCCATTACAGAGATCGTGTTTGCTTTGACTTCCATATCAAAGCTAACATATTTGCATTATTTCAATTCAATCACCTCGTTCATTCTCTAAAATGGTCTGTACAGCTTCAACTGCAGTTTTTTTCATGCTACAATCTATGATGCGGCGTATTATTCTTCACTCCCATAATTTCTGGCCGATGCTGTTTCAAATTGTAGCTGGCATATGTCAAACGATATAGTTCCATCATAAGATTGTGGATTAAATTTAATTGATGGTACATGTTTAACTACTGGCCGATTTCTTCCATTTATTTTGACTTCAAGCTCCGGTTGAAAACGTTGAATTTTCTGTTTGAAATTTTGTTTATTAACTTTTATTAACTTGTTGAACCTTCTTTCTAACTTTTGAAACTTAGTTTTGCATTTGCCTTTTAATTTCTTTACCTAACTTTAAAAAGTAATAGACGGTTCAAATAGTTTTTCGTCCATTTTATTTTGGCCATCTACGATCATTTGGTTTGTCCATTTATCCTATCCTTTGCTTTATTCCCTTCTACTTCGGTTGCTTCATAATTTCTTTCATGAACATTTTCAGATGGTTCTTTACAATTCGTTTTTAGTTAAAGTGGTTTTTCTCCTACAATTGTCTCGAAGATTTCTTCATTTCTGCAGTAGAGTATTATCTTCATTTTTTATTTTAAAGTCGTACCATAAACGTCTCTTTATTTCTGTTAGTTGGTAAATCCCACCGCTATCACCAATTGTTACGTTTTTGTCTATTCCGGATTCTTCCAATATTTTTCGTTCACAAATATATTCAGAACACAGTTTTTTTCCCTTTAAGCACTGCAAATTAGTTACCACAAAAATTCACTTCAAATCCAAAATTTTAATTTCAGTGAATTAGCAAATTGCCACTAACACATTGTATCTCGAATATTTTATTCTTTGAGATGTGTCTACGCTAAATACAACTCTAGAGAAATCGTAATAATATTATCAATATTTTTTTCTTTTTTTATTATTAATGATAAGCCTTAGATTATAAATAAGATTTAAGCAGGTTCGCCCGTATATGGGTTGCAATTATGTAAGCATTTCAAGTTTCAAGTTTCGACTTTCGACATGTCAAAACATGTCGAAATATGTCGATAATGTGGTCAGTTTTATGTAAAAAAAAAATATTTTACTCATTTCGACATGTCTGTCGCAACCTAAAAAGTATTCGATTAAAACAACAACAGCTTGTTGCAATTTCCACATCTTAAATAATCAATTTTTGTTAAATATCAGCCATCTTGTCGAAACTCGAAATGCTTACGTAATCGTACCCATGTTACTCAAATAACTTATATTACTATAAGGGAAATCGTGAACATTTCCATAGTAAATGCTAACGACAACATGATTTCGTTCAATTTTGTTTCGGATAAAAATTCTAGATGGCATACCAAACGTTTTTAACGAGAACAATAGATGGCACGTCAACCAATTTTTTTATTTTTTATTTTTTCATAAAATTTCATAACAGCTGTCATTAATGGTACTATTGTTGTTATTTCAAAGTGTAGCGTCTCACGTCTGTGAAGTGAATAATAATAATTTGTTTTGTGAATTAAAAGTGTTGTATATTTTGTTTTATAAAAACCTTTCATAAATTATAAAATAACATAAATAAATAAGTTATTTTAAAATAACATAAATATAAAGTGCTTGTTTTATCAAAATGCCGCTGAAGTGTTTTAATTGTTCAGCGAAGATTGGTTTGCATTCGTAAGTAGTAATTGATGCGAAAGATAGCTAAAACATAATTATTCATCACTTTAGATGCTAATTAACACAATATAAATATGTTGTTTGTTTTAAATTTATTAAAATGTAAAGTTTAACCTATAAAAAAGTGATTTTATACCACCAAGCAATTGGACTATTCGAATTAGTAGCTAATTTTAGATAAATTTTGCATATATTTTCGGTTAAAGGTTTTATTTTTACAATTTATATTGCCTCAAGCGTATACTGAATAAAAGAGCTGATTGTACCCTTTTAATTTATAGCGCACCATCATCTGAAGATTACAGGAAAATTTGGCGAGATATTGTTCCAAATGTCAAAGCTAATGAATTGGATTATCCTTCATTTAAACTTTGTTCCAAACATTTCGAGGAAAAATATTTAACCACTGGTAATCATCTTACAAGAAATGCGGTACCTTCGAAATTTGTTTTGGACAATGACATGTGGTAAGTTAAACCAACATTTCTTTTTAATGTAATTATGTTAAAGCTTGTAATAATAAAATTGTTATATTTGCGCCTAGGTATACTATTGAATATGATGAGGATGCGACATTAAATGTTCCTACTGAAATAATTAACTATAAAAAGCCAGAATGTAATAAAATTTCATGTAATGATAACACAACAAACTTAGAAAACGAACCACCAAATTACCCTTCAACGTCAGCCATGAATACGCCACCGAATTATCCTTCAACGTCAATCACGACGTCACCACCAATCAAAAAAGCAAAAAGTGGAAATATTCTACCAACAACACCGCAATCAAGTGATGCCATTAGCCGTCAGTTCAGATATACTGGAGACATTGATGCATCTTACAATTACACACCACGTACTTCAAAGCGAGCTATATCCAAATTGAAAGAGGAAATTGGGAAAACTCGAAAATTAAACAAGGCTCTTGTCACAAAATGTAATCGTTATCAAAAAAAGGTACAAGATTTCGAAAATTTCATGAAGAGGTTAGAGAAAGAAGGGATTATTAGTGGAGGATCGCGTGATACATTAAATGTAAGAAAATTATTTTAATTAAGCGCTTTACCCACAGGAAATCAAAAAGAAAAATTGGATGAAAAATACTTAATACGGTTTTAATTTTTAGTTTTCTTACGGGCAAAGCACTTTAAAATCAAACATTTATTTATTTGATATATTATTGTATATATTTATATACATATATACAATATATTGTATATATTCAAGTATATTAAATATATATTTGATTGTATATACCTTATGTTATTTGCTATATTAATTGTCAATACTAAAATATTTATAATTATTTTTTTAATTTATTAGGACATAAGCCAAGAACAATCATTTATTTATGAATTAAAATCCGGTGTAAAATTTGGCAAATATACACCGAAGTTGCGTCAGTTTGCGATGACCATGTCATTTTTTTCAACTGCTGGTTATGAGCATCTTCGGCAATTTTTTATTAAAAGTATCAAACTACCACATATAAGGACCATAAGACAATGGTACCAGAACTCAACAGGCAGTCCTGGTATTACAATACAAGCCGTGGAACATTTGCGGCAAAAAATCCAAACAGAGAATAAAGATATCTATTTCTCCATAATGATGGACGAAATGTCAATCAAAAAATGTATTGATTGGGACAATAAAAATAAGGAGTTTGTGGGGTTTGTTAATTATGGCGCAGGGTGTTTGGATGATAATGTAGATGATGAACAAACACAGGCATCTAATGTGTTAGTGTTCTTCATTTGTGCTATAAATTTAAAATTTAAAATACCTATTGCATATTTTTTTATTAATTCCTTAAATGCAGCAGACCGAGCACATATAATAAAATTTGTCATATCCCACTTACGCGAGGAGTGTAATGCGAACATTATAACGTTAACATTTGACGGGCTTAAGGCAAATTTTAGTATGGTCAAATTGTTAGGAGCCGAATTACCACAAAAGCCTTATTTTTATGTCGAACCTAGTGATCAAAAAATTTTTATTTATTTGGATAATTGTCACATGATTAAACTTATACGTAATCATTTCAAATTAAAACGTACATTTTATACAAAAAATGACGATAAAATTGAATGGCATTACATTGAAAAACTAAATAATATTCAAACTGAAAGCGGACTTGCACTTGCACCAAGAATTAATGCCACACATATAAAGTTTGAAAATTCTATAATGCGGGTAAAATATGCAGTGCAAGTGTTTAGTCGCAGTGTAGCAAACGCATTAGAATATTTAAGCCAAACCGATCCAATATTTAAGGATTGTATGCCTACTGTTAAATTTTTACTAATTATTAATGATTGTTTTGATATTTTTAATAGTAATAGTTTAATGGCAAAATATTATTTTAAACGACCTCTCTCTAAATCGACACACGAAACTTTTTTTAAAAATTTAGAATATTTAAAACAAACTATCAATGAATTAAAATATGTTAACAAATATCATCAAAAATTAAATGTAATACAAAGTAATTTCAATACAGGATTTTTAGGTTTTTTAATAAATTCCGAAAGTCTAAAAATTATGTACAATGAATTAATTGTAAATGATAAATTAGATTATTTGTTAACATATAAGTTTAGCCAGGATCACTTAGAGTTGTTTTTTGGGTTGATTCGTTATCGAACTGGCCGAAACGACAATCCAACATGCAAACAATTTATAGCATCCTATAAACGGCTAGTTGTTAATAAATCTATAAAAGCGCAAGGTACGGGTAATGTTTCCTTGCCAGAAATATTAACTATTTCATCCAGCCGAAAGACAAATCAATTAAATTTAAATGATGATGTTGTATTAGATTTAATTGAAGTCGAGCTGGATGAATACTCGTGTGATATAATAACGTATTTAGCTGGGTATATTGAAGCCAAACAATTGCCTAAATTTTTAAAATGTAAGGAATGTCTCCAAATTTTAAATAAAAGTGCACGGTTGGAGCTAAATCTAGGTTTATTTAATTTAAAAAAATGGGGTAAATTAATGACCCCATCATTAAATACATACAAAATTTTAGTCGAATGTGAGAAAATTTTTAAAAGTAGTGTTAATATTAATGTAAAATTAGAATATAGTAAGTTAGTTTTACGATCAATACAAAATATTAGTTTAATCGATTTAATTTTTATAGATAATAGCAATCACTTATACTCTAGATTTAATATTAATGATATAGAAAATCATTTTTACGTGTTAATTAAAACTATCATAAATATATATTATAAAATAAGATTTTTTCATTTTGCAAAACAAGAGAATTTAAAAAAAATTGGTGTAAGAAAAAAATTAACGAAGTTAATTCATTTTAATGAAATGAAATAATTAAAAAAAAATAAAATTTGGTTTTATTTATTTATTATTGTATATAAATATAAGCCCATGTACTCCAATCCCGATTATAAAATTTAAAATTTTTTTTTTAGATTTAAAATTTTTGTTTCGTTAATAATTCGTTCAATATAAAAAACTGTAGATAAAAAAATGTAAACATTTCGTTCAACTACTCTAGTGCCATCTACTATTTTTATCCCAACTAATATCATGTTGGCACATAAAATCGACGCGATTTCCCTTATAGTAATATAAGTTATTTGATGTTACTATGCGAAGTGTTGCCATTGTCAAAATAACATGTAGTTCAAAAACCGACCAACAGATGGCTCACCCTGTTTAACATATAATTCAACGCAACGAATTTCAACTTGTTGAACCAAAGATGAAATTTAATAAAATCTTTTATGTTATGTTTCTTAAATTTTTTTTAAAATGTTTTATTCTTCATGCTGTGGCTTTTTAATTTGTTTAAACATTTTAATGTAATGTGTGTGTATGTGTGTGTACATTTATTGTTAGTGTTTTTAGATGTTTTCAGGGCGAATAATAAATAAAATGATTATGGATTTTGCTTCATCAAATACAGAAGGTCTGTTGTATACATTTATGTTTTTGTTTTTAGAGAATTTATGTTTAAAATTGGACAGTTATTGGTGTATATTACTGTTAAATATTTTATTTGTTGTTTAAATCATCATTATTATAACTTTGTAATTTTTGTTGTTGTTGCCCGTGCATGAAACATTAATTGCGAAGAATATTTTCGTTTATGCGGTATGTACGAGTGTATAATTTATGTATAGAATCAAATTACTGTTCAATGTAATCATCCATGTGATTGATTTAAGAAGTGATTCCCATATTAGAATATTATCCAATGTTTTCGATCGGTTATAGGAGATAAAATATTTTTTCATGACCCCTGAGAATTTTAAGTATCGTGATATCACATTAAGCGATGGAAACATTTGCTGGGTAATTACATATTTATAGGCCTTGTGCTAGCAAAAAATGGACTTAACACTTTGAAAAATTTCAGTAAAACAATATTAACAAAAATGGTCACAAATACATCGATATATAATTTCAGGCGGTTTATGTATTTAGTAATTAGATGCGGAATCTGAATTTTTTACTAATCAGAATTAAGACAATTGGGTGGTAGTCAAAATTTGAAGAGCTTTTATTTAAATTTACAATGAAAATAGCAGGAAATTTAGGGTTTAGGTAACCCTTAGGTACAATTTTAATTTTATCCTTTTTGAGTCCTCATTGGTTTTCAAGTTTTCCATATATATTTTTTCAGTGATAACTGCATTAAACTTTTATAAGCTTCATTGAATTTAATTTTAATTTAGCAAATGTAATCTTCCTTTAGTTCACTTCTTCCTTTAAGCAATGGTTTGCAATGCGGTTTTTAGAAGTCTTATAATGTTACCCAATTTATTATGTCATTAAATTTGACTTCTTTTTGCACCGATCATGGCTTTCTGCTAATAATGTATACACAATACACTTATAACTGTCACTTGTGGTTATTATGCATTAAATAATGTAAGTACTATCTGACCACGGGGGTTATGATTTTTGCCTATACAAATTTATAATTTATGACAGTTTCTGTTTTCTTTTTTTCAAATTCAATTCATTTGAATTCAACTATACGATTTGAATTAGAACACCTTTTCTAATTTTTTTTTTACTAATACAAAATTTGCATTTGAGTCAGCGGGTATAAGATTTATGACTGTCATTATTACTGGATTAATTAAATTGTGTTTGTGTTAACAAAACTGAAAAGTGTCATAAAAAATTATTATTTTGCTTTAGGTGCAACACTTATTTATTCAATCGCTACTGTATAAGCACTTGAAGTGGAGAATAGTAAAATTCCGTAAATGTAAAATTAAAAAAACTTACATTAATTGATGTGCATAAGTATATTCCACCGGAACTTACTAGAACGAACATGTCGTCATGATTATTAGTTCCGAAATTTGCACTAGAGATGCTCTTAGATGTTGTCAATAACTTAGTTTTGTGTGATTTTGAGTGCATATGACCATGGACTAAAGGTTTTTGCGGTTGTGCCTATTATACGTCTCTTTCTTTGTATAGCGGGCATATGAAAAATATTTTCCAACCTTGAAGTAGCTTCTTTTGGTTTCAGGTTTCTAAAGTTAAATCGTAAATGCCAATGTTGCTACATCATTTATAACGAACTTGGTGGTAATCCCATTGAGATACTGGTCATTACAATTAAAATTAAAAGCTTCCTCTACCTCTTTAATTGATGAGTGTGTAATAATTCACAATGAA
This sequence comes from Tipula confusa, assembly GCA_963556175.1. NCBI lineage: Eukaryota > Metazoa > Arthropoda > Insecta > Diptera > Tipulidae > Tipula > Tipula confusa. The sequence continues at coordinate 109,771,157 of OY744477.1, read as the reverse complement.
GTCTCGATATAATATCTGATAAGAGCTACATTGTTACTCCTATTTTGTAGGTTTTGAAATTAGGATTGCTTTACCGTTTCTTTTCTAATGTTGAAATATTAAACAAAAATCTTCAGGATGAGCTTGGCATCTAAGGCTGTATCTTGTGAATCATTTTATTTTAATGCATCGAAATTCTAGCGCACAGCCTTTCTTACATGTCTTTTAACGATTGATGACATTTTGTAATAATATTTGAAAATTATATTTGAAAATTCTTTTATGAAAGAATAATGTGCTTGAGTTGGCTAGATCCAAAATAGGTGCAAAATCCGCTATTGTTACTTACTTGATGCAAGCTGTGTATGCCGAAATGTGTGTTCAGTTCTGGTCTCCTACCGATTGGAATATTGAAGTCGCTTACGATGAATGTGATCGCGATGCTTCATGACCATGTATCGTAACAAATTAACAGCAATCAAGCATCTCGATCAGCAGGAAGATCAGGTCTTTGTCGAATTTCGTTAGTGACATTTTGAATAAGAATCCATCCAGACACACATAGCCTCGAATTACCTGTTCATGTCAATTAACACCACCCCAAGGTGAAGCTTAGGATATTGATAACAAAAACCATTGCACTTTCGTGCAATTAATATTACAATGCTTCATTTGTTGCTTTTTTGATATTCAGTAAGTGCATCAGTCTGTTAACACCTCTGCATTTTTGTCAATATTGTTGTTGATATTGTTTAAATTGTAAATATTATTATTATGCTGGAATTTGGTTGATTTAATGGCAGCTTCCCAAATCGCTCCAAAATAAGAAGTGCTTAGCGGGATAAAATGCCATATTATATAAAGCCGGGAAGAATAGTCAGATATGAGACTGGAATTTTTTATTAATTTGTGAAATACTTCCCGACGGCAATTGGTTGCACCAATGAAATTTTAGATATTATCGGTAAAAAAAATTTTCGGGATGCCTCGACGTGAAGTAAATGGTTTCAGGGCGCCGTGGAAGGCTTCAGTGGTCATATTGCCAACCAATTCCAAATGAACTGCCTTTGTACTAAAACAAATTAATTCAAATATGTTTGCCTTGTACACATTTTGGCCGATTCCTCGAGTCAAGTGAATTGGTATTGGTCCTGCGTAGTCGATGCCTACTTGTAGAAATGGTCTTATCAATTGCACTCTGGTACTTAGTAAATTTCCCATAAATTGACCTTGAAGTTGTGCTTTAAACCAGAAGCAGATTTCGTATCTGTTAAAATTTTCTTAGCTGTCGTTTCCAGCTGGTATCCAGTAGTCTTGAAATTTGCAAGATAAATGCGGACTCTGCATGCTTTTTGTTGAGATGAATATCTTGGGGCACTAGAGCAGCTACTCTAGATTTTGGTGAAGGATTATAGGGTGTTTTGTCGAGAATGGTGCTATACTGTTTTCCAATCCTCCTCCCATACGTAGAATGCCAGGATTTCCTAAAGAGAGGTTTGGGAAAGTAATGAACTTTTTCAAGTAATTAGATGGTTTGCTTGCAATGATAAGATTTTGTCTGAGTAAAAACTGAATTGGTCGAATTTGCAAATTTGATGTTGTGCTTCGAAAAGTTCATCTCTTTGGAGCTAAACACCATCGAATCTTGTTCCTCTAGGACTCCTTGCATTATTAAGAAACCTAGCTACGTAGGAAAATATGTTCTGACATTTTCGAAAGGATGAGTGTTTATAGAGAGGAATTCATTGTACCAATGTTTATTGGTAGCTGTCGCAAATAGTTTGTTGATTTCTTCGTTTAAGTGGTCATAGTTTGAAATTTGTTGTGGTCAATATTTGAGTGACTGACGTAACCAGCTAGGATCATTCCACCATAAATCAAGAGTAATAAATTCGTCTGGCAACAGTGGTACATTTTTTTCTTCACATCGGCGGAAAATGCAATACAATTTTCACGAAATCGTAAGTAGAACCCACCGCCAAGCAGTCATTCATAGAAATATACCTGTGATTGTTTTGTAGAAACAATCACAGGTATATCTCTAACTTGTAGAACTTCGAATATGCCAAGTCACGAGTAAAGCGACCTTCTATGTCTCAAAGTCTGGCGATTGCAATTCTGCAATGCCTGAGAACCCTAGTCCAGTAGAGCTAGTTATACTTGAAAAATTTGCTATTCGGATCGATGACATTAACCATAGCCTTTGGGAGAATTGAGTATGAATGACCTCCATGTAAGTAGTCAGAAGTTATGGTTTCGGAAGCATTGACGTTTTTCGTGGCCTGGCTTGGTAGATGTAAGTCGGCACCGTTAGGCAGTGTATGATGCTTTCTCTTGCAGATGTGACATTGATACTTTTAAAGGTATTTGAAAATTGGAATGGTTTCGACAAATGAAGCGCGATCATATGAGATCTTGCATCGAAAACATCAGCTTCAAAGCGAGAAAATGAAACTCAAGGGACAGTTTTGCTAACGCCAAAAATCTAACTAAAGATTTTAACCCAAGAAATACAGACATCAAAGACGGAAATGGTGAGCTGAGAACAAACGTGGCTGATGTTCTCTCAGTATGGCAAACCTACTATCAAAATCTGCTAAATCGGAACGATGAAGTTATCCCTATTAGAGCAAAACCTCCTTCAGGTGAAGAGATCCTTGTTGAATATCCCACAGTATAGGAAGTAGATGCAGCTATTATTATAGATTAAAAAACGGAAAGGCACTTGGTCTCGACAGAATCCCCGCAGAATTAATTAAGCTCGGAGGCGCTACTCTCGCAACAAATCTATATGATCTCATCGTCTTTATTTGGGACCGAGAAGAGTTGCCGGAGAATTGGAAGACCACACTCATATGTCCGCTGCACAAAAAAGGAGACCGTCTTAAATGTGGAAACTATCGTGGTATCGCTCTGATAGGCACTGCTTACAAAGTGTTGGCTAATGTTGTACTTGCCAGACTCATCCTGCTCGCCGAAAACACCATTGGCGGCTATCAATGTGGTTTTCGTCCCAACTAATCGACCACTGACCAATGTTTTACCATGAGGATGATCTTGGAAAAATGTTTCAAGTACAACATAATCATACATCAACTGTATATGGACTTCAAACAGGCATATGACAGTTTAATCCGCAAAAACTTATGGGTCGCATTCATATGCCTACGAATTCCAGAGAAACTTATTTCTCTGAGCAAATTATCAACCTCTGGGTCTGTATGTAGAATCGTAATTTAGGGAGCTCTGTCAGACCCCTTTGAAATAACATCTGGTGTTTGACAGAGAGATGCACTCGCGCCTGTGCTGTTGAACTTGGTGCTTGAGTACGTAGTGAGAAAAAGCTACATTGAAACTTTGCGCTGTACATTTAATAAATCAGGCCAAATTCTTAGATATGCAGATGATATCGTGCTTCTTGGCCGAAGACTTAGCGATATTAAGGACAGTTTCATACAGCTCGACCGCTGCGCAAGAAAACTTGGTTTGGAGGTGAACAGCAGCAAAACTAAATTGTTATCAACACCCAGGAACATCTCCATGCTAATTCTCGAAATTGGCGGCCATAACTTTGATAGCGTCGAAAACTTTAAATACCTGGAGTCAGTTATAACATCATCGAATAAAATGCAGGCAGAAATAAAAGCCCGAATCGTTGCCGGATAACAAGTTGTTTTCGCTCAATCAAAATTATTGCGATCTAAACATATGCCGCAGTCGTGCAAGCTCGCACTTTATAAAGCACTCATAAGACCTGTGCTGGCTTTCGGAAGCAAGAGTTGGACCATGACCTCTACCGATTGTAGATTGTTATCTACCTTCAAAAGGAAGGTCATTCGCTCAATCTCTGGTCCAATCAAAGTCGTGGACCACGAATATCGGATTCATATGATCCACGAGATAATGCAACTTCTTGAAGGCTGCGATATTATCGGATTCATCAAATCCAATCGAGTTAGATGGCTCGGCCACGTTACACGATCTCCACAACAACAAATGACCAATAAAGTGTCCCATCAACAACCAGTTGGTGTTCGTCGTAGAGAAAGACTCCGATTGCGCTAGTGTGACGACGTCAAACAACATCTACATGTATTATGGATGTCAAAACTGGAGGACGAGAACCAGATAGACCGAGATGAATGGAGGACCTTCGTGCGGGCGGCAAAATCACTTCATGGGATGTGAAAGCCAGAGAGAGAGAGAGCTATCGTCTTGGTGCTTTTCAAACTAGTTGAGACCATAATCAATTTCTGGCATATGAAATATTTGGAAGTTAACCATCTAATTTCCGATCGTCAGTATGGTTTTTGCAGAAGGCGTTCAGCAGGTGACTTAATTAATGTAAAAAACATTCATCAATCTGGTAAATCATGTCTCTAAGACATGATCCATCTTAATTTTTTTCGTTAATAATATCTATTCAAAGCATGTCACTATGATCTTCGACCATTATTTTAAAAATTTTGAACTACTGCTATAAAAAACGTTTCCGTCTTTCGTGATTTTTTTTTTACAAAGAAGGAGTGACGGGTTTTAGTTTGTCCAAACCACTGACATAAAAAATTTAAAAAAATTTAACAGAATCTCTCCACCAAAGTGGTTTGCAGGTTTCTCAATTTAGGCCGTTACTTCCACATCGTATGCTTTTATTATTATATTTTTGGTGAATAATTTTGGCTTGGCTTTGCACAACAAATTTATATTTCTGCAGTTGTATTCTTAAAAAATATTTTGGTTGATTTTGGACAAGCATTGATATGAATAAAATATGGTTTTAATGCAGCAAACTCCTACAAAATGGTTTCGATTGCTGGACCAGCCATCGAGTTTTTTGAAATCTTACTCTAACAATATATATTATTATATGGAATAAAAATATATATATATATATATATATATATATATATATATATATATATATATATATATATTTGAGGAATAATATTACCAATAATAATAATATTAGTACCTAAACAAATTTTTTATTTTAATTTTACCTCCGAAATACGATTATTGCGTGTTTGCTTCTGATTGGAAGTACCAAATTTTTTGGAAGTACAAGCAGCTCCTTGAATTCACTTTACATTTGACACGTTCTACTTTATTCAGTGTTTTACTTTTATTAAATCTTAAACTCCAATATAAACGAACAAATAAGTAAATATTATTATTGTAAAATATTATAAACTAAACAATTGGGGAATTATTTATTTATTGCGGTAAAAAAATGACGTGAACAAAACAATCAGCACTTGCCTACTTGATGTTCAAAGAAAGACTGATCTAAAAAATCATTTGATATAAAATAAGAAACAAATGTAAGTGAAAATAGAGTTTAAAATCAAGACACGTAAAAAATTTACCGTTTTCAGGACTTCACAAATTGTTGATCTAAATATGTCTTAAACGCTTGAAATTTTAATTGTGTGTAAGTACAACAAAAAAATTACTGCAGAAACTGCTTGAATAGGAAAATGTTTAATTTTAGGGAATTCTGATTGGTGTCTACTAATTTTAAAACTAAAAATCAATCAATTATGAAAAATTATTCTGAACTCAACTATATTTGTTCCTTTTAACAAATCAATCTTAAAATATTTGCACTACTTAAGAAAATTGTGGGTGGTCGACGAAACAACTTGATCGTAATATTACCGTAATGATTTTTCTAAATTTTTAATTCAACGAATAAGAAACGAATACATAATATAAAATATGTAATTGACCGATATCTTACATTAAAATTACCATAACCGTAAATTTATCATTGTATCGACGTCTAAACTATAAATATGACGTAAAAAACTTTTAACCAAATCGAAGTGTTAAATTTACGTTAATTAAATCAATAATTTCTAATTGAATAATTTATTAAATGGAAAAAATAAAATAAATTGCAGGTTCATGTCTTAGACGTTTCTAGTTTGTATATACTGTAGTAAGACGTCTATATGTGTGCTTTGAAACGTACAGGTAATTTTATATTTTCCGTTTCGCCGTATTAATGCATGTACATATACGAAGATTGACGGTATCGTAAAACATTAATAATTTTATTTCATATAATTAATCATAAACTGTATGTTGTATGTTGTAGATGTATGTAAATTTATATGGTGATGTTAGAAAATATGATTATAGTGTTTGGGTAAATAATCGTTCTAATTTTATTTATTTTGGTAAAATTATACAGTTTGGGTAAGATGGAAATTAGCAACAATTACGAAATATCAATAATATGGCATAATGTATGCGTATAAACTGATTACATCTGTTCGGTAATTTCTTTCCATTTATACATACTTGGTACGTACATTCGAAAGGTTACATAAAAAATAACCAATATAGAAATTGGCACATGAGCCGAAAATGTGACAAATCATTATCAATTCGGAGACATCATTGGAAAAATTATTTAAAGGTTGTTTGAAGGTTAATTTTAATTTTAAGATGGTTTTACATCTTGTTTCTTTTACCGAATAATGAAGATACAAAATTGCATTTAATATAAGCTACAATTTTTATGCTAAAAATTTATGACACCCAGTTGGCCACATAAGTTTGTCATCTTCTAGGACATATACAAAAACATGTCAATCATAATGAGATATAGTTTCTATAGTTTTTCGAAGGAAGATGCCAATCTTTAGAAGTATCCAGTGTTCGCAAGACCAGTGCAACAAATAGCATTTGCGTTTGCTGTCAGAAAGGTCACACGCTTCTGTTAACGCAGAAAAGTCAACCTAAAATGAAGTCAGCCAAAATAGTTATTTTAGTATAAATACTGATTTATAGGTCAACTAGTACTCAATAGATGTCCGGACAACCAACTGAAGATAACTTTAATAAATTATATTGCAATTACTTTAGGTGGTTGTTCACAGACTGCATTGAAACCAAATTGTGAATAGTTCACAATTTGATGGCTTAAAACAGGTAAAACTAGTTTTAAGTAAATTTTTTTTTCTGCAAATCATCTTTGTATTCAGTCGCATAAAATTATTGGAAATAAAATCATAAACATTATAAAAAATTGGAAGTTCCTGTAGCTGAGTTTCAATCAAATGGTTGGGAGATAATTGCATTGTGATTCGATACATTTTTTGGATGAGGAGTTAAGCATCATATATATCCAAAGAAACATTGGCGCTGAAACAGGGACCTGAAATATTGTTATTCTGAGGAGAGTCGATCGAAACACATCAAAAATTCATTATTTCGGGACCATCAAATTAAACAAAAATATTTACAAAGCTCTGCGACTGCCGAATTTACGAGGCATGGTGAATAATTAGCATATATCAGTTAAAAATTAGTACAGTTATAATACAATTATATCAGTGCAATTGGTGGCCGTTAGACGCAGTCACAATCTGACAACGTGCGAAGAAACAACGTGCCAACACAAAGGGATCTATGACGAAGCTTCTCAACTTTGTACGGGGCAATTTAGAGAATGCTAGTATAGACGAAATCCAGATAAAGCAGGAGCGAGCACAAAATTTATTGGCTGAATTCCAGAGCATAGAGAGAGAGATGCTGAATCTAGACAGCACGATTGAATCTGACACTTCCGAATTTGAAGATAATTTATACTTGGTTCTTATAGGATTGAACGCTACAATCCGTAAGCGAAGCATTATTACGCCCAAAGATGTGCCGCTAAGTAGCACCATGAGTACATCTCAATATCAGCACACTGAAGTTCGGCTGCCCAAGCTCAATGTTCCAACGTTCGACGGAAATTATATGGAGTGGCAGTCGTTCTTCGACATATACACTTCAACAATACACGAAAAAGATAGTTTACCACCAGTGCAAAAGCTTCAGTATCTGAAAGGTACACTGAAGGGAGAAGCGGCATCACTTATTCGACATCTTTCGGTAACGGATGCTAATTACAACGAAGCATTCCAGAAGTTAGTACAACGATACGATAGGAAGAGACATACGGTCAACGCTTTCATCAGAACGTATATGGAGCTGTCAACTATTTTGCAGCCTAATGCAGCCTATATTAGGAAACTAACCGATTCATTAGACGAATCAATCAGAGGACTCAAAGCTCCGGGAACAAACGCCGAGAACCGGGATCCGTAGCTGATATATATTGCGATGAACAAACTAGATGATGAAACTAGATCTTTTTGGGCGCAAGAGATTGCAGAGAAGGATTTTCCTATGTTTAAGGAACTACTTAAGTTTCTAGGATAACGAATAGACATGCTTGAGTCGCGAGGAAACTATAAAAAAAAAATCCAGATCAGCCGACCACCAACAACAAGAGTGTGCACCGTTGATACCTTCTCAGGAATGATGTGCTCGATATGCAACCAAGCTGGACACCGAATCTACGATTGTGATAAGTACAAGTTTAGACGTGGCAAGATGGCAATATGTCAACGTTGTCATAGGAAAAACCATACATCGCTACATGACTCGTCAAACAAAAATATGGCCCCTCATAGCAATCACCATACGAGTGGGCAGATTCCAGAAGAAAAACAAAACCATTAAGAAAAGATTGAGATGAGTATACCAGAAGCAGAGAATTACGCAACAAATCCAGTCAATACGCGAACTATACTGCCGACTGCACTGATAAAGTTACAAGACAGCAACGGCCAAGTTCATACATACCGAGCGCTATTAGACTCAGCATCTCAGGCATCATTTGTGTCGGAACCATGTGTTCAAGATTTAAAACTAAACCGAAAAAATAATAAAACACTGTTCAAGGGGCTCGGTGAAATTAAGGTGGAGATAACTAGGGGTGCCGCTGATTTAACCATCACATCTATAGATAGTCAAACAATATTTACAACACCAGCTTTAATAATCTCCAAGATATCAGAATTAAATAATGAGCTGATTGTGTCCGAAGGCGATCTGCAAGTACTGAAGGATCTACAACTAGCTGATCCAGCATTTAATAAACGTGGCTGCATTGATGTGATCCTAGGAGTGGACATTTTCTTCAAGACCCTCCAGGTGGAACGTAAAAATCTACCAAGTGGCTTAACAGCGGTTCGAACCGCATTTGGTTGGGTAGTTGCCGGCAAAAATGTCGACAAACATCATCGTGGTAATAGTAACACAGCTGACAATTTTAATATTCTATTGAATATTGACAGGAGTCTCCGCAGTTTCTGGGAGGTAGAGGAAATGCCTAGAATCAGCAGAAGAACTCCAGATGAGCAAAAATGCGAAGAACTGTTTGAAGCAACTACCAAACATGCCGAAGACAACAATTTCATAGTCAAATTGCAATTCAACCAACCTAAGAATATGTTTGGATCATCATACAATGCGGCTTTTAATCGATTGAAAGAAATTGAGAGGAAGTTCGAAAGGGACAGGGAGTTCGGAAAGTTATATATGGAATTCATGACTGAGTATGAGCAGCTCGGACATATGCAACGGGTACCTTGGCACCAACATAAATGCAACAAATACTACCTTCCACATCATGGTGTAGTGAAGGCAAGCAGTACAACCACGAAACTTAGGGTGGTGTTTGATGCGTCCACTTAATTATCCACTGGGTTGTCATTAAACGATAAACTGCTAGTCGGGCCAACAGTACAGCCACCACTTTTTGAGATACTATTAAGATTTCGGAAACATAAATTCGTGGTGTGTGGGGACATAGAAAAAATGTACAGGCAGGTGTGGGTAGATGAAGAGGGTCAGCAATGCCGTTTGGACCCGTACGAAGACAGGTTTAAATTTTCTGTACAGCTACCGGAACGATCCGTGCATACCAAGCGAACGTTGCTATCCGACGCCAGTCGTAATTTTGATCCATTTGGATGGTTGGCTCCGATAATCGTAAGGGTAAAAATATTATTTCAAAGCCTTTGGATGCAAAATTTAACATGGGATGATGAACTAACCTCCGATCTACTGGCATCATTGCTAGATATAAGAAGATACCTGTCAAAAACTGTCCAAATTAATGTTCCAAGATGGTTAGAAACAAGCAACCAAGTTTCTTTAATTGGGTTTAGTGACGCAAGCGAGCAAGCTTATGCCACTGTGATATATGCTTTGGTTAAAACGGATGACGAACTAATATCTCACGTAATTACGGCCAAGTCACGAGTAGCTCCTGTTAAGCAAGTCAGCCTACCCAGGCTAGAATTGATGGGCGCATTACTGCTAGCAAATTTGATGAAAGCCGTGGAGAGGTCTTTAACCATAAATCCTAATAAAATCTTATTATTCACAGACTCAAAAATAGTTCGGGATTGGTTGTCGGCCCACCCAAGACGGTAGACTACATTTGTAGCCAACAGAGTTAGCAAAACCCTACAAATGTACAAGAGAGCACTGGGGTCATGTATCATCCCAGGACAATCCCGCCGATATTGTCTCCCGAGGCGCAAGCATGAATGATTTAATCAAGGACAGATTGTGGTGGTACGGGCCGAATTGGTTAACTGATGCAGAACAATTGAAGATTACGCAACTCAAGAATATTACAACACAAGGGTTGACCACAGAAGAGCTACGACCAGCAAAGGTGAATACGTTCGTAGTATCGACAAATAACTTCATTGAAAGCATTATCAGTCGATATTCCAGCTTCATTAAGAGTGTTGGCACTTATAAAGCGATTTATCACAAATACTAGATTCAAACAGAACGACAAGAAACCATATAGAGAAGAAATCGAAGCTGCTGAAGTTGCTCTGTCACGGCATATTCAACGATCAGAGTTCTCTGATGAAATAAATGCCTTACAAAACAAACAGTCATTGTGAGAGACGTAGTAAAATACTTAGTCTGAATCCATTTTATGGCGAAAAAGGCCTTATTAGAGTCGGAGGACGAATCCAAAAATCTGAAGCATCGTTTAACGTAAAACATCCAATAATCCTACCCACTAAGTCGCATGCAGTCAAATGTATTGTGAGAGACGCACATGTACTACATCATCATGCTGGAGTGAGCCTTTTAACTAGCATTATAAGAAGAAGATTTTGGATAATCAAAGGCAAAGTGGTTTCCAGAACAATAATGCGCAACTGTATTAATTGCATTAAACAAAATCCAAACCTGGGACATCAGCTGATGGGGAATCTACCAGAAGAACGGATCCAATATATTCATCCATTCCACAAGGTTGGTGTGGATTATTGCGGGCCATTCAGGATACAACCAACAAGACGGAGAGGTCAGGTACCCATGAAAGTGTACGTGTGCATATTCATTGTTTTAGCACAAAGGCCGTGCACATTGAGACAGTATGCAACCTAACTACGGAGAGTTTTCTAGCAGCGCTCAAAAGGTTTACATCTCGAAGAGGAAACTGTCACACATTATACTCGGACAATGGCACAAATTTCGTAGGAGCGAACAACTATTTAGAGGAGCTGTTTCAAATGCTAAAGTCGAAGGCATCTGACATTGCTAGAGCGCTTGAACAATACAAGATAGAGGGGAAATTCATCCCACCTGGAACGCCACACATGGGTGGTATTTGGGAGGCAGCCGTGAAGCAAGCGAAAATACATTTGGGCAGAGTAGGGCGATTCAATACTCACGCTTGAGGAATTTTCAACATTGCTCATAAAGATAGAGGCTATAATGAATTCTAGACCGTTAGCTAACTCCCAATCAGAAGACGTCGATTGTTTAACTCCAGCCCATTTCCTAATCGGGCGAACTTTCACGGATATAGCTGACGAGAAGCTGGAAGATTAAACCATTCCAGCAACGGCCAGATGGAGACAAGTAAAAAAATGCAACAACACTTTTGGCGGCGATGGCAACACGATTATTTAACTTTGCTTCAAAAACGAATCAAGTGGAATGCTGAGTCCAACAACCTGGCCATCGATGACATCGTATTGATCGCAGAGCCAAACTTACCACCAACCTGTTGGGCTCTAGGAAAGGTTGTAGAAACCTACCCAGGAGCTTATGGAAAGGTTAGAATTGTCGATATTCGAGCTTCCAATACCAGCAAAATAATCAAGCGCCCAATACATAAACTATGCAAACTGCCAGTGCAGACTTATGAATCAACCGATTCATGGCCGGCGGAATGTTAACGCAGAAAAGTCAACCTAAAATGAAGTCAGCCAAAATAGTTATTTTAGTATAAATACTGATTTATAGGTCAACTAGTACTCAATAGATGTCCGGAGAACCAACTGAAAATAACTTTAATAAATTCTATTGCAATCACTTAAGGTGGTTGTCCACAGACTGCACTGAAACCAAATTGTGAATAGTTCACAATTTGGTGGCTTAAAACAGGTAAAACTAGTTTAAGTAAAATTTTTTTCTGCAAATCATCTTTGTATTCAGTCGCATAAATTTATTGGAAATAAAATCATAAACATTATAAAAAATTGGAAGTTCCTGTAGCTGAGTTTCAATCAAATGGTTGGGAGATAATTGCATTGTGAATCGATACATTTTTTGGATGAGGAGTTTAACATCATATATATCCAAAGAAACACGCTTCAAAACTTCCAACTCTTCCAGATATTAAGTGTAAAAGAAAGGAAACAAATAATAAAGTTTTACAAGATGCAGACAATGTTTTTTATTCACGAAAATTCCCAATTTAGCAAATACTCAAGATGTGCACAATGCGGCGAGCAACGTCAAACCCTACTAAACGTCAAAAAAGAAATCGTACACAATGATCTCGTGCAAATAGCTCTCAAGGATTTTTATATTTATAATCTTTTATCAGGAGCAGGTACTTTGTAAGCAACGAAATTTGTTTAAGGCCATTTTTTATTACAAGGAGACGAAAACAACTTGTGAAAGTGGAATAGAAACAAAAATTTAATATTACAACACTTGCCAGAGCTCCTAAAAGATACAGGCATGAAACACCTTGATGTTGAAAACTGATCATCCGTTTTTGGTGCTTTGAGCTTCATTTTTTAATAGAACTATACATTGCCAATTTGGAAGTTAGGGCTTCGGGTATTTCTAACGTAATATTCTTTTGACTTTAGTTTTTGATGAATACGGTTATTTCTTGCTATTTTGAAAGATGTTTGCATTCTACTTTTTAATTTCAGCGTATATATTCATCATAATTATACACCACTTCTGGTTTATGCAGTAATAAACTGGGTATTCAAATAATAATTCAAATGTCATGAATTTGTCGCGCTATGTGGTGTAGAATTGTAAGTAAATATCGCAAAAGGTAACCAAGTATCCCAATTGAGTTCATCGGACTGTGAATAGTTTCTTAAATATTCGGTCCACGTCCTGTACGGTCGCTTGAAAGCTCCGTTGGTTTGGGATGATATGCGGTAATGTTAATTTTTTTTTAATCTTTAAAATTTTGCACGTTCGTAAATAACTCGCTCATAAAGTTGGTCCCTTGATCAAAAAATATTTGTTGGGGAGTTCTGAATACACAAATTACTCGTTCGACAAATACCTAGGCTAGTGTCGGGCTCTTGATTATTCAATGGAAACGCCAGAGAAAATTTAGTTAGGTCATCTTGGATCGTAAGAATATATTTACTTTTTTGATATGGCACTGGTAAAGGACCTACGATAACTTTTCGATTCTTTGAATAGAAGTCGAAGTGATTTGCATGGACATTTTATTAAGTTTGCTACATTTATGTTTTTGGCATAACGCACATGACCTAATGATTGATGAACACCTAAGAGTTTTGAGTGGAATTTTCTATTACTTTATTGATTTCGGTATCATCATTGAGTTGTATGATTTTACATTTTGAAGAATTGGGGGGATTTTATTACGTTCTGAAATACCGGTTTCAGAATTTTGACTCTGTGATCTAGTTATAGCATTTATTTCTGCATTGTTTTCCCGATTTACAATAAATGTCCATAGTTCATATACAAGGTAAGTTCATTTCAATCATCATAAATGGCAACCATATTACTGTGTTATTGATTGATGTTTGTTGATACAAATAATTACGCTGTTCAACGTAATTTTGTTATGATGAAGTTGAACGTTCTGCCGCCGCCTATGACTCGTATAAGTCAATCAATGGAATTAAACAAATCTTGCTGATCAGTAGCTTTAAAATGTTCTTCGCAGTTTTCACGGTAACGACTCTGATTAAATTGTCTCGGCCTGAATATACTTCAACTACTTTAGCTAATGTTCATCTCGCTGGTGAGGAGTTGTCTTGCTTTAGTATAACTACGTCACCAATTTTCATTCAATTGACTGGTAGAGTTACTTTATTAAGTTGGTTTAAAGTGGTGAGATATTCAACCCGCCGACGAAGCAAAAAATGTTGAATTAATTTTTGAAGCATCTGCCATCTGGATAATGTGTTGATTTTGGTTTGGACCAATGATGATTTTGGAATAACTGTTAGTGGGTGACCCAGTATGAAGTTTGCGGGGGTTAGTTGATCATCCCTTTCATCATTCCGACAACATTTTGCTTTGAGTTTAAAATAGCTTTCACTTGTTTCAGAATTGTGAAAAGCTCTTCGTAGGTCAGAATAGTTTCGCCTTTGACCCGTTTAATGTGAAATTTGGTCGACTTCACAGCAGCTTCTCATAGTCGACCAAAATTAGGAGCCACGAGTGGTGTAAGATGCCAATTAATGCCCTGCTCGGCTGTTCAAAAGTTGACCTTTAGCGAAAAGGATTCCTACCGAAACAGTTCCCTTGGTTCTTGAAGTTGATTTATGGCACCGATGAAGTTAGTAGCGTTGTAATACAGATCTGTACAACTTCCTCTTGTTGATTGAAATCTCTTCAATGCAGTTTTAAACGAATCTGTGCTTAAATTGGTGACTAATTCAATGCCGTTGTTACCATACATGTGAATATACAAAGATAACCTTTTATGATTTTTCACCTCCTCAATTGGTGGACCTTGATTTGGTAAGGGCCGGCATAATCAATACCATTTTGAATAAATGGTTTGACGAGGTTAACTCGTATGAAATCTCTGTTTGAGATATGCAACCATATGAGATGTGCCAGCATGACACAACTTATGGTGAAAATACTCGACCTACTTTATGCGATGAGTGAAGTATTATTGAATGCTGTTTATCGTAGTTAAGTAGCGAGTTTGTTAACCTTCCGCTAACCCTTAGTATTTTTCGACTATCTAAAAATGGGTATAATTTTATTAATTTGCTTTAATGCAATATTTTACCAGATTCAATGGATTCGATGTCGTCTTGATACGATTGGCGTTGTATATGTCTCATTCTTAAATTCATCCACAGTAATATTTCCAATTACTTTGGATACAGTTGAACGATTTGCATTATTCAATAGTCTTTTGATACGGGCTGTAATTCTCACTATCATGAACTCACTAACTGGAAACTCTAAGCATCTTCTCGTCCAGCTGTTGCTGGAACTCATTATCGTTCAGAACTAAATAAACCTGTGGTTATACTTGAAAATCACTCGAAACTTCCAACTCTGCATCTGGAATGATTAGTGGAACGTCTGATAACCATGGAGGACCTTTCCACCACAGATTATCATATTTGAGTTCACTTGGCGATACTCCTCGGATGGCTTTATCAGCTGGGTTCTCCTGGGCTTAAACATGGCGCCATTTGTTCCAGTTGGAGTACGACACTATTAATACTGTTCGATTGGCAATGTAGGTCGGTCATAACTAGGGTGGTTCGGAAAGCCAATCCAACACTATTACAATTTATTGCGGCTATAACCTCTCCATTAATTTTACTAGTAATGTGGCATCGCAAAGCTATTATTTGGGAATAGATACAGTCTTTATAGGTGCCACCTATGATTTTGAGGCGATTATGTTAATTTGAACTTTTTGAGACGATATGGTTGCACGAGAGTATAAAACGGAACTGTATGCATCCTTGGATGCATCAGCAAACCCATGTATTTCAAATGTATCATTAATTGTATGTAACCCCCTTTTGACCTCTAAATCCTCAATTGACCCAAAGTCGTTGCATAGTTGTATCCAAGTCGCTCGACATGACGTGGGTAATTCTTCATCCCATTTGAGTTTCTCAAGCCAGAATGTTTGAAATAGAACCTTGATCGTTATCATAATTAGGGATAACCGACCCCATTGGATCAAAGATCCTTGAAGATTCGGATAATAGACCGCGCTTCGTGATTGCGATGATTAGTGGCAGGTGCACGATAAATTTAAATACATCTCGAGAAGGTTGATAGCACACCCCAGCACTGATATTAATGCCCCATTGGTTGCAAATTCATCAAAATGAGGTTGCTGGTAGTTTTGGGAAGCGGAATGGAATGAAAATGTATTCCACCGGGAAGTACTTACTTTGGAGGTACATGGGAAGCAGGAGTGAAGTTATCAAAACACCACCTGCAAAGAATCATTGGCGGCCACCTATCTATTTCCAAGAAGCTCACAACCACTAAATATATCATATTGAAGCTTTTTCAAATTATAGACCGCTAGAAAGACTTAAACTTCAACAAGGCATCCTTCAAAGTAACGATATTAAAGAGCAGGATCCTTTTTACAACAACCGACTCATGAACGAATTGACGATGTTACTGCTATTGCTACCTTAGTTTAACAGGTGAAGTAAACCACCAGGAAATTATTTTGAAGAATTTGGAACATTACAGCATCTTGCATCAAGATGGAAACTGGTAGTGTATTATGACCTTAACAGCTATTGGAAAGAAGTCGCCATAATTTCAATTTTCTTTAGCGTCGATCGATAAAGGTCCGAGCTATTGTACAGCTTTTTTGAACAATTTTGACTACATATTTGCTGTAAAAACACGAACAATACCAACTATCCCTGGATCTTATTCGACGATATGACCATGTATCCATTTTTGTGGGAAACATTATCTTCTGTCACCAATACCATTGCATTCATTTTTATGTTTGTATGTTATCTCCGCATTCGGGCTTGTAACTGGGACATGTACTCCTTTGGCACACGTTCCCAAAAATACTGCTTCACATGAAGAAATTATTAATAGCAACCAAGACAATTGATGTTTAAAGCGACGCCGAAAACTGAAGGTAACGTTTTTTTTAACGAACAAGAACTTGAAAGTGGATGGGCCTGTATTTGGGCATATTGCAAAGTTCTGAAAAGTATAAGATCAAACTGGACACATCACTGAGGTCAGACATGGCCACAAATGTTGTCGAAAGAAATCGGAAAGGGCTAAATATGTGAGGTTTAAAATAGCTACAAAACCTACGACCTCTTCTCTAGAAGCGGAATATAGCATACAATCTGCCTTGAGTAATTTGTATCTAATCCGTATCTACTTTGAGGATTACATCAATAGGCTTGAATAAATTATTGAAGGTCTTACAAATTTTCGTTTTATCATAACTGGCGACTTCAATACTAAGTCCAATCAATGACATAATAAGGACAGAAATGAACGAGGAACCTTTGTTGAAGAATTTGTTGCAAGAAAAGGCCTTTTCTTCCAACAAATTTTGCCAAAACAGTTATAATCCAACTTAAACAATCGCTCAACACCAGAAGACCACCTTCGGTGTCTGTGAATGGAGTAATAATTAAGATGGTTAAAACTGTAAAATGGCTTGTGGTAAATTTTTACGAAAAGCTTGGTCTCACGCCGCATGTCAAAAGAATTGCAGTAAAAAGCCTTCTTTGCACTGAGGCGAGTAGTTAAGGAAACTTGGGGTCTTAAACAAATGACGGTCACGACTATATATACAAATGACTACTGGTTGCATTACTTATATATGGTTATGTGGGTTGAACTGACAGAATGAATTGACACCGCACCGAGGAACATTAAGCATCCTACCTAAAAAGAGCTGAGTGGCCAGCTAGCAGACTGACCTTAATGAAGCCCAGACGCATCATGGCTCTTAAAAAGTTCTGTGATACTGTTCTAAGTAATAGATAGTGTCAAGTTCCCGCAAAAATAGACACTAGACATATGCATTTAACATGCATATGTCTATGAATAAAAATAGACGATGAAGCTAAATAGTAGGAAGTATGCGCATCCACGTGGCAGGGCAAAAAACAACTTAATAAGCCTTGCTAAGCATACAAAAAAAAACTAAGAAAGACTAGCATGATGGCGTGCGAATGTATACAGGCTAAGCCATTAGGTGACATTTTCACGCACAACACAGTCAATGATAATGATGAAGAACTAAGAGTTAGATTATCGAGAATGGCTCTTGTAATATTTTGTAATATCCACAAATATTGCATGAAGATCTTCGCAAACACCACAATTTAATTTAACAATTTCCTATCATCTATGCCATGTGGGGTGCACATTCTTCTCTGGATCCTGAAGAGATAGAATTAAATCTTCAAGAGATTTACCATTATGATGCCAAAGTCTCGCAGATGACATTCAAGAGGAAACCAGGGGAAGGAATCACATATATCCCAATTCCGCTGTTCCAGGTAGTAATCAACAAGGCGAAACCTGTCGAAAAACTACTGGCCGTTCAACACATGAGCCATTATAAAGTCACCTGGGGGAAAAAACGTGGTCGAGCCCAGGTGACCCAATGCCGAAATTGCCAAAGATTCGGCCACATATCAATAGATTGCGGCAAACGTTCTCTTATCCAAAAACCACCTAACCCAACGATTTAAATTTTAAGTCGCTGGGTATACCACTTTCAAGCTAGATGCAATAAGTTCACATTCTGGAGGCACTACTATCTTAATTCAGAATAGCATCTCTCACTTCCTGGCCAAAACTTTTGTAACAGCCGAAACTGAGGCAACACTTATAAATGTTGGTACCCAAAACAAATATCTCACGTTTTGCTCTATTTACGTAAGACAAATCAAGAGTCATGATTTAGAACATCTTTTTAACTCAAGTAACAAAGTTATCTTAGCAGGTGACTTTAATTCACGCCACACAGCATGGAGTTGCCCGCGTAATAACCAAAATGGTCGGTCACATCTTCATTTATGCAATAATTCTAATATCCAATTAAATGCTCCTAACGAACCAACACTCCCAAGAGGAAACTCGGTTCTTGATTTGGTTCTATCTAAAAATATCTCACTAGCCACTCCACCGCGAGTTTTGCATGAATTTTGCTCTGATCATTTACCAATTGTATTCACAATCCCTTTCAAGACCCAAGCAGAAGAAACAAAAGTATTTTGTTTCTTCTGCTACTCCCAAGCCGACTGGATGAAATTTAAAATTCATGTTCATCGAAACCTCTCAGGTGATTCTGAAATCTCTACCGCTACTTAAATTGAGGAAAACACGGCAGGTTAACTAACGTTATCAAACTTGAGATCAAAGAAACTATACCTCTCATCCAAAGCAAAGGCACCTTAAAAATTCCTCCTGAGCTCCATAACCTCATTAAACTACGCAATCGAATGCGTCGACTCTATTATAAATACCCAGGGCATATCTTAAAATCAGACGTTAATTTTTATTCCAATGAACTAGGAAATTCCGAATTTTCAAGCAAAATGACTAAAATTTCTGATGATTCTCCGGAAATTTTCAATGAAATTCGAAAGCTTAATGGTAAAAACAAAATGTAATTACCTCAATAGCTAATGATTCTAGTCCAATCATAGATCCTAAAATCATTGCAGAGGGAATCGCGTCTCATTATAAAAAAGTTCATATACAAAACGACTCTATAAAAGATCCCTGTTTCGATCAGTTAGTCAACAATTGTGTCAACAACTTCCTTAATTCTCCTCCTCTTAACCCAACCTTAATTGAGACGATCGAAAAAGCAGAAGTTGCCAACATTCTTCAACATTTTAATAAAAGAAAAGCTCCAGGTGACAATAACATAGCCAATTCGGTACTTAGAAATCTTCCAGATAAAGCAATATCACAACTTACCAATATCATTAACGGTATCTTAAAGACAAGCTACTTTCCAGATTGTTACAAACTCGGCAAAGTCATCCCTATTCCTAAACCAGGAAAGCCCCCTAATAGTATAGAGCATACTCGCCCAATATCACTCCTAAACGGAATAAGTAAGGTGATGCAAATAGTTATTCTTAACAGGCTCCAGCCTCTATTAGAACCCTACATTCCATTAGAACAATTCGGATTTCGTGCCGGTCACTCTGCTACTCAAGCAGTGCTGAGGCCTAAAAACTCTATTAAAAATGCCAAGCAATATGGCCATTCAACAATCACAGCCTTTCTGGACATAGAAAAAGTTTTTGACACAGTCTGACATAAAGGCTTAATCTATAAATTAATTCAATGTAATATCCCCCACTACCACATTAAACTAATCGAATCATACTTATCAAACAGGAAATAGTTTCAAAAAAATTGCTGCCGGAGTTGCACGAGGTTCAATTCTAGGCCCACATCTTTTTTCATTTTTCTATCATGATATCCCGAGACCCGACAACAAAGAAGCCAACATCCAAATTTATGCCGATGACACGGCCATATTCACATCTTCAATTAGCGCACGGAAATCTAGCGAAAGATTGTCCAAATATCTAAGCCAATATTCTGAATATGCAAAGAAATGGAAAATCAAGGTAAACTCTCCTAAAACCGAAAACAAAACCAAATCAATTGTTTTAGAAAACAAAAACCAAATCAAATACCTAGGGGTGATTATAGATAGTAAACTATCACCTCTCTCTCAAATCAAAAATGTTCGAAGAGAAGTCTTTGCAGCTCGCAACTCACTTTATATATTTTTTAACCGAAACTATCAATTCTCTCCCAAAAACAAATTAAGATTATATAAAACATATATTAGGCCCGTCGTAACCTACGCTATCCCTGCATGAATGGGCGAATTGACTAAGACAAAATGGGCTAGTCTATCACCCCTACAATCAACTAGCCTTAGATTCGTGTTTGATGATTGGTCTAAACCACCAACCTACAAATGCACAACTAACAAAGATCTCGAGAAACGCGCTAATATAGAGAGCCTCAAAAATTTCGCCCGTCGGCTTCAATCAAAGTTTATTGATCGGATAACCAATTCTGAAATAAAATTCCTTCGTGCAATTCCTCATTCGTGGGACCTGGAACTCGCAGAGGAATACAAGATATAAATCCCTCCCAGTAATAATCCTCTTTTCTTTCAGTAACAAATTAACGATTAAATATTTTATGTCATAATTTAATTTAAATAAATGTTGTGTATATGTTTATAGTTTAGGTTAAGTAGATAAAAGTAGTTTAAGTAGTTAATATAGTTTTAAGCCGATATATATATATCTCAAATACTAATGAAATTTATTAAACAATACATGTAATATTAAAATACTTATTAATTATAGATGATAACGTTTAGGCTAAGAATCACAACTCAGAATAAATATATGTAAATATTAATCCAATTATTTCTTTAAAAAAAAAAAAAAAAAAAAAAAATTGGTACTACTACCAACTACTACCAATTGGTACTACTACAAAACCAAGTAGCAAATTTTATATGTTTTATTGTACATCTGAGTGTGCTACGCAATGAGTTTGGCTTTTATTATAGAAAATTTTCGTATTTGTCAAAGATTTTCATAGCTACTGACCGTGATAATTTTGGTGTTTTCGTTTTTATCCAATAAATGTAAACAATTTGTATTCACAAATATTTATCATGGGTTTCGGACACAGTCTTAAATATAAAAACCATTGTAATTAGCTAAGTTTTGCCATATTATAAAAAATAGCTATTAGTATCGGGTGTATGCATTAAAAACTGGAATTTTTTTTATGAAATTTGAGCCTTTATTGTGAAAAAATGTTTCAAGATTTTTTATTCAAAGTATTGCCCGTCGCTACCCACAACTTATTCCCATCTTTCTGGCAATTTATGGATTCCATTCCAGAAAAACTGCGCCGGCTTGGTGGCCAAAAACGAATCGAGCAAATTTTCGATACCTTGAACTGAAGTGAAGCGTATTCCTGATAAGACATTCTGCATGGATAGAAATAGGTAGTAGTCAGAACGAGCAAGGTCAGGGCTATAAGGCGGGTGACATAGAATTTCCCATCCATTATTCTCCAGGTAATTTTTGACCGGCGCCGCAATATGTGGCCGAGCGTTATTGTGATGGAAAATGATTGACTCGTGTCTGGTCGCATACGTTGACCGCTCTGCTCGGATTTTCCACTTCAATCGTATCAATTGTTGACGATAGAGTTGGGCATTGATTGTTTGGCCACTTGGCAACAGCTCATTTGGCCACTTGGCAACAGTTGCATTTGGTGGGACTTAGCTGGTCCCACCAAATGAACAACATGACCTTGGCCCCGTGAATATTCGGCTTTCGGAAACTGAGTCCATGCAAGTGACAACAATCACAATTCAAACTTAGAACAAAGATGTAAGTATCTCAGCTATATACTGTCCACCACGCTATAACTTAAAAAAAGAAGAATATGAAGAACTTTTTCACTCTTTGGGAGGACGTTTCATTATTGGCGGTGACTTAAACGCAAAAAACACGTTTTTGGGCTCCAGAATTACAACACCAAAAGGAAGAGAACTGTTTAAAGCAGCCAAAAAATTAAAATGCGACTTCCAATCTGGTGGCGCACCTACTTACTGGCCAACAGATCTAAACAAAACTCCTGATCTTATAGATTTCTATGTAACAAAAGGAATATCTGACAATTACATACGAATTGAAAATAATGAAGACCTTACATCAGATCATTCTCCTGTTATCATGACATTCAGCGAAACTATTATTCAAAAATAAATATCACCAAGATTTTATAACAGGAATACTCATTGGAACCTTTTTTGTGAATTGTTATAAATGAAAAAATCAAACTGCAAGTGCCAATAAGAAGACCTACACAGTAAAAAAAAATTACGTAAATACAATACTACTTCTATTGTATATAAGTCCAACGCAATTTTCTATTACATTTTAATAGAAGAAAATCATTACATTTTTTTAATGCAAGTTGTATTAAAAAATATTAATTTTGAATTATTAGATTTTAATACAGACACCATTAGTTTTTTTAAAAACAAGATCTATTAAAATGTGTGTTTTTGTTTCTATTAACTTTCAATGGTGCCACTATTTTATTAGTATAATGGATGGAACCATTATATTTAAATGCAGCCTCTATTTAAAAGCAATAATGCAATATTTTATTGTATTTTTATAAAACTGGTTTTTATTTTTCAATAGATATCATTCTTTATAATACATTTTTTATTTTCATACTAATATTACAGATTATTTGTTTTATTTGATTAAAAATTAAAATTAATCAAATTATTATTATAAGTTGGCAACTTGTTTCTATTAATTTTTAAGAATTATTAATACCACTCCTTTGTAAAGCTGATGTAGGTTCTTTTAATTCAGGTGAAATTATGGATTATACTCATCGTTTTATTATTTCTATAAACATATGGGCTGGAACAAGCGTTTCTTCGCAATCCACAAAATGAGATGTGTCATCTAAATATTGAAGTTTGAAAAAAATTTAAGTTAGTATATTTAGTAAGAACTATAATATCAAAATTTTATATAATTATTATTTAATAAATTATTTTTTAATTAGATATTAAGTGTTAAATTTTTAATACTAATTCTATTAAGTAAATAAGCCAATAAAATCACTAGAAACTGTCATGTGACCTTAGTATAGTAAAAACTAATACTTCCAGTATTACATATTAAAAACTAATACTTCTAATATTACATATTAAAAACTATACAATCAACAAATTAAACGTGCGACTTACCTGAAATTACGAAATCTTTATATTTAAACTCGCTATCACTATGTTTAATAATTTTTATTAACCACATATTAACCACATGTTGACCACATATTATTTTTTATTTTTTATCACAAACCTAAATATCTCTACTTTTCTCTTGATTAAAAAAAAAAATAAAAAAAAAATATCATTTTAAAATGGATCTGCTCTAAACGCTACACAAATATAAATCAAAAAATTTAGGATAAGTCGAGAATATACAAATTTACCGATCGAGAAACGAAACAAAAAATATATAGCTATCCTATACATATTATATAAAAAAGTACATATTCTCTTTTTTTTTTGCTTATGATAACTGTCGATGAGAGTCAAATTGAGTAAAAATAAGAGTAAAATAATGGATTTACCGCTGCACTCATTTTTAACAAAAATATTTAATGCAATATCATTATTTTTAAATAGTATTGTATTAAACAATTGTTTATCGGTGGTTTGCATTAAATTATAATAGAATATTGTATTGTATAAAATTTAATACAAGGCTTTTATTCCATTTTAACAGAAGATTTTTAACTGTGTATGCACATTGAGGAAGAAATTTACCGACTAATTGAAAATATACAGCAAGCAGCGTGGCAGAGCACTCCAAAAGGCCTAAAATCGTAAAGCACGTAAGTTCTGACAAATAAATCGAACTGCAGCTAATAAAACCGAGCTTAATAACTTATGTAAAAAACTGAAATCTATTATCAGGAAAGTAAAAAATGAAACAATAGAATCATATTTATCTTCACTTACTGGTCAAAAAGACACTGAATACTCCTTATGGAAAGCAACAAAATCGATCAAGAGACCAAAAAATTCAACAGCACCTGTTAGAAATGATAATGGTACGTGGGCTCGTAGTAGTAAGCAAAAAGCGGATCTGTTTGCGAGACACCTCGAAGAAACTTTTCAACCACTACCCAGACAATCTGCGAATGAAAATGTTAGTTTTGTTCACAGATCAAATGAGCTTGAAATACAAACTGTAACTCTCCGTGAGTTAAAAGAAGAAATAAAAAGTGTAAATCCAAAAGAAGCTCCTGGATATGATTTAATAACTGGGCAAATTATAAAAGAACTACCAGACAAAGCAATACACAAACTTCTGCACATAATCAATGCTGTGTTTAGATTAAGATACGTTCCAAGGCAGTGGAAGGTAGCAGAAGTGATCATGATTTTAAAGCCAAACAAAAACAGTAACGATAAAAAGTCATTTAGACCAATATCTCTACTTCCTACTATATCGAAATATTTGAAAAACTACTTCTGAAGAGACTAAAGCCTATAATAAAGGATAATGATCTTATACCTGCTTATCAGTTTGGATTCAGAGAAAAACATTCGACTCTAGAGCAAGTTCACAGAATCACAGATATTATAGATCGTACTCTAGAAACGAAAAAGACATGTTCAAGCCTCTTCTTGGATGTAGCGCAAGCATTTGATTGTGTATGGCACAAGGGATTAGAGTACAAGTTACATCGCAATCTACCCAAACAGTATTATGAAATCCTAAAATCTTACATAACCGACAGGCATTTCCGTGTAAAATATGAAGATGAATATTCGGATCTAAAGAAAATTTCAGCCGGAGTGCCACAAGGAAGCGTTTTAGGCCCCATCTTGTACCTCCTGTACACACGAGATATACCACTAATGAAAGAAACAACCATAGCTACATTTGCTGACGACACAGCAATTTTGGCAGTTGGGAGTAATGTAACGCAAGCTACAGAAAAATTACAAACTTCAATTAATACAGTTAGTAACTGGATGAAGAAATGGAGAATTAAGCTCAATGAAACAAAATCGGTTCATGTGAATTTTACTAATAAAACAAACTTTGTCAGTATACCAATCGTAATAAACTCTAAACAAGTCCCTTATGCAAATACAGCAAAATATCTAGGGATGACGCTAGATGCCAAACTTAAATGGAAAGAACATGTCAAAAAGAAAAAGAACGAATTAAACATCAAATACAGGAAAATGTATTGGCTCATAGGTAGAGACTCGGAACTATCTATACATAATAAATTGCTCCTATATCAGCAAACTCTGAAACCTGTGTGGACTTACGGAATACAGCTTTGGGGCTGTACTAAGAAAACAAACGTTAAGATAATTCAGACGTTCCAAAATAAAGTACTTCGGAATATTGTAAATGCCCCGTGGTACATTCAAAATGAAGACCTGCACCGTGACTTAAAGATGGAAGACATCAATGAAGTAATTGCAGTTTATGCTGCCAAACATGATTCACGCCTTCAACAACATGAGAATATCGAAATCCGTCGTATGCTGGACTGTCCGATAGCAATACGACGCTTACAAAGAACCAAACCAATGGATCTAGTGATTACAAACTAAAATAATACTATATTATAGCAAATATTTATTTAAATAAATAATTATATTTATCTTTGGGACTAGCCATTGGGCTTTTTCACAACAAATGTGAATTAAATTAAATTAGAAAAATTGCTAGATGACTTATAAAATAAGTCAGTTGTAATAATAATAAATAAAATAAAAAAAAAAAAAAAAAAATATTCGGCTTTGGTGTCAATAGGCCGACCTCGTCTTTCTTGGCATATGCTTTTTTGCGCTTGGGAATGGATCCATTTTTCATTGCCAGTGACAATACGATGCCAAAACGGCTTCTTTTTGTGCCGCTCGAGCAGCATTTCGGACATGCAAAATCGTCTTTCCACGTCTCTTGGCTTCAACTCGTATGGCACCCAATTTCCCATCTTTTGGATGAATTCCAAGGCTTTCAAACATCTGGAAATTGTTTGGTTGAGCAACTTCCAATGATTTTGCAAGTTTTACTTGCGTTTGACATGAATCTTGATCGAGTAATACCTCCAATTCTTCATCCTCAAACTTTGAGCATCCTCAAACTTTTTCGGCTGACCAGGACGCTCTTTGTCCTTGATGTCAAAATCACCACTTTTTTCGCAAATTCGATAAATTTCCATCGTTGAAATCGGTTGGATGTGCACAATCAAAACAAAAACTTTAAGCTGATTTTGACAGGTATTGAATAGGGCTTTCAAATTACACATATGTCCATGATGTACTATAACGCATAAACAAGTATTGACATCTAGTATCAAATTCCGGTTTTTAATGCATACACCTTATAATTTAAAATAAGGTTATATAACTATATACAGTTAAAACTAGCTTAAGAACCATTGTTTAAATATGTATTAGAGAATCAGTATTCATTCATCAAAAACATTTTTTAAACAATAATTTTTTTAGCATCAAAGTACGGTAGCCCAGCACCTATTTCACACGTTGTTGAACAGTACAACAAATCGTACATCATCGATATAGTCACAGCATCGAACTCAGGGTAACCGCAAAACTAATCAACCTGTATCTATATAGGGGAAATTTTAAAAAGGACAAAACTTTTTCAATGAATAAACTTCACCACACAATTCCTCACACTTTAGCACCATATTATCTTATTATGTTGTACCTTCACTTTATCTTTACTAATTATAAAGTTGTTAAATATTATTTTAATTAGTTTACAAGTTTAAATGCAAAAATTAATAAATGTTTTGCGCTGTTGTTGTAACAAATTTATTGGTTTGTGTTAAAATACAAACGATACAAAAAGACAAACAATTTTATGATACAAGATATTTTTCTTGTTATATGCATACCACGAATACATAATAAAATTCACTTGCACATAAATCTTAAAATTTTTTATTTTTTTTTTTTTTTTTTTTTTTTTATAATAATTTTCCATTTGATTTATTACATATTGATGAAAATTAATGGATATTTTATTTATTTCAGATTGAAATGTGTGGTGGTTGAAATGAATAATTTTTGCGTAAAACAACTCCGCAAAAAAAAAAACTGAGTGGCATACTGTACTGTGGTAAGTTTGTAATGCTTGCCCACTAAAAACTACTTGTGTTGATTTTTTTTTTTTTTTTTTTAATTAGAACAATTACAACAATATGTTGTTAGGTTTATTTGTTTTTCTTGTCTTAAGCTTACAAGGTAATACATGTATTGTGTATGTGTACTTACTCGTATATTGATTGTTGTACTGTACATGGAGAAATATAAAAGTTCATAAATCATATTCGTGTATGGTGTATATAAGAAAAAAAATTGTTAACATCAACCTTCAGCATATATAAAAAAAAAAATAAATCTGGTACATACGATACATAAACCATAAATTTTTTTCTTCATAAATGCTCATCAACTTTAAACATTTCAACTTAAAATACACAAATCATAACTTATGTTCAGCGTTGTTGTATCTCGTGGAAGTCTTTTGTGGACAGACCTAAAATGATAATATGTTAGGGCAATTAAAATTATTTTCATGTAGTCGAGACGACAGTTTTTTTTTTCATGTTGTTCTGTCGAAAATTTGGAACAATAAATTTTAGCAAATTCCGTAGTTGTAACATTATACAAAATATGGGCTAAAAATGAACTTGAAATGCAACGGTGAAGAGGTCAAGTTTTATCAAAGTTAAATCGTATGTTCTATATAGAGTGATCGATGTGGACCACCATGAATTGTGAATATGGTAATGATGTTTGGTAAGAAAATGTCATACTTTTAAGGATAGACCTAAAAAATATAGCTCTCTGCACCATTCAAAATGTGATAGAGTCAAAAGTCCTTATGTTTAATCCATTAATAATGTTTTAGAAGTTGTGATTGGCCAGTCACTGACAGTGTCTGAGTATTTGATCAGGTATTCGCGCTACAGGTCACACGGGCTGGCTGCGTTGTAGGACTAGATCTTTAACTAGAGTGCCGTTGGGATGTGTGCTGTTAGAAATATTTTTTGTTGGAGAATGCAGTGATAAAGATGTTGTTGTGGATGAATTTTGTTTGTAACTTTGTCAATGTTGATTGATCGATTAGATTGTACGGCCAAAGACGAACCAGAATGACTCTACTCCATTACATGGGTCAAGAAGCATTTGATAAAATTGCACCAGATAAACAAAAGAACGTAAGACATCGTCGACAAACTTACAAAAGTGTACGATCCAGCTCCAGTGGAGATCATGGAGAATTACCGGTTCCATCTCAGAAAACAAGTTGACAATGTATCGGTTGAGGAGTCCTCTATAGCCTTACGAAAACTGGTAATCAACTGTAAATTCGAGGCTTATCTTACTACAGCTTTACGTAACCAAGTCGTATTTGGACTACGCAGCGCCCAGATCCAAAGTCGCTTGTTGGAAACCGTGGACCTCACGCAAGACAATGCTTTAACTACAGCCAAAGCAATGGAACTGTCTTCGAAGGGTGAGACAGAAATTCAACAGCAGAAGGAATCAAACCAGAAATAAAGTTTGTACATTTTGCAACTTTACGGTACATTTTCAACCTGTTTGCTTCAAATCAAGGAAATACAGCCAGAGTACAAATTAAATCGAAGATGATACAACGGATCGTACTGAGGATATTTTGACTATTTTCGAATTTTCTAACCAGAGCAAATTTTCCAAATTTTTTTGATAACCTAAAAATAATTGATATCGTTTTGGGGTTCGGAGTACTGTGGTACTGAGATCAAAGTGTTTGGTGACATTGTTATGTGTGCCAGTTCTGGTGTTGAGTGTCGCGATCTAAGACCGGGAATGGTTACACAACATAAAAATTGACTGGAACAAAATAATAAATGGTATAGGTGAATGTATGTATCCGTTTACAAGAGAACTCAGACTCTATTTTTATAAAGGCAAGGAAATTACCTTTTGCTTTACGAGATGCAGTAGAACAAGAACTCGAGGAACTGGAAAAAACTGCATTTTACAAGTCGAATCATCCAGATGAGCCACACACAAAGTTCCTGCTAAAAAGAAGGTTGATAAAGTTCGCCTATGTGGGGATTATACAATTACAGTGATTCCTTGGATAGTAGTCGAGGAACATCCTCTTCCTACGAGTGAAGAGGATGTTCCTCGACTACTATCCAACTGAAACAATTGAAACAAATCACATATTCAACGACTTGAGCAAGTATTGGTGTAGCTGAGCAAGTTCAACATGAGAGTAAATTTCAACAAATGTGAGTTTATGGCAATTGAAATCGAATATTGTGGTTACAAAATCGATCGGCATGGTATTCACAATATTCAAAGCAAGGTCGATGTAATTACTCAGGTGGCGGAACCAAAAAATATGGATGAGGTTCGGGCATTCTTTGGACTGATAAACTACTATGGAAGATTTTTCAAAAATTTCAGCACTGTTATTTACCCGCAAAACGCTTATCCAACAGGAAATACACTTAGAGCATTACGACCCAAAATTGCCGTTAGTATTGTCTACTGACGCCAGCCCAGTTGGGGTGGGGGCGGTACTGAGCCACGTCTATCTGGATGGGAGTAAGCCTGTACAATTTGCATCGCAAACCCTATCCTATATACAGCAACGATATTCACAAATTGACCGTGAGGCATACGCCGTCATGTTTGCAAATTCTTTCACCGGACAAGCGAATTCCTACATTATCAGCTACACGAAAGCAGTACTATGCAATATTTCTGCAGGCATTCGAATATGAAATAAAATATCGCAAGTCACTAAAACGGATAATTTAAACGCGGATGCTTTGTCACGATTGTCACGAAATCAATACCATCGAAACGTTACCGCTGACGGTCGATGGACTACGAGAGGCTACAACTAATGATGATACGGCGAAACCTTTGATCAAGGGACTACAGCCAGGAAGGGTAGTTTACTCTTCAATGTAGATCCTACGTGTACTCCGAGTTTACGTTCCACAAAATGTACGACAACAATTGTTGCAAGAACTGCACACAGCACAAGCAGAAAAACTGCTTACAATATCAGAAAACAAGATCAAATCCAAAGAAAGTTCCGACACAATTATGGGAAGCAGCGAACTATCCTTTTGAAAGGGATTGGCTTTGCCAGACCATTCATAAGTAAATATTTTATTATTCTGGTCGACGCTTACAGTAAATGGCCAGAAATACATATTGTTCCAAAAATTACAAAGGTGATAACAATCAACACATGCCAAATTCGAAATTCGGTATTCTGGAAATTTTGGTGAGTGACAACGGAACTCTCTTTACTTCTTATAATTTCTAACGTTTCATGAAGATGAATGGAATCCAACACAAATTGAGTGCTCCGTATATCATCCTGCAACGAATGGCCAAGCAAAGAGGAACGTACAAACATTCAAAAATAAGTTGAAAGCCATAAACTGATTACAACTGGAGTTTTGCCATCATTCCGAATGTTCAACCAACAAATCCGTTCACACCTTGACATAATGATGCCTAAATACGGAGAAACACAAAATCGATGCAAAGAAATCCAAGCTAACATCAGGAAACTAAACGTGGATGATTGTGTCAATAGTTTGTTCCACTAACAAGCTGATAAGATGGATTCGGATTTATATAAGATGGATTCGAATTGGATGGCTGCGACTTCTCCACTTTTTTCTCTCTAAGAGAGGAAAATCTGCGGTTTTGTACCTCTTGGTAAACCCTACATCCTCTATATTTGGCTGGATGACTACCATTACAGAGCAAGCATTTGACCTCTGTCCCTCCCTTTTTCTTATCACTATCATTTGTGAGATATTCACCTGTGAGTGGGATGTTCACCTAGTGGGAGTGTTGTTTTGTACCACTTTGCCTCCTGTTGCAGATATTAACAACATCGTGGCCCAAGCTAATTAGCTCTTGACTCGAAATGTAATTTTCGTATGACCACCTGGTAGGTTTTGTTCACCTTTTGTTGGAACGAATGGAATTTAGTGTTTCATTCCATTAGGGCTTAAATGACCGCTGGGTATGCCTCAGCATTTTTTACTAGAATTTCAACCTGGCTAGTTCCAATTACTTTTAGGTCAAATTTGTCGTTTGTATATTCCTTTAACAAGAGAGTTAATTGATGGACTTGTACGCCAGACACAAATATTGGAGGCGCTAATATTATTTTTGGTGATGCGGTGTATCTTCTTTCTCCTCGGGCGAACAATTAAACCGTGTCGATAAAGGCAATGTAGGTTGAACTAACCACTAATCGTTGATTTTTATTTGCATGCGTCCATTGAAAGGTAATAGAGGACTCGTCCCTCTACTCCTTTTGCTAGCTGTTCATATCCAAGCATATATAACGAAGGCATCAGGACATTTGAAATAATAGAATCTTTAGATAGTTGCGATTCTGACAGAAATTGCGATGTTAGTGGAATTCTTTTTTTGAGCGACACAGGAGAATTATTTTTTGACTACCTGGCGAAATTCGTTGAGTTTTTGCGTTTTTTGCAAACTCAGATATTTTAATGTGAAATGCCCTTAAAATTAGGTCACTAGTATTTTTTAATAATCACAATTTTTGTTAACACTGCACTTTTACACTTTTTAATTCAATTGTTTTCAAATGTATGCTAATATTGAAAATTGTTTTTGTTTACAATGCACTTTGTATTTTTATTTTTTATTTTTTATTGTTTCACAATAATATAAAAATTATAATGTTTGCTGTTTAATGGTGACCACTTATAATCGCCGATCGTTATAATCGACGAAAATTCAATTTTAATACACTTTATTTGACACAAAACTTTAAAATTAATACAAATTAGATTTTAAAATAATTGATTAAATTTCACAAAACAACTGAATTAACCGTTTTATGACAAATGCGTTATCTAAACGACGAAAATTTAATTTATGTTCACTTTATTTGACACACAATTTTAAAATTTATACAAATTTGATTAATATAAAATCGATTAAATATTACAAATAATTAAAATAATTTAAAAAAATGTATGATTATTTTACAGCACCTTATTAATTTTTCAACAATGGTTTCTCAACACAATTGAGTGTGTTTGCTTCACAATTTTGATACTGAGAGATATTGATTAACGTCCAATAAAATGTCTTAATCCGAGATTTTACAATTTATACTGACCAAATTACAATTTATACTGACCAAAAACCACAAACCACTAGGGCATTTATGATATGTACATAATTATAGGCTGAGCGAAACCCGCGACAAACTCGTCACTTGGATTTTATTTTCCAAAGTACAACAGACACCCAAAATATCCAAGGCAAAGTGAATATTGATGTCGTTACACTTGTCTCAAAAACCTAGCCATGAAGTTTCAGGTGTCGAAACTCAACAGATTTGTGTTCAACAGAAACAAACGGTGGTGGCCCTTTTTGATTAATAAAACGTTTAAGAGTAGCCAAAAAGGCATCAGTAATATTAAATAACCTCCCTAGACATTAGAGCTATGAGCGGCATATTGGCTGCTAATTCAAAAATTCACCGAAAGATGCCACACCTTTTATATTTGTACTATATGCGACATGGTATAGCGATAAAACATTGCGTTTGACCAAGCAACTTTCCCATATGTTACAACCATTCAACACAGGACGCTGGTAGCCAGTAACGAGGAAGCATATTTTTTACAATAAAAGAAAGCAACACCATTGCTCTACTAACAAAACATAAGATGGAGCAACATGGTGATGCTTGGATCGTCGTGAAGTCCTATGTGCTCAGACCTCAACCGATGAAGGATGAACTAATCCTGTAAAAGCAAAATGTCATACATACAATTATTTTGTCAATTGAACGACTGCGTAGCCTGCCTGCACAAAGCCAATCAAAATATGTTAGCGGCTTTAACGAAAATAAATTTATTCTTGTATTGTCTTCTAGAAGACGCGGTACTGATTTTATGTGTATGAGGAAAATGGAATAATAAATTTGAAAAAAAAAATAAATGTCTTATCAACAATTTTCAATTAATTTTAATTTATTTTGTTGATTTCAATACGAACAATACAAACCGACGATGATGGTTTAGTCAAACAAATAATGTGACCCACACTAAAATGTCAAGAAAACGGAAAAATGCGAGAGTGCGAAAACCAACACAATGATTGAATGGCTGAATGAAAATGAAAAATTTAAATCAATTTTTTGTCGCAGCTATAAAATGCATTATTCACTTGCAATCAATTATTTGCTATCAGTAAATGTGTTAACAAACCAAACACCATCAATTGGATGCATGATTGTGCTCATGTCATTGTGTATTTCGTTGATGCGACCAATTTATTGATTTTGTATTTTCTTCTGCACGCATCGGTGGCAAATGACAATCAGATGTGAGATTTTTTTATGAAAATGTATGGAGTATCAAAAATGGTTTCATTGTTATCATTTTATTATCATTTAACACTTTTTGTGTCAAGAGTTTGTGTATACTTTGATTTGACCAAAATATTGCAAACTGTGGCGCTTAGATTGAGAGGTACAGGGTTAGAATTCAAATGGATGCAAAAATCAGCATTAGAACGTTTGGATGTTCTTACACAATTTTGATGTGATGTAGCTAATTATTTTAGAATCAACTGTTTTTTATTGTAAATTATTCTTGTGGCCCTAAAACCGAATGGCCTGCCAACTACTTGGTTTAAATTGAGTTAAACTTATCTGAAATATAAATTGAATCTATTATTATTATGCTAAACTCCCAGACACAATGCATCTGCTTCTTTTCTAATCCGTTTCGGCTATTACCGCGTATAAAATGTAAGTTCAGTACTACTTTTAAGCAAATCAGGCTGGACCACCATAAATTATGATCGTACATAATATCAGGGCCTAAACAATCTGTGAAATTCTATCCGCAAAAGGTTTTCCATTTATTTGGGTGTCCTTGCCACAAGGCACTATTGTTGATTCTGTTTTGGCCTGCATTTTATTGTTTGGGATATTTATTTTTCTGGATTTTTGGCTTACTTGCTTGCCAATAATAAAGCTTCACACAATTCAAGATGAAGAACATCGTCTAGATAAATTAAAAATTTTGTATGTTAGAATGGTGCATATTAGGAACAACGTAAAACTGATTCAAGTTCTGACTCTAATGAATCAGATTCCGAAGACACAACTACTATCGTCAAGCCGAAGCTTTCATCAATGACCGGATTAAATCATGATAATCCAACAGCCTCCGGCAATCCGAATCTTAGAAAAAACAGCAAATACCAGGTGCAAGATAAAGATAGGTTTCCAAGATCACAATCCGTTTTTACAAATTATCGTAAGAATTACGCTCCAGCCGAAAAACTTCCATGTAGAAATATCGGTTGTCGAAAGACCTTAGCTTTGGTTTTAACCGAAGAGTTTTCTTTTAAGGCTTGAATCCTATCAACATAAGCAATGTCATTAAACGCGTCCGAGTCTAGCACCACATGTAGAGGTGGTACACTTCAAACACCACCACCCACATTTACTCAAAGCTATATTTACTCAAAGCAGGGTTAAGTTTATAGCTATAGTAGGCAACCGGATGTTGTTCTTCTTCCTCGGTTTTTTGAAATAATACGCTCCCTATTCCTCTTAAACTTGCATCAAATTGAATAAAAAATGGTCGGTAAAAATCTGAATTTCGCAGCTCAGGAGCTAATGTCAGTACGCTTTTGAGGTTTTTAGCCACTTTAACTGTTGATTGATTTTAAAAGTCAGTTAACAGAGCGGTTATGACAGCATAGCAGAATATAAATCTCTGGTACCATCCTGCCATACCCAAAAACCGTCGCAACTGTTTGATTGTACGTGGCATTGGATAATCTGTTATCTGTTATACAAGGTGCAAGCTTATTGGAGTTCATGCGAATAACTCCGTCACTAACTACATGACCCCGGTACTTTGTTTCTATTAGGATAAACTTGCTGTTTTCCACATTAATGGTAAGGTTTGCTATAGTTTAAGCAGTTTCAGCTCGGTTAATTATGTAAAATTTGTCTCTATTTCCGCGGGCACAATCAACAAGTCGTCAAGATAAACAAAAATCCGGTCATGATAGTTGGGATGGAATCACCTTCTGCATCAACGTAATCAACCTAGACAATGTCTGGAGATTATCACATAGCTCAAACGGCATGTACGTGAAATGATAGAGTGAACGTCCCGGAACGGTTAACGCAGTTTTATCACGCGATGCCACATCAAGAGGGATTAGTCAAAAGGAATCTTTGAAGTTGAATGTGGGAATATATCTTGTTTGGTCCAGTCGACTCAGTAATCCCTCAATTAGTGGCAGAAGATTTGCGTCTTTAATAGTTGCTTCGTTGACCTCCCGGGAGCCAAGTCACAGCCTTCCTTTCCCATTACCTTTACGGACAACAGCGATAACTGAGGACCATGCTCTTTGCCTTTCTTTTATTAGTCCTAACTGAAGCATCCTTTCCAACTCCCCATATATATCTCACTTTGAACTGCTGGTGAAACGAGATAATACTGCTATTCCACAGGTTTAGCCGCATTCACGCCTATTACGCGTGTAATAATGTTTGTGCGACCAATACCATGCTTAATAGAACAAGGGAAGAGTTAAATTATTTCGAACAATCGCGACTTAAGTTCAGCTAACAACTGATGGCAGATACTTCCCTTTTATATTGTCATTTCTAGATATAAAGTACAAACTACCGCCGGAGCCGAGCCAAATAAGTTCTAGAAGTCAATGCCAAGGTACATAAGTTGTACTAAACCGGGTGTAATATGGATCTAAAGCAGTTTCACCTAACCTTGGTAAGAGATGGGTGATGTTAAGTTGATTTAAGAATGGCAAATTCTTCAAACAGCGCATCGCAGTCAATTTCTTTAATAGGAAATAAACTTAAAACTTTAAAAAAATTGTCAAAGTTAGGCATTTCATTTAATTTAAAAATATGTAATATGCTTTACATATTATTTTCGAAAATAAAATGTTCCATCTCGTTGGAACATGGCGAAATAATTCAATTGAAAATTGTTATCCTTTAAATCGTTAATAATTACACTACGAGAATTTTTGCCAGCACATTTGTTACAATTTTTGAACATTTTGTGCGACCAAAATTAAAGTCCGCGGCAACTTTAGAGTCAAAAAATAGTAGTGGTAATATACCGCTGCTACAGCTCGCTACTACAGTGGTAGACAAAAGTGGCTTCAGCAGCAAACAATTTATGATTCATACGTAATTTACTCGCTGAATCTTTAATATTTTGTTGATGTTTGTTAACTTGCATATGTTTTTTAACATCATAAATACCACCACTAGCTATTGAAAATTCTACATGACAGACAACACACTTAGCTGAAGAGGTATTTCTTCCTGGCGCTATCCAACTGTATTCGTGTTTCCATTGCTTTTTAAAATGATTGCTGTACTTTCTTTTTGTGTTCGACTTCGATAACTCTTTAGTGGAACTTTTTCGTTTTTCCTCCTCTGTGTCTATTTCCGATTCCAACGGTGACGAAATTGTAGAAAATGTCATCCCTTTGAGAAGGAAACGTATATATTTTAAAAATAAGCAAAGCTTGACTTTAAAAATGATTTTAAATAATTTATAACCGCAGTGCAATACAATTTGCGAAAGAAATCAATCTCAATTTTAATCAAACTTTCAATTAGTTTGAAATGAGTTAAAATTATTCTATAAATAAACAATACCACTCTTATAAAATAAATTAAAACACTTTTTTTTCAAATTTTATCCTATTTTTTGAATCACTGAACTTTACAATACGCCGCACTTAAATGTTTGAATTGAACAAAGAAAACTGTCAAATGATAACCGGTGCTCACTTCACAACATTACCCAACTAACCCAATAAACCATTTGTCGTTAGTAAAAAAAAAAATAAACGAATTAAACCGACACGAAAAACTAATGAATTGTTTTTATCTACAGTGGAATAAAATTATGTTTTTAATAATGAAGTTAAAAATTTAGTAGACATAATATATTTTAGATAAAAAGCGGTAGATTTAAAAACCGGTATATTGAAAAAGAAATGGTCAAAAAGTGGTAGACTATCGCTAAAAGCGGTAGGTCTGGCAACCCTACACGTGCTACTTGCAAACGTATTAACGAGATTTATTTCGAAGTGAGAGCGAAAATAAAAGAATTATACAAACGTACGGTACAATATTTCAAAGCATTTCATTGGTTGATTTTATATTTTATCTTCAAGGTATTAGTGAAATGAAAGTATTTTTATTCTATTTTCTCACAAACACTTTCAAGTATAGATGGACAAATTAAGAATGTATCTGCGTACTCGATGCAACAATCAGGCTTGTAATACATTTGTGTTGGTTTTGGATAACACTGTTAAATATAAACAGTTAGGAATGAGAAAATTATACATGTTTTGGTATGGATTTTCATAGCACCAATACACTTAATTGTGTATATAGGTTTTGTTTATCTGTGTCAACGAAAGTTACAAGACGGCTTGTAATAAAGAGGGCTTTGCTTCGTATATATTAAATTTCACCAAAATAATCAGTGCCGTGCTTGACTTTCTCATAGCTAAAGGTATTTCAAAAATTATATCCACATAGAAAATAATGAAGGTTTATCCGCGGAACTTTCTCATATCATACTTACGATCAGTGAAACAATAATTGAAAAAAGCCATCAAGTTTAACATGCGGAAAGATCAATTGGAAAACTTACGTACTGTTAGTTGAGGAAAATATGGAAATTCAAGTCCCAATCAAAAACCAAACACAGCTTGAAAGAGAAATAGAGTTGCTCATAAACAATGTTCAGATCGCAGCATGGGAAAGCACTTCTCCCTCACAAGACAGTCCCTCACAAGCAGAAGATAAACCTCACAAGAATGAAACTTATACACAGGAAATAAGAAATTTGGTCTTTTGGAAATTAAATTTTGGAATTGGTGTCTTTGCTAACTGTTATTGAAGATATTATGTTGCAATAAGAAGAATTTATTGCATCATTAAATAGTTTTGATAAAAAGTGTACTGCATCTGA
Organism: Tipula confusa; assembly: GCA_963556175.1. Taxonomy (NCBI): domain Eukaryota; kingdom Metazoa; phylum Arthropoda; class Insecta; order Diptera; family Tipulidae; genus Tipula; species Tipula confusa. The sequence continues at coordinate 109,732,598 of OY744477.1, read as the reverse complement.
ATTGGCGGTAATATGATAAGCTGGTGAGGAGGTTGATAAGCTGCATTCATTCTATCTGGCTTTTTTTGTTGACATGCAACATCTATCTGGCTCATTTTGCAGCATTCCGTGAGCAAGCATTACTCATTACTAATAACAGTTTGTGTTGTTTACTAATACAGTTTGTTTTAGTGCATGGCTATTAGTATTTTTACTGTGCTACCATAATTATCCCTATTTGGCTGAAAATGTAGTTTTTGCATTTTGAGCGATCTCTTTTTTTAAGGATAGGACAAAACGCAGCGAGTTTCCATTCATCAAGCATAACTTCACTTTGCCATACTAAGGTTGAAAAGTTAGTTCCACTAAGTATCCTCTCCGAATATCAAGAGCTCGCAATTAATCCAATCAAACCCCGGGGAATGGTTTATTTTTGGTCTTTGCATGACCAGTACAAATTACTCGTAAGATGGATCCACTATGAACACATCCGTCTATATTTGATAACTTGTTGAATATTCAGTAAACCAGAGAAATGCTCCTTCCAAGTGTCGAGCACTAGATAGATGTTAACATGGAGGTTTCCATCCTGGTCCCAAATTGTGATAGACCTAGGTCTAATGGCATGCTGCAGTCTGGTGATTCCTTTAACGAAGCCACGAGTACTGCGCTCTTTGCTCAGTTGTTATATTCTTAAGATTTCAACCTTCCACTATTCATTATTTTTCCGTCAACAAATTCGCTTTACGGTTCTTCTCTTCTAGACCGTTTTGTTCTTCCGTGCGATTATAAAACGTACTCGCACTTCTCAAGTTCTCGGCAAAACGACAGACACTCCACAAACCAATCATTTTTGGGTTTAAATTTACCATATCTAGAGTCGCCTGGTCAGCACTGACAACCGAAGTTTTCAAAATCTCCCATAGAGCGTTCACATTATCAGAAGAGGGTTGGTTTCATATTGCTGCTTCTAGAAAGATTCTGATATTGTGCTTTCTCATCTTCATTTATCAGACCTTTACAGTTGAAACGTAAGATACGTTTACCTGCGATTCTTTCATAGGGCCGTCGGTTCGTTGCCATCGTGTGCAGCACTGATTCACCTAATATCTTGTTTAAGATACGTTTCACGTTCCAATATTTTGCAATCCTATTTGAAATTTTTTTTTTAGATCTCAAAGACATGGTTTAGGTTGATTTTGAGTGTACGTTAAAGTATCCTTCTGCGTTACTCCGAGTATGTTTTGGAAGCAACATCCTTGGTTTCTCTCCTGGTTCCATCTAATGTCGGAGGAAACTGAATACCAGGTATTACCAACTCCCGTCGATAGTTTCCCGCATTAGGTGGGCTATAAAACTGGCAATTGGACTTAATTACACTAGATGCACCACACGCAAAACAGTATTTTCCCTGGCCTAAAGGTTGAACGTCACTTATTTGACAGGGCGAAGAAATCCGCCTTGTATGCATAGTTGCAACTGGCAACGGCTGCAGAGCAGCAACAGAAGGCCCTAGTATAGGTTCATGTGGGATTATATCACTTTCATAACACCCAATACCAGGATTTGAATAATTTTGGAAAGTGGTGGTCGAATTACTGGAATATAGCTGACCTGCATACCAATTGGAAACATCAGATGCATGATTTGTATGTGATAAATCATGAACGACTCTACGATCAGCAACATCTTGCTGATTAACCTGCTTCCAGGTTTCTTCTATATCGATGCATTGGTTCATCAAATCTGGAATAGATGTTATTTTCCGTCCGGCTAATTTCAACTGCAGTTGGGAATGTTTTGTTTTAGGATAAAATAAATTTCGGATTCTGGCAATGTTTGATTCTTGGAATCTACTTTCCATGCCGTTAGATAAATTGTTCCAATTGATAATCGTCGACCAATCGTCAACAATTTTATCAAATGACACCCTACTAGATCAAGTCAACATGTCTCTAATGAGCCTATACCCATTAGTGGGAGCACTCCGGAACAAAAAATAACAGATTCGGGTAACTTAAATACACTATATATTGGTGATGATCTGACGAGAAGGGTAGTAAACCAAAGACAAGACCAAACCAAAACACCTTTCCCCTCATTGCTTCTTCCCATTCACCTAATGAGAAGGTTCCCATGGACCTAATAGTCCACCTATTGTGAGGTTCTTTTTAAAAGAATTAACTTTTACTGAAAAAATCTAACCGTGTCCTTTAAAATTTTTGTATATAGATCGGCATCTAGAATAATGTGCATAGATGCAGATTTTGTACAGGCCATTTTAGTAAAATCCTACCACCTGCATGAATTTTAAAGAGTAGAAAACGTGGTAATATTGTAATGGTCTGTTAAAGAGATAAGTTGTATTGCATATGCAAAATGAGTAGCTGCTTTTATCAGGACTGTAGCTAATAACTCCATTATTTAAGGCAGGCTTCTTCTTAGTAGTGTGAAGGGACGTTTAAATTTCTTTTTTTTGCTATGCGTGGTGATTAGATGATTTCTGCATAAAATGTTTGCTGTAATAAGTTTAAATCTTTATGCTGGCATATACTCAAACTTGGGTCATGCTTTAAATCTTTGTACTGGCTTTTATTCAAACTTGGGTCTGTGGTTGAGGGATATTTGCCTGTGGCGGTTCTATTGGGACATCACAGGCAAATATCCCTCAACCACAGACGGAATATTATATTATTATATTATTATATTATTATATTATTATATTATTATATTATTATATTATTATATTATTATATTATTATATTATTATATTATTATATTATTATATTATTATATTATTATATTATTATATTATTATATTATTATATTATTATATTATTATATTATTATATTATTATATTATTATATTATTATATTATTATATTATTATATTATTATATTATTATATTATTATATTATTATATTATTATATTATTATATTATTATATTATTATATTATTATATTATTATATTATTATATTATTATATTATTATATTATTATATTATTATATTATTATATTATTATATTATTATATTATTATATTATTATATTATTATATTATTATATTATTATATTATTATATTATTATATTATTATATTATTATATTATTATATTATTATATTATTATATTATTATATTATTATATTATTATATTATTATATTATTATATTATTATATTATTATATTATTATATTATTATATTATTATATTATTATATTATTATATTATTATATTATTATATTATTATATTATTATATTATTATATTATTATATTATTATATTATTATATTATTATATTATTATATTATTATATTATTATATTATTATATTATTATATTATTATATTATTATATTATTATATTATTATATTATTATATTATTATATTATTATATTATTATATTATTATATTATTATATTATTATATTATTATATTATTATATTATTATATTATTATATTATTATATTATTATATTATTATATTATTATATTATTATATTATTATATTATTATATTATTATATTATTATATTATTATATTATTATATTATTATATTATTATATTATTATATTATTATATTATTATATTATTATATTATTATATTATTATATTATTATATTATTATATTATTATATTATTATATTATTATATTATTATATTATTATATTATTATATTATTATATTATTATATTATTATATTATTATATTATTATATTATTATATTATTATATTATTATATTATTATATTATTATATTATTATATTATTATATTATTATATTATTATATTATTATATTATTATATTATTATATTATTATATTATTATATTATTATATTATTATATTATTATATTATTATATTATTATATTATTATATTATTATATTATTATATTATTATATTATTATATTATTATATTATTATATTATTATATTATTATATTATTATATTATTATATTATTATATTATTATATTATTATATTATTATATTATTATATTATTATATTATTATATTATTATATTATTATATTATTATATTATTATATTATTATATTATTATATTATTATATTATTATATTATTATATTATTATATTATTATATTATTATATTATTATATTATTATATTATTATATTATTATATTATTATATTATTATATTATTATATTATTATATTATTATATTATTATATTATTATATTATTATATTATTATATTATTATATTATTATATTATTATATTATTATATTATTATATTATTATATTATTATATTATTATATTATTATATTATTATATTATTATATTATTATATTATTATATTATTATATTATTATATTATTATATTATTATATTATTATATTATTATATTATTATATTATTATATTATTATATTATTATATTATTATATTATTATATTATTATATTATTATATTATTATATTATTATATTATTATATTATTATATTGTTATACTATGGTAATAGAATTAACTGCGGCTTAGAAAAATTCGTTCTTAAAAAAAAATTAATATATACATGGCATAGATTACAGATGAATGGTTGCAGTCTGGGGATATTGACCATCAATGTAATTTGTGCATATTGTTAAAATTTCTAAGGTTGTACCAAGGGACATCTATGAAGTAATATTAGTTTTACCAAAATAAGAGCAAATTTATTGAATTGAAAATAAAAGAATAGCGTAGTGACATCTCGAAGAGTAAAATGTTATAATAGAAAAACAGAATATTTGAGATGCATGTACTTTTAGTATATGAGCTGCGCATTTTTGTTTTTATAAAAAACTGAAAACCTTTTATATACTATGTAAATATTACATAATTTGTGAAATAAATATAGCCCATCGGAATTTAAATAGACGAAAAATTAAAGATTAACTTTGCACCATAATGGTATACCTACCACCTAAAAGAATGTAAGCACTAAAGAATCGATATAAATACAACAAATCATATATGGACAATTTATTCAATTGATAAACTGGCAACAGTTTATTACCTTATAAATAATAACAATAACAACAACAAATATGTATCTTAAATTCTATCTTTGGTGAATTTGATTTTAAAGTTAAAATTTTTTTTATTTTTTTATTTTTTTTTATTTATACGAGAATTAAATAAAAAATCAATTCATAACAATTAAATATAAATTAAATAAGATATATTCTATTTTATTTATATACTAAAATTAATAAAACATATCACAAAATTGAACGTGATTTGAAAATATAATTAATGTGTGTGTGTGCTCATTGGCTTGTACATAATTTTTATGGCAAAATTGCAACAACACAAATAGCATAAGATAAAAAAAAAAAAACAACATATTTTTCAAGACCTATCTCTCTAGTTTATTATTATTCTTGTATTATGCCAGTTACAACATTCTTTTTTTGGATTCAACCTCCTCCATAATTTAGAAGTCTTATCGAGTTATATATTTGAATGTAGTTTTTAAAGGGTGTCCCAGATTATATGTTGAGTTTAGTTTATGCGTTATATATTATTATTTATTATTAGTGGCAATTGCGATTAGTATATCGTGTGATATATTGGCTCACCTGCTAAATTAAAAGCTACAATTTTTTCTAAAAGAGAATCAAATTGGAGAGACAACAAAAGATATTGGAAAGAAGGTGTAATACTTGTTATCTAGAAACTAGAGATGAAAGATGAAATTAGTTCTCCCAATTAAGAAGTGACCTAGTCTTCGGGCATCGTAACCGTCCAATTTTTGACTTTGCCTCAATTTGCGTAAGGACAGTGCTAAATTCTTCATAAGTCAATCTTGTTTCACCGATGACGTTTTTAAATGGTTTTTGTTTCGTTTGATGCCAGTTTCTCAAATTTCAACAAAAAGCGGACTGCCAGGCACTATAAAATGCCATGTTGTACCATAATTAGCTGTTTTTGTGCCGCATAAATGTTGGTTTGTTCTATAGCCAACCCTAACTCTTTGTGTTGTTTCAGTAGAAAAACAAATGAATAAAGCGATTTAATTCTTATACGATTTGTTCCCTCTTTCCTTAAATGTGATTGAAAATTGACTCTTTGAAGGTGATTCTTGATTCTTGAATATATACTCATAAATGGTTTTGATGCCGCTCTACATATTACGCAGTTGTGAATCGTTTGATTGATTGCCTACGTAGTAATTTGCCTACGTAGTAATGTTGTACTACTGGTTTTGCCCATGTTCAGGCAAAATCAGTTGATGTTTTTGTTCAAGTTGAGATTTTTGTAATCTACCATCAACCCTTAATACACCATTTCCTTTAATAACCGGACTAAATCATAACAATTTACTGTTGCTAGTTTTGATTGGGGCTTTTAGAAATTTGGTAAATCTGCAGAAAATTCCTAACTTTAAATATTACTGCTATAATTCCATTGTATGCTCTGGATAATACATCAGCAGTGAGCTAGATTGGTATTACTTCAGGAACTCGGTTAATTCATTTTTTTAAGGATTAAAATAAATCTAAAGCAATAAGGTATTGTTCTTCTGAATTTAAAAGCTGATGTATACCTTGAGAATGTCAATAATTCTGGAGTATAATCAATGTTGGTGAGTTGGCATTGATTGGTCGAGCAATCATTTCTGTGTGATGCTACACCTGTAGGGTTGTGACTGGATATGAGTGAATATGATTTTTTCCGTTATTATCTTGGATTTATTTTGATGATCTAATCTTGAAATCAAATATATCCAGTTTTGGGTTCAGTTTTTACTGTATCATCGATATTTATGGGACACAATCTGCCTTCTCTGTCACTTTTAGGTACATGACGAATTGTACTTTACGAGTGGAATTTGAGCTGGGATCTGACTTCTAAAAGAATATCTACGTAGGAATCTCTTAACGTTTATGGTAAATCAACTGTACATTTTTCTTTTTCATGATTTGTCAGTTGATACAAAACTTTAATAGCTAATTATTTCGCTGCTTTGGTTCCATTTGTAACTGTTTTAAGTTTAACCGTTTTGATTTCTTGTTTTGCTGTTTCTCTCCAAAGCAACAAAGCAAGCGTTAAAACTTACTATAATTTTCTTTGATTGAAATCTGGCAAAACATTTTTCTACGTCAACATCATTTAACATTAAGTCGTTTTACGGTGCGTCTAAAGTCGTTTTGGCTGAGCCATTAAAAACAACTCGTAGTTTTGTAGTTTTCGTGCATATTACCTACCACATCATATGGCAATGAAGGAAGATAGCACTTTATTACCGCGTGGTGCTGTAGGTAATATGCACCTTCTGAGGTGCGACCTTCTGGCGAGTTGTTGATATTCACGCAAAGAGGCTGTATAACCTTTCTTGAGTATTGAATCGCTGGACAATTTTTTCTTGAATTGAAGCAGCTTGACTCCTGTCATTCATTTTGAATATCCTAGGTATGATGTTGAATCCATCTAAAAATGGGTACAAACTTCGTAGCGTCCATCTTAAAGCAATTTTAGTGAATTTTAAAACATTTTAAAAGAATAAATTTTTTTTCCTGCTTGGCACTGATATTCTTCCTAAGATAATCCATCCAAATTCTGTAAGCTGAGCAACTGGTTCAGTCTTATTTCCCTTGATGAATTTGGGTTTAAGAAATAAACTGTAATAGTCTGGGCCTATCAATATATCAATGGGCACCAGAGTTTTATATTTTGGATCTGTTAAAAGCAGATTGGTAAAGTATTGCCATTTTTCTAATTTAAATGCCACTTCTAGCAGATTTTAATTATTAAGGTTCAAACCGTTTGAGCCTCGATTTAAACAGAATATGATTTTTACAACCCTGCTGACGTTTCCAGCTACTTGTTTTTTTACACCTTGAATCTCGGAATTACTTTAACTGCCCCATCAAATTTTAACATGGTTTGGCTTCTTTTGTTATGACTGATGTTTACGGACCAGTGTCAATCAGGACCTTAAGAAGTTCCTTATTGATACCTTATTGATTTGGCAATATTAGTTGCTAAAATTGTTAAGTTGGTAATTTTTACGGTACTTTTTGTTAAAATCGTTCTTGAAGAATCACCGAATATTTGTTTTGTGTGAAGTAACTTATGATGTTTGCCATTACAGTCCTTGCATCTGGATTGGCAGTAACATTGATGCAAATCGCTAGACATTTTCTATATACTCGTAGTTCATGTATAGGTTGACAAGCTGCATGCCTTCTAGCTGGCTCCTTTTGTTGAATTTATTACAGCATTCCAAGCTCTGAGCTTTTTAGTGCCATTGCACAGAATGTGTGCTTTTTATAGTAGCTTTGGTGTCGGTTAGCATTCGTTGGCGTTGGTTTTAGTAACTGTAAGGTTTCTAGCGCCTAATACCTAAGCTCTAGAAATCCAAGAATATCTTTGTTACAACGAGCGTTTGCAGTAATCTTCTCTTTAAGACCTCAAAAAATAATTTTCTTATAGTGCACTCGGGTTGAGACTTCACACTCACGACATTTTAATTTATTCACTTGTCCAGCCTCTTTAATGTGATTTGGAAAATTAGCAGATCACCATGGATAGCAAAAATATTCTAGCCGCTTTAATTGAGTTTTACAATTTTATTTAATGGCCATTGGGCTGGAGCTACATTAACATCCCTTTAAAGGACTACATCGCCAATTCTAATGTTTTCTTTTTTGTTTCATTTACTCCTCCTTTGAAGTGAGGTTAAATACTCAATTCCATTGTTACCAAAAATGACGTCAAATTTGTTTTATAATATGCCATCGGGTTTTTGAAGTAATTTTATCACATACCTCACACCCATCAGCGATATCAGTAAATGTGCATCGTATTATTAAGTGTACTTGAAGCGGCCTCAAATTTAGTATTGCTTCGATTTCGGTAGTCAGCGTATTAAGTAAGTAAATGGTTCCCAACTACTCGTTTGAGATGTACCTTAGCAGCCGCTTCCTATAACCTCCCATGTGCGGTGAACCTGGTTGATTGAATTGCCAATCAATTTTCTTTTTACCTCAGAAAAGAAGATATTTGACTTTGGTTGCTGGGTATGCACACTCGGTTTTACAATCCAATATTTTCGTTTGACCAAACTGGTTAGAAATGTGATTCCAGCATGAAAATAGGTGACGTGCATTCGTTCCACTATTGCCTTTGATAAATTTGGGCGGTATGGTAAAATGACGGGATGCTTGATATTAAATGTAGCAAGAGATTTTTGTATCCTGCCACCTACTCGAATTATACCATCGTTATCTAAAAACGGATTTAGACTGACGATTGAGCTTGAATTTGGAATCGCCGTGCTTCTCTTGAGTTGTATAATGTCAGTATTAAATTCAGCAGTTTGAATTTAGTTTTGGACCATTCCATCATAAGGCATTTTGTGCACTAATTCGTCCACAGGTACACCTTGGGAAGCTAGATCAGCTTGAGTGCGTTTTGAAGGTATATGCCACCATAATTTCCAGGGACATACATCGATGATTTCACTTGTGCGGTTTCCCACAAACATCGACCGTATTCGTGGATGAGCTGAAACCCAGTCTAACGCAATTTGTGAATCCGTTCATAAAACCTTGTGAGATGTTGGAATTGTGTTAGCTCTTTCGATCATTACCATTAAATTGCTCAGCAACAACGCTCCTAGTAACTCTAATCTAGGTATACTTAATTGCTTCACTGGAGTGACCTTTAATTTTAACTGCAATCAATGTAGAGTATTCCCCAACCACACTGTACACTGCAGCTGCATAAGCAGCTTCAGTAGCGTCACTGAACCCATCTTGCAATCAGGTACGGTTTTTAGCCATCTTTTAATTTTAATTTGACCTATTCCAGAGTACTCTTGTCTTATTTTGAGCCATGTATTTAAAATATCATGTGGAAGCTCGTCATCCTAATCTGACCCAAAGCGCTTGAAAAAAGATTTTTACCCTAATGGTTAATGGAGATAACCACTCTAAGGAATTGAAGTTTTTGCTGGTTTCGGATAATAATGAGCGTTTTGTATGTCGACTGAGTTGTGTCAAGCTTTAGAAGTAAATCTAAACGTGTCTTCATCTTGATTCCAAGAAAGACCCAGAACTTTAATTTTCTCATTATTGTTTATTGATTTTGTCATTATGTCATTTGGTTCTCCTAAACATCTTAAAACTTGCAAGCAATTTTTTTTGAGCAAGCAATTCCCTGACTTCACTCCATCGAGTGCCATCTACAATTGATATCTGGGAAGTTGAAATTTGGGGAGCACTACATCTAGGGTACAAGGTAAGTCAACTCAAAGAACTACGAAAAACTATACTAATTTTGCCCCCATCGCATCTCCTGAGTGTCATGATTCTAACCTACTTACACAAACACTTTTTCCACCTTGGACCGTCCCTATTGATCTATCTCTTAAAACTGTCCTACTGCGTTTTCGAAGCAACCAGCCAAATTTAGAAAAAATTGGAAGCCAATAAGGACCTACTTTCCGGACCAATGACCTACCTTCCGATCATTTACCACTTGATGTGTCAATTAGCAAAAATATATAGTTCTGGGTAAATCCATAATGCTTTAAATGGGGCACCCTTTAAAAAAAATATAAACACCCAATAAATTCTATTAAAATAAATTGCGGCAACCCAAAAAGATTTTCGGCGAGCGGCCACTATACTTATTGGCGTTCACTCAAAATGATAACCAAACCTGCAATTTCATAGCAACCAAATAACTCATGGATGTCACGTTCAATTCATTACGGTCGGTTATAATTCGAAAAATTTTAACAATCTGTCAATCAAGCTTGCATATGCGTATATGTGACATTCAAATTGGTTTTGCATAAACAAAACAAAAAAAAAATGTTAAATTACCTTCGCCTACATAATTGACATTTTCATGATACATCTCTCCCCGAACTATAACCAAAAACGTATAACGTACAAAATGATTAAAAATCATTTCCATATTCGGCAGACACACACAACATGTAATACGTTTGATGTCCATTTAATTCATTTCTTATAATTGTTGACCGCCCCATGTATATACTCTTGACAAGAATTTTTTTTTTGTTTTTTTTTTTACCTTTTCTTCATTTTGTCGTCTTCCAAGATTTTCTGTATGTGCTGTGTACGTGTACGCACATATGAGTGGTGTTATTCTCGTTTGGCTGGATTCTGTTTAGAATTTCCTGTTATTTTTTGTTGATTTTTTTTTTTTAAGTTATGCCATCCGCAATATACACACCATCGAAACTCATCTTATTTTGGCGAAGAAACATGAACCGGGATTTTATGTGTAAAAGGAATCGGTTATGGTTTTGTTTATATTCGTCTAAGAAATTAACAGAATTTTTGTATTACGTTCCATTAATCCATCATTAAATGATACATGGAATAAGAATTTACAGTATTTTTAATGTTTAATGAGGCAAGGCCAAATAGAGCCAAACTGGTAGTATTCGGTTCGAGAACTATACGAAATAAGTCTTGTGAAATTTAATTTGTTGTAGGGTTTTAACACCTTTAATTGTTTTCAATCTTTGGTCTTGAAAGTATTTTCTAACATTGATGTTCCCACAAATATCCAAACTTTGTTTCAAGTCCTTTCAAGTAACTTATCAAAGCATAAAGTCAATAATCATAATATTCCAATTACAATTCATCAATCGCTAGAAAGGATATAGCCCAAATGTATTACTACTTACAACGAGAGCTTTCGATTAAAGTATCACTCATCAAAATAGGACTACTATTGTGAGTTTAATTGCTCAATTTACGCATATTGATAAATATGTGAGCTAATCCCTTACCTGATTTTTGTGCTTGGAAATACTTTATAAAAATGTATCAATATTTTTCACCAATATCTATGGTTATATCGAGAGCTTTCGATTGAAGTATCACTCATCAAAATAGGACTTGTATTGCAAGTTTAATTGCTCAATTTACACATATTGCTAAATATGTGGGCTAATCTCTTGCCTGGTTTTTATGCTTGGAAATACTTTATAAAAATAAATCAATATTTTGCACAAATATTTTTGGTTGCATTGAGAGCTTTCGATTGAAGTATCACTCATCAAAATAGGACTACTATTGCGAGTTTAATTGCTTAATTAACGCATATTGATAAAAATGTGAGCTAATCCCTGGCCTAATTGTTATGCTCGAAAATACTTTATGAAAATGTATCAAAATTGTCCAACAATATTTACGGTTACATTAAGAGCTTTCGATTGCAGTATCACTCATCAAAATAGGACTACTATTGTGCATTTAATTGCTCAATTTACACTTATAGATAAATATGTGGGCTAATCCCATGCTTGATTTTTATGCTTGGAAATATTTTATAAAAATGTATCAATAATTTGCACCGATATTTATGGTTACATTGAGAGCTATCGATAAAAGTAGCACTCATCAAAATAGCACTACTAATGTGAGTTTAATTGCTCAGTTTACGCATATTAAAAAATTTGTGGGCTAATCCCTTACCTAATTTTTGTGCTCGAAAATACTTCATAAAAATGCATTATGTATGGTTACATCGAGAGCTTTCGATTGAAGTATCACTTATATAAATAGGACTACTTTTGTGAGTTTAGTTGCTCAATTAACGCATATTGATAAATATGTGGGCTAATCCCTTGTCTTATTTTTGTGCTTGGAAATACTTTACAAAAATGTATCAATATTTTGCAGCAGTATTTATGGTTTCAATGAGAGCTTTCGATTGATGTATCACTCATCAAAATAGGACTACTATTATTAGTATAATTGCTCAATTTACGCATTTTAATAAATATGTGGGCTAATCCCTTGCCTGATTTTTATGGTTGGAAATACTTTATAAAAATGTATCAATATTTTGCACAAATATTTATGGTTACATTGAGAGCTTTCGATTAAAGTATCACTTATCAAAATAGGACTACTATAGTGAGTTTAATTGCTCAATTTACACATATTGATAATTTTGTGGGCTAACTCTTTTCTTTTAAACACATTTAGAAGTCTATAAATATATAGACCTTTAAATTTTGTATGCAAAAGTATTTTTATAGTAATGTTCGCTTTGTTCAGTTTGACTGTGGAATGGTTTCATCGTATCAACCGGGTAAAAAACCCGGTTGGGTCATTTTAAAAACCTTCGATCCGTTTTTGGATAATTTCCCATTTTGATAGACGTGATTAGTTTATGTTGCTTAAGTTTTTTTTTCCGAATGGCTGTGATTTATTCACCAAACAAAAAAAAGGCCTGAGAACAACTTAACTCGTATGAAGAAATATCTATGTAAATGTTGCATAAATTCTAGGAGTTTTAAATTGTAATTTTAGATAATAACGTGTTCCTTGGGTTTTTAGGTTCGAATTCGGAAAATCATCTTTGATTGGGCGGAAATCAAAGATATCTTGAGTCTTACGATGATGTTTAAGAACCTAATACCAAATTTTCTTTTTATTATGATGGCCGGAGTAAAAGAGAAAGACATAATTTATATGATAGTTGTCACTACCTGAAAATGCAAAAAAAAGTCCTCAGGTCTTCCCAGACTTATATTTTTCGTAATAGTTAATCCGAGATAGTAATCTTTTGTGTACGGTTTATTAAATACAAAGTTTTTTGAGGATGTGTAATTAGCCTGCCATTTGAACCACTTTAACATGTGCGAATTCACTTTTACATTTTTCAGTCACATTTGTCGAAGCTGTAAACTTTATATTCTTAATGCTGCACTATTTGGAAATTTTACATAGTCCCTAATACATTGCTCTATAGACATAATTCTAGGGAATTTCAACCATAACTATATTACAACTAATGACTGAAAAATCTTGTTCCAAAACTAAAAACAAAATATTGTTGCCATAAATTTTTACATGAATCAAGTATTTTTTCTTAACATTTAACATAAATAAGATTTTAATCGTCTATACGTTCATATAAAATATAAACATTTTGATTATAATTAAAGTATATTATACTCGTACTTATATGTTATTTGAAGTAATTAAATCTGTACGAGATAAAAATACCTACATACCTACATACAGAGATATACGAGCACAATAATGTTCTTTTAATTAATATTTTCCTGATCTTTGACTTGGAATCAATAAATTTTATTGGTTAAAGATAAAAAAATAAAAATAAAAAAAAAAAAATTGTGTTTATACGAACCGCCCAAACCTCCCACATTAATTTAATAATATTATGACTTGTTTATTGGTGTACTTGTATCACGATCCAAGAGTACGATACGAATTAATATTTTATGTCTTAATGGACGATGAATTTGTTAACAAATTAGCTTAAAAAAAATCTATGACTCTATCCATGCACAAGATCATCAACATATACAATAATAGTATATCTTTGACCTACACTTTATACGTATCAAACATAAATTTAATTTTAATGTTAACATATAGAATTACAATTTACTGAAGTATAAAATTTGTAATTTTATTACTTAGCTTAGCTATGATATAAAATTTAACGATCAACATTAAAACTCCCGCAAATTAATTCAAAAACTGGAAAATTATTTACCGCATGGTTCATTTTTAAAATTGTCCCACACTTACTGTCGCAAATAATAAAATCAACCACTAAGTAGTAAAAAATAACGTTTCCCCACTTCCAATCTTATTTAAGTGTGTGGTTGGGAGTAAAATTGGCATTATCTGCTTTTGTGCAGTAAAGTGGAGTTCATAAACAGTTTTCTATTTTTCTTTTGATCAGATGCTAAAGTCGTCAGTAATAAACTGGCATAGACGGCTTGCTCTTAGTATTGTTTTAGCCAATCCGAAGAAGACAAGTCGTTTTCTACCCCGGAAAGCTATCGTCAATGAAAGCAAGTTACTCGCCTGCCGAATGGTGGTTCTCCTCTCAGATAACGCAGAATTCACTGAACGTGATGGAGCATCATAAAATGTTGTCCTGAGATGTTTCGAATTTAAATTCGAATTTTTTTTACAAAAGTTAAATTCTACATGAGGCTTAAGAGTATCGGGGATAGACCATCTACTTACAGTACACTAGAGCTAATTCTTCAAATTCTTAATATCCAATATTATATTTATTCAAATATCCAATAACCCTTGACATTCGTCACGAAATATTTCGTAATTTTAGAACGAATGATCCTTTGCAACTTGATCAGTAACTGATCGTTTCGGACGAAATCCTCTTTGGTAGACAACTACAATGTTATGTATTACAGTAATTTGTATGCTATTTCCTTTTTTAAAGATAGGTCACAACGTGCCAACAACGCAGTTCGATAAATCCTTTAAAGAAGTTAAAGTAGAAACTGCACTCATTGCTTAGTTGTTGTATTCTTAAGACCTCAGCAGTCCATGCTTTTGTCGTCTACAGAATTGCTGCGCGGTCCTACTATCAAGCGCTTCTTCCGTGCGATTTTAAAACGTATTCGTGCTTTTTTAAAGGCAGTATTCTGTTGCTCGACAACAAGACGACACTCTTCATCAAACCTGGGCAGCACTAGAAACCCAGAGGGTTTCAACACCCCCATACAGCATTCACATAGTGTGAACGGTGGTTGGTTTCCAAAATGATACTGCTAGCAAGGTTCTGATATTGTTCTTTATAAGTCAGTCTGATTTTGCCACCTCTACCATTAAAGTCCCTAATCACTATTCTGATGTCGTGCTCCAATATGGATCACATCAGGTTATCCAAATTGTTGCAAAATAAGTCTTTATCTTTGGGTTTTGTTATCATCAGTTGGTACATGAACTGAAATTATTGACATGTTCGCTAGTCGCATGCGTAAGTGTAGCTTACATATATGATTATTATCTTTTTTGAAATCAAAGCAAGCTTAAAAACAGCTTTTTTTACATGGGGGCCAAGAAGAAAAACCAACTTCATGATTATCGAGATCTTCTCCACTGTAAAATAATATATAGTCTTGGGACACACGGTCTCCACTTTATTTATTTAAATAGTTTGCATATGCGATGCAGGAAATTGAACTGCTAGTGCATACATTTTCTTTTCTGTGGCTATGTTCCTGATATTCTTATATTAGGTGGCTATTCTTTCTAGGTTTTAACTAGCTGGATCTGTTCTACCACGGAAACTGATCTGATTGCATTCCCCTTGAATAACAATCAGCTGGGTTGTCTTGTGATTTTATATGACTCCACTGGTTCTCATTTTGTCTGTAAGAATTTCCGCAGTATGGTTACTGATCAACGTAATCCAATGTTTAGGATGCGCGGACAACCAATGTAATATTATGTTTGAATCAGTCCTCGCAAAATTATTGCTGATGGTTGCTCTTATTACATTTTTTAACGAGATCAATATATTGATTAACAGTACAGCACCACAGAGTCCTAGTCTTGGGCTTGATAATTGTTTAATAGGTGCTATCTTGGTCCTAAGCTGTTAGCAACCTGACAATGCTTGTTCCATTAGGTTGAACTATTTTGAAATATATGACAGCATAATAGCTTCTCTTTTGTTCATCTAGGAAAGGATGCAAGGATTGAAGCTTATTTTGTTTCCGAACAGTATTTTTTTTTGCCAAGGTAAAGTGATCTTCTTGTAAGTCCGAAAGTTGGGTTGCTCGAACAAGTGCTAATAATGCGTGTTACCATTCTTGTGATTGTATAGCACCTCGTTGTTTAGTCCGCCATCTTAACAGATGAACGGTTATTCGAATGAGGCGTTTCAGTATTGACTGCCTCTGAATAAGCTCCAAAATTGCAGTTTCAGTTTGTATTACCTGTACAAATGACGCCACCGTTATTTTCTTTTCCTCAGATGTTTCAAAAACGTTTTGTCAGGGGATGGTTCAAAAGTTTCTAAAAAGTTTGGACCTTTCCACCACTTGGTCAAGGATGCTAATTTTTGTGTGGTTGTTCCACGAGACGCACAATCAGCTGGGTTGTCTTCAGATCGGACGTGTCTCCAGTCCAGAGCTTTAATAACTTGTCGAGAGCTTTAATAACTTGTTGGATTAGTCGGCTTAACAATACTGCTCTACATAGTTCTAAACGTGAGATGGTTACGATTGTTTTTCTAGGTGAGACTTTGGATTTTGCAGTTGAAAGACTCCAAACCACTTGATTGTTGCCACGAACCGACTATAAACTACTGCTGCGTATATGCTTTTTCGGACGCATCACAAAACCCATGAAGTTCCAATCTACAATTGTCTTTGTAATAATGGATAAATCTAGGGATATGAATGAGTCGCGTTGTCCGCAGCTCTGATTTCATCCGTTCCCAGCGTACTGTGAACTCGGTTGGTAACGTGTCATCCCAGTCTAAGTTTAGACTCCATAAGGTCTGATAGATTATTTTACAGCTGATTGTCAGCGGTGTCAGCCACTCCAATGGATCGAAGATTCTCGACATTTCCGACAGAAATTGACGCTTTTTGAGTTCGCCATTGGGTGCGATGTCCACGTGAAATAGAACGTAGTCTCCGGCTGAATTGTATCGTATTCCCAGAGTTGTAACTTCCTGCTCGTCCATGAACTTCAGATCACCTATCAGTACTTTATCCTTGGTTATCCCCATTAAAACGTCTGGGTGGTTACTGGACCTCTTACTTAACTTCATTCCACACTTGCCAGTATCAACATGATCTGCACCAGTTAAAACGTCATCTATACATAAAATTCGTTCTTTAGAGGTAAAGTTCAAATTGTCAGATATGGTGCAGCTGATGTTTAACAGGAAACGGTGGTTAATTGGAATTCTAATAACGGCTGATGTTTATTTTCTCTCCACAGGATTCTTTGATACGGTTCGTGTTTTTCATCCATTTTAATTTGGCGGTAAATTTTTTCGATATCTGCGGAAAACACTATTCGATGTTTCCTCCATTTCAGCAATATGGCCCATAAGTTGTTTTATAGTGGTGGTCCAATGCGCATCGTGTCATGGAAGCTTATGGCTGCTGATGTTTTCATCGACGCGTCGAAAACCACCCGAATCTTGATTGCTTCTGGAATTTTCTTCAACACTGCATGATGGGGAAAATTGTATTTTTCTCCGTGATGAGGACATGTTTCATGTGACCCTTACTTATGTATTCCACCATAAACAGGTTGTATAGTTTTCTTAATTCCTGGTTTCTCTCCAATCTTCTCTCGAGCTGCAGAAAACGCTGTAGTGCTCGTTGTTTGGAGTTTCCTAATTTGTCCAGTTCTTCCTCCATGAATGGAAACTAAACAATGTAACGCCCACTTTCATCTCGCTTTGTGGTCTTTTGAAACATAGTTTCACTTTCCGTGTTTGAACTGATGACGTTAAGATCTTGAACTTCCTCTAACTCCCAGAAACGATCCATACGTTTTTCCACCTTTGTCCCGCTATGAACTTTCATTAAATGTTATGTGGTGGTTACTATTGTTGGCCCGGAGGTCAGCCACCCGAAGCTGGTTTTGATGTCACTGGGCTTTTCTCTTACTATTTTGTTGCTGATGAAGTCCCCGTAAACGTCGGCTCCCAACAAAATATCAATAGGAGCGGGTGTATCAAATTGAGGATCCGCGATCAATAATCGATTTCACTTGTTATTTGTTGATGTTTGTTTAATTTGGCGTTCTGGAACATCCATGGTGATTTTTAGCAATACGTATGCTTCAATTTTTAACCGGTAAGAGGATGGGAAGCGTGGCTTAAGACATAATTGTACCATAGCGGTTGATGTACTAGTGTGGTTTGCCCCGATTCCTGAGATTTTAACGGTCGTTTGTTGAAGTGGCAGACCAAGGCGTCGAACCGTTTCTTCTGTAATCAGAGAGACCTGTGATCCTTGGTCGACTAAGGCTCTTAAACTGGTTAGAGTTGCACAAATTGACATACTCTTTACCGCAGCCGTGGCTAACAATGTGGTTTGATTATTATCCGATATGATAATAGTTACCTTCTTCTCAGGTTGTTGATATAGCTCGTGTAATAACTAGTGATATCTGTCGTTACATAGAGCGCATGATGTTCTTTCAGGGCACTGAGTTTTCACACCATGCCTCAGGCAATTGGTGCAGAGTCCTACTCGGTTTACGTAATCAATCTGCCTTTTGATGGAAAGGTTGCGAAAATGATGGAATTAGATGAGCAGATGTCCTCGTGCAGTGCAATAAGGGCAACTGATGGCGGTTTATTCGCGCCCACTATCGGTATTTAGGAAAACCTTTCTTGGAAGATTGGACTCTGGTTTTGCTTTTCGAATAATGGATGTTTTTTGTGTCATTGAGGATTCTAAAGACTGGAACCTTCGCATTAAAAATTCCATGCATTGGTCCAGTTTGGAAACTTCTCGTGGATTTCCGAGGGATGATTCATACCTCTCCCATGTTTCACTATCTACTCGCTTCATCATAATTTGTGCCACCAATGTCTCAGACAGGTTCTCTATATTGAGATTTTCGATGTTGTGCATGGTTTCAACGACCATGTCATGCAGGTTCCAGGCTTGCAGGCTTGGTTTATGTTTGGCAAAGAAAATAATGTATTGAAATAGGTATTTGCCAACAACCGCTTATTGTCATACCTAGTCTGCAAGATATTCTATGTTGCCTCATAATTCTCAGCAACTGATGATAAATGGCTAATAAGTTTGGCGGCTGCCTTCTGAACGTGGGCTTTTAAATACCACATCTTTTCGGTGTTGGAAAGGTTGCCCTGTTGGATAACTTGCAGAAACAAGTCTTTAAATGGCGGCCACTTTTCATATTCCTCGTAAAAGATGGAAACTTCCAACCTGAGTAGTCGCATGTTTACAGCTGCTACTGGATTCGGTGGCTCGCTACTAAGGCTATCATGCAGTTTCAATATAGTTTCCTCTGCATTCCGGCTGAGCTCCTTGTAGTAATCATCTACGAAATATTTCGCAATTTGCTCCTCCTCATCGATGTTGATCAAGATGGCTTGATGTTGCTGGTCAATTACCGCCAAATCCTTGTTAATTTGGTCGATCTTCATTACAATGTAACTCCGGGAACACTTACAGTCTACTTTGATGGTATTTAACTGTCGATACAGGAGCCGAATATTGATGTTCTGCTCGCGAAGCAACGGTTGGTGTTCCTGGCTGATGGATACAGACGACCGTGTCAAAGAAGCTTGCGAGGGAGGATTCAGGGCTGGTTGATGGTTAGGCGTAAATTTCTTCTGGCTAACAGGGGTGGTGTTGATGGTTAGTTCGCCGATGGTATTTCCTGCCATGGCTGTTGAAGATGAGGGTTTCATGGTGGTTTCTTTCCGTTCCCCTTTTGGAAAGTTTATTGGAGGAAGCACACGATACGCGTTGCACTCAATGAAACGGTCGTAGGCACGTTGGATCTGTTTTCGTTCCAAGAAATACGGATGTTCATGACCTAACTCTTTAGTAGCCATTAGTTCTTGATCACCCGCGTAGTACCCTTCATACACCGACCTTACGGATTACTGCTGTTTCTCCCACTGGCTTCTGGTTAGGATACTTCCTTCTCTTTGCAGCTTGGCAACTTGGGAGATGAGCTCTTGACCTCGTTGGTTTTGGATGTTGATGAGGTCTTCCATTATGATGATAAATTTGGTTTAATAAATTGCGAATTTGGTTTAACGGAGTTTTAATGTCTATGTTTAAGGCCTAGACAACGCCGTACTATTGGAACAGATGTTAAAGATCCGGCTCGAAGGACCATGTAAACCTCACCTATAAAGTTCTCACTTAAGTATGATTTAGGTTGTAAGTCTAAATCTTGTTGATTTAAAATGGATTTGTAATACACTTAAGCAAACTTACCGCTGGTGGGGGAATGCTTGAAGGGGAATGAGAATAATAATAACCTTTTCGCTTGAGTGGTGAAAAAATATTCTGTCTATTTATTTATACTTACACCGTTTATATACGTTGAAAACACTAACAACTGCGAATTCATCAAAAAAATTTAATTGAAAGTAATTAGAGGACCTAAAGTATAAGTCGGATGATACGTCAACAATATATAGGGTGCATATGGGTGCATAAATATGTATTTAAAGTTCTCTCAAACATCTTCACTGTAAAGAATTGTATAACCTTCTATAACGCCATCGAGTTTCTTGGAGAGCAACAAGTTCCTAATGATACTATTTAATCGCAGATGAATTTCGATTTGTGTTTCACTTCGTAATTTAATAGTCAAAGGATGAAATTGTTTTATTGCTCTGTAAAGTTATTAAAATCAGATACAAATTAACGAGTTACTACTTCAGGGGAGGGCGGTACCTCTGGTATAGCATTAATTGAGCATTTTTTATAGTTTTTTAATTTGTTTTACATCTGAAACTATTTCAACATCATTATTATTTTTATTATGATCGCAGATCAATTTGAAAATATTTCAAATTAGAACCTGAAGCAAATTTGCGTTTTTCTTATTCTATCTGCATTTTAAACACTCTCTCCCCGCACACCATTTCAATCTATATAAGAAGAAAAAAAAAGTTCTCTTGTAATGCTGTGTAATCTCATAATCTTGTAATGCCACGCGTATATCATAGTAATTTTCTTATGTACATATTACTATTATTAGATTGTTGTTGTTATAGTTTGGTACATACGAATGATCTGAATTTCATTTTAATGATTGCATTAAATTGGCGACGATTTCTTTTTTTTGGTTTCCGCTCCTAATTAACTTCCAAGTTGATTGATGGGTTTCGGATCGTGTAACAGTGTAAGGGAAAAATTATTTGTGTTCGCGTGTTAACCGCGGTTATCAAATTGGATTGATTTTGATTGATGAATTTTTTATTTTTTTTTGATAATTTGTCATGGGGCCCAAAGACGAATTGATGTACAGAAATTGAATTAATCGCGGTTTTATCTTATTTTATATATTGATTATACGGTTTAATTGTATATTTGATTTATGCGGTAATCGTATAACGTTCGATTGTGAGTTTATTTGATCGTTTGGCTAAAAAATTAGTTCCGCACCAACGGAAAATGTTAAAATTTAATTTATTTTGTGCCGTATATTCATAACACATAACATGCGTTATTAGGCCTTCTAATAAATTGTCGTTAAAACAAGAAATGAGACGAATTCATGTTTCACGACATGTGAACATTTTTCACACCCACTTCTCATTCTCACCTCGTAAAAGACTGTGAACATTTTTTTTTTATGTAATCTATAACCGCAGACATTTTTTGGTCAAACTATGTATATATACAAAACTATTATTTAAAAAACGAATAGACGGCATATAGTCGACCTCGAAGGTAAAAAGCATATATAATTTAGTGTATAGAGTAGAGTAGAGTAAATTAAACGAATTAACGTCGCAACTAATTAAGTTAATTGAAGTTGAAATTCATTAATTTGTTACGTGTTCGTTTTAGTCGCATCAATTTAATTTAACCGATAGACGAGTTTATTTTTATGTGAGTGGTGGAATGTCGCGGTTTTAATTTTAGTATAAATAGAAATTAATTTACTGCACCATTTATGAAAATTTATTTATATATTAATGGAAGCGGAGGACGATTAGCTAAAAAATAAAACCAAAATGTAAAAAAGGCTTTACAAGTTAAAGAGTCTGAGGAAGCTCCTCAGTCTAGCAATTGTGTCTACAAATTAAAAGATTTAAAATTAATCAAGAAGAACTAGGAAGAGAAACAGATTGAGTTTTAAAAATTAAGAATATTTTGCTCAATTTTGCTTAATTGGCAAATCTCTTCACTCATGTTGATAATCGTTATAAGTTGGTTTCAAAATACTTGTTAAACTTTATTATTTCGCGTGACCCAATTTTGAAGAAACCTCGAAAACTCCAACTGTTCAAAATGAACCCTAAATGAATGGAAGTCAAAGCAAATCAAATTCGGCTTGTATTTTATTTTTTTTTTATTTATCACTGATGGAAATATGTGTTGCCGCTTCAACAGTTGATTTAAGAGAGCGAGTCGATGACAGTTACGTTTTAATTCTCCATGTGCTGATTTTAGTGTAACCTCCCGCACCACACCATGTGGGCCAGGATGCACCTTAATAACGCGACCTCTAGCCCACGCTAGTATTGAAGTATTGCCGTTCTTGATTAGAACCAACTTGTATTTTTTGACATTTTGATATTGATGCTGTCATTTAGATCGCTCTTGCATCATAGTACGGTATCCTACATGCCACCTTTTCTAATAACTCCTAGCCATGTTTTGTACAAATTCCCAACGTTCTTGTAGCTTCAGAGTAATGTTGCTCGTGCCCTTGTCTGGAACTTCGAGCATAGATGTACCAATCATGAAAAGCCCTGGTGTTAATATGTTTAAGTCATCGGGATCATTATTAAGTAGTGTAAGTGGGCGAGAATTGGTTATCGCCTCGATTTGGATCAATAGCATTTGCAGCTATTCAAACGTAGGAGCAGATTCGCCTAGCACCCTTCGAAGATGAGTTTTAGTCAATTTAATTCCCGCATCCCATATACCACCGAAATGTGGACAGGTATAGTATGCCATTCTATGCTATGTGTGCCAAAGAATACTGATACATTCTCATTGTGTTGCTTGGAAGCTAAAATTATTAAAAACTCATCAAGCTGTGTTTTGGCACCGACAAAGTTAGTTGCATTGTCACTGCATAATGCATAATGCCTTTTCTTCCCGTAAACCGCTTCAATGATGCAATGATTGCATCTGTAGTCAAATCACTTACCACTTCTAAATGTATGGCCTTCGTTGACATATTCAACCTTTTTGAAACTTTGCCTGTTTTGGAACTAATCATGATGGGGCCAGCATTTTCCATTATGTATTCACCCAATTTTGTTATAGCAGCATAATTCAGTAAAGCGAATACAATTACCCAGTAATCGAATCATCATGAATGCCGAAAATTTCAATTCATTTTATAGGCAACGTTTCACCGGTAGTTCGTTTGACATTTTTAGGACTAAAAAACGTTTTTCGCAGTTCCATGGTGGTACTTTCCATTGTCTGCTTCTCTTGGCCACTGTAACGTTGGGTTTCTTAGAAAGTCAGGACCATTCCACCAGATAGAATGGTTAAGTAACTCATTTGGTAACAACCCACGACTAGCACACTCAGCTGGATTTAACTTAATTGAGTTGTGATTGACAGCTGTTTTAATGGTGTCTTTCGTGTTTGCGACAATCAAATGAACCGAGATATTACAATTTGAATTAATTGATCTCACATAAACATCACAGAAACCATGAAGTTCTACGGCAGAGGATTTTTGCATCTAAATAAACCGAGGAATGCGTATTCCTAAATTTGCGTTCCATATTTAACATTCGGGATGCTACTGCTTTCAAACTGCTACCTAACTCTTTAAAGTTTTCCTTTAGAGGTAGTTAAACCATGTACCGACCGTTGACGAATTGATGAGTTCGTAAAAACTGTTGTTCAGGCTGGTCATCAGTGGGAATGATGTCATTTTTGATATTTTCAACCTCCCAAAACCGCTGCAAAAACTGACAAACATCATCGCCTTCGGTTTGAATTGTGTAGCAACTTGCAGTAGAACTACTTGATTCGTCTGCACTGCCAGCAACATCCAGTCAAACAAACTCTTAAGCAAATATAAATTAGGCTCTAGCAACATCCGTTCTTTGTGTATTATGTTGTAGAAAAGATCAATGCTAAGTTTCATATCTTTTACGTACAGTTCATTGAAATTTGGTTCAAGATGATATTTATCTAACTTTCGCACCGTATTACTAGACAATATGCCTGAGAAGGTAGAAAATTAGTGAGCTTACCTAAAACGAATGCTTCCACTACTATAAAGTGGTTTGCATCATGTCTTGACGATTGTTTGGCTATAACTTTCCCTCTGGTTTTGCATGCCGAAACATAATATAATCCGCTTACGGTGACGTTTGCACTAGAAACCCAATTTTTTAGTCATTGATTCAGTGATGAATGACGATTCTGAACCTGAATCTAATAATGCCAGAACATACTGCGAATTACCTTGGACAGCCATTGATAACATAAGTACTGTTGGTAATGCTGCTTGGTTATTTGATACAACCTCTTTATATCAAAAATCCTTGCGGAATTCAATGTCACATGGTTGAAATTTATAACACCTTTAGATTGCGATGCCTTTGAAAACCCTTTACATTGCTTCATATTGTTATGTTGCAGCTTTCCATTGCATCACATCTTTAATGAAAAAAATTTAAAAAATCATCTGTATTTATTATGTCCAAGTTGACTGAATGTAATGCCCATCGTTGCTTCGTTTAATCATCTCGGATCACGTGATTGACACTCTGGCCCTAAAGTTTTCAATCCACGAAGTAGTCCATTTGACGTATCTGTTAGATTTCTGAGGGACTTTGATGAAGCTTGATGAACCATCTAAGAAAGTTTTTATTATGGTGCGTTTCTTGTCATAGCGATGTTTTAACTTATCCCAAGCTTCTCCATAACTGGCATCTGCAATCAGAAAATTATTTATTAAGCGTGCTATATATTTCTTTGAAATTTCCTAGGAATATAATTCAGCGTTAAACACCCCCTGAAAATCACCTCCAGCCATTTGAGAATGCTCGACGAGTGTTTTTGCAATTCCACTGGAATGATATCGTCCGGGCTTGCCGAGTTATATATGGTCTAAAGCCGTTTAGTGCTCTTAGGATCCAGTTTCTGCACACGATTTCCTCCGGGCACCCCGACGATAATTTTTCCAAATTTCTACCTAGCTCCGTTGACACATACACACTACCTGGGAAATGGCTTTCCAACAGGAGCACCAATGACAATGGAGCACCTAGACAATGTCCACAGCCCATCTGGTTTAATAAGGTAAATTGGGCTCGTTGGGCTCATAGATAAGATTTTCTTGAGGCGCGAGATCTCCGAAACACCTTTGATTTTATCACAGAATAGTCTCCAACACCTCCTCTGCGCTTTTCTTAATTACTTTTTATACTTTTTAAGGTGATCCTTATAGGAGTCCCAATCCTGAGCTTCCTTAGAGCCTTTTGCTCTATTGAATGCTTTCGTACACCCTAAATGAAGGATTCCCAAATCCCTAGACCACCATACCGGTTTCTGCTTCCACTTAGGTATTCTTTTGGGGCAAGCAATGTCCAAGGACAAGTAACAGGTGCTCGGGATTTCCTCCACCAGGAAATCCAGCTCCTTCTCTGTGGCTGGGGCTTCGGAGCATCGGTCGGTAAGAATCGAACTAACCCTTCCTCGTATTTGTTCCAGTTAGTCCTTCTAAGATTCTTGAAGGTTTTCCGGGTAACAGGTGTCCCCGGCTTTCCGGGTGCGCATTTGCATCACAACCCAGTATTACTCCGATCTTTTCCCGTTCCGCTTCGAGTATCAGTTCCCCCAGGTTATCTGGCGGAACCTCCTTCTCTCGGTCCATGTAGGCTGAAACCAGCCATAATATGCAGCCTCCCGTCTCCAGGCCGACTGTCGTTACGTCACCACTACTATATTGTGGAAGAAGAAAAATATTCAAGTTATTTTTAGCGAGAATGCAGATCTGATCTTATTGGACCTAGAAGAGTATAAAATTGTTTACCCTTTTAAACCGAGGCCACAGATCTTGTTTTTACTTATCCAGGGTTCTTGGACTAGAATTATATCCTCACCTGATTTGGTCAGTCTGAGGATCACGGCTGCCGAAGCAGCCTTAGAAAGGTGAAGATTAATCTGAACCGTGCTAAGCATAAACAGATTAACTTACTTTTCTTCATATACCCTCCGCTATCGCGGAAGGGTTTTCTTTTTTCCTGTCCTTGGTGGGACCTCAACAGTCTTTGTTGTAAACAGTCCTTATTGTAATGCCATTTGGATTGTGCAATGCACCTCAAACCAAGTGCAAACTAATGCAAAAGGTGGTTCCTACTGAGTTGTATGATCAAGTATTCGTATACCTGACACATACAACTACTCCAAAAAGTTGCCAAACTACTCACAGACGCTACCTTAACTGTTAATATAGAAAAGAGTAAGTTCCTACGAAGACGTATAAAATATCTGGAATACATCGTAGCTGATGGAAATTTACAAGTTGATGCTGATAAAGTGGCACCTAAGACTATCAAGCAAACTCGAAGGTTTCTGGGATTGACGGGATGGTATCGAAGATTTATACCACAATACGCCATAATTGCGGCACCTTTATCAGACCTGTTAAAAAAAATACCAAATTTATATGGTCACCTCAAGTTCAGCAATCATTTCATTTATTAAAAGATGCCCTTACTACCGCACCTGTTTTAGTTTATCCCAACTTTAAAAACCCATTTTGTATTCACTGTGATGCAAGTACTGTAGGAGTTGGAAGTGTTCTAACCCAAATAGGAGACGATGGAGAAGAACATCCAATTGCTTAAATGTCAAAAAATTAAATCGGGCCCAACAGAACTACTTAATTACCGAATTGGAGTGCTACGCTGCAATATTAAGTGTAAAGCATTTTCGAGTGTACATCGAAGGAAGCCACTTTAATATCGTAACCGACCATGCTTCATTTAAGTGGCTAATGAATTGTAAGATTACAAAAATGGTATTGCGTTTTAGTTTTAATATCACAGGTATCAGACATTTACTAGCAGTTAGTTTCACCGTTAAACGGTGACCTGACGCTAGGTTGGCTTCCACAGACATAAATAGCTTAGATATAGCTTAATCGCTTTTGTTGTCAAAGCTCGAACATTAAAAAAACACGTGATCTATATTCTAAATTTTAGCAGTAAGGCACATATATGTTTTATTGGTCCATATATTTATTGAAGGGATAATCCGATGAATCCAACTTTCATCGACCTTTCGACGAATTATCCTATCGCACATGTCACTCTTTGAAAGTTTTCACATGGTCTGTTTCACGAGATTTCTTCTTGTTTCTCTCCCCATGGCAAGCATACATACAGTAAGAATTTAGATGCTCCTTATAGCTAATAAATTAACTGGTGACATTTCCACAAAACAGCCACTTGCTACTTATATATGCACTTTTGCGAAGCACTCATTCAGTGCGCAAGCAAACTGGACGGTATTCCACTGCATAAGGAATAATCCTTCCTCTATAGGAAAATATTATATAAACTACAAACAAACCGCTTCGGATATGCACGAACCGAAATTGTTGTCAATGCTACATTGAGAATTTTATCAGCACCGAAAGCCTTTTTTTTGCCACATGGTTTTAGAACCTCTTCCATTGACACTGGTGGAATTACTTCTTCTTCGCTCCTTGGTTCGATGAGTCTGACATAACCAGGCTGCTGTGAAAATAACGTAAAAAGGCAATATTTTCTAACCATTTTATGTTCGACGGGCTTGCATTGTATGTACCCTTAAAAAATGTCATAATTATTTTTTTATATCTTGCCCAAAGGTTTATCTTCCGATCTAACTTTCCACACAATTCTTCAAAGCATCGCAGATTGCTTGCTTTGATGAAGTACTTAAATATACTGAGCGAGAACCATAATATGGTTTTCGTAGCTTCGGGTAACTTCCTACAGAAGCGTGGTTTGAGAGGTCTGCTACACAAGTCTTACTATCCAACTTCCTGCACTGTTTGCGTACAATAGAAATAATATTTCCGTTTCAGCTGGCAATGCTGGCTGATACATCGCACACAATATCAAACAACCAGCGGCATGTCTGTTCTCTCCAATGGCATTATAACTACAAAGCATAAATTCGGATTGCTGCTCCAGACCCTTGCAATATAAACATTTTCCCCGCACTTCCTTATCAGTTTAAACCTAGCGTTTAATCTACTACATTGTTAAGCTTGGTGACCATTTTCAAGGCATTTTAGACATATTAAAGGCTGCATAGTTTCTCAAATTCGGGAAATCACCTAAATTTTACTCATTTTCTCTTTGGATATGACGCTCTATACGATTTGGTTTGGAAGGTTAACCACTTCCATTTGTGTTCCCCAATAAAAAACTTTAAGCGTTTTTATAGAGCCAAACCTTTTCTTTCTCCCACCCGCGATCCAAAAGCCTGCAATATTTCATCCTGTGCAGCCACTACATCAATTTCTATTATTTTTACAAAGAGTTCCTGTATCAATGCTTTAACATCAAGCTGTCTTGCAGACACTTTTATCCAATCGGAATTGGGAAACCACTGTTTGCGGTTGGTTTTTAGTGCTTCCCAACTCGAGCCAAATATCTCCCTTCGTAGTTTGGAAAATATCAATAACTCAGACTAGTAAGTTATAAAAGGCCGGTATTGAGCGATGAATATTTCTTCATTTTAGCAGTACCTGAATTAAAACCTTCCAGGATTTTATACTTATTCCTTTACATTGATTATAATGCTTTTGTTGGTTTTGCACTAACAACAAGTTTCAAATCGCTGTAGCGGACAATATCCGCTATTACGTGGAGATCTGTATTTGGTTGTCAATCTTAATCTTCACAATCCTCCACGAGCTACCTTAGATTTTTCCAATTTGTTGAGTTCTTCATACTCCATTTTTACTTTATTGTAGGATATTTTAGTCCACCGAAACTTCCCTTTATTCCACCATGCCAATTGTTCCTATCCTTCACATAGCCGTAAAAGTTGTGTATCTGTGTTTAACTAAAGGGTCCTCTTTTGGATCAGAAAGTGAGACTGTCTCAGATTTATATGTTTCAGTAGGCGATTTCGTAAGCCCCTTTTTTCTTTTGAATGGGTCCACTCTTAACTCGCCTACTCTTAATTCGGTAAGGGATTTCCTCTATTCGCCACCATAGGATGCGTCTGAAGAGAGAATTCTATATCCACAAGGTGCAATACTTAAATTTGTTGAGATATATGAACAGGTAAGTTGATGGAGGTGCCTAAATGTCAGAGATGCCTAAATGTAAATTTCCTATTTTAGCCGATGTAGTACCATCTTAACCATTGTTGCAATCACCTAAGCAAATTTAGCAAACGGGCATTCCTTAAACAATTTGTTTTGATTGAAATGTATCTGCCGAAGAGTTGACGCGCACAGTCCTTTTTGGAGGTAAAGTGTTCTATGGACCCTGTGCAGGTACCATAGCAGGATATTGCCAGTCAATGAATTTATAAATTTTATATTTCACAGTTCAGTTTGTTGATTACTTTCACTCCACCATTTCACTTCTATTGCGGTAGTTTCAATATTTCTTAAAAAAAAAATTAAAAAAAATTAAAAAATTAAATTCTCATGAGGTGAAAGGACAAACAAAATTGTGTACTTTTTGAACAGCAGTGATAGTGAGTGGTGTACACCACTTAAACATGTTTTGTGTGTGTGTTTCTGTTGTGTTTTTTTACGGTTCGCGTAAAACATGTTTTTTATGTTCTTCCAACATATTTGGTGTATTTTTTTTTAATTTTTTTTTTTTTTAATGTCGCGGTCGGATTACTTTTTTTTCTGCTTGTTTGCTGTATAGTGTTGCCATAATTCTCAATCTTATAACATTTATGAGCACATGAATTTTTTTATGTAATTTTTTTTCTCATCTAAAATGTCACTCAAGTCATGATGTTTTAACGATCATAATTTTTATTTTTTGTGTATGCAGTTTTGTATTACCGTATGTTGTACATTTTTTTTGTTTGTTTTGTTTTACTAAAGAAGTTTTGTGGTTATTTTGATTTGTTGTTGGTAGTAAATTATACCGAGTGGCCGAAAAGCTTTGAGATGGCAAAATTATCCCTAATCTAAACCCATTATAAATAGAACAAATGATATTTGAAAATCTTAATATTTTTCACATATATAAAAAAAAATTTAGGGCTAAAGAATGTAGAAAATTACCTTTTATTTTCTTCTCATTCAAAAAAATTTTGTTAGTAAATTAAAAAGTTTCCAAAGTTCTCAAAAACTTATGATGGTTAGCCTATTGGGAACAATTTGGAAAAATTAAAAAGTTTACAAAATTCTCAAAGTCTCTTGATGACTAGTCTATCAACATTGGGAATATTTGGCCCAATTAAAAAAATTTCCAAATTCTCAAAACCTTATGATGGTCAGCCTTTCCAAATTGGGAATGTTTAAGCAAATAAAAAAGTGTCCACAATTCTCAAAACTCATTATGGTGCTCGTATCAAAATTGAGAAATATTTAGGAAAGATCAAAAATTCTCAAAATTCATGAAGGTTAGCCTGTCAAAATAAGGAAATATTTAGAAATATTAAAAACTTTCCAAATTCTAAAAATTCTCAAAATTTAATGTTAAAATCTCATCTCGGTATCACAGAATATGGAAATAAATAAGTAAACTAAAAAGTTTACAAAATTTTTAAAATTACCTGATGGTTAGGCTATCTAGATTTGGAAATATTTAGGCAAATTAAAAAGTTTCTAAAATCCTTTCAAAATTAGGAATGTTTAGTCAAATTAAAAGTTTCTAAATATGTTAAAAACTCATAATGGTAAGCATATAAAAATAGGGAATTATTTAAACAAATCAAAAAATTTTCAAAATTCTCAAAATATCATGATGGTTATTCTATCAAAATTGGGAAATATTTTAAAAAATTAAAAAGTTTTCCAAATTCTTAAAATCTCATGAACCAAAATTGGGAAATATTTAGACAAATCACAAAATTATTAAAATTCATGATGGTTATAGTCTATCAAAATCGCGAAATATTTGAGCAAACCAAAAAATTTACAAAATTATCAAAAATTCACTATAGTTTGCCCATCAAAATTGGGAAATATTTCAAAAAATTGAAAACTTTAAAAATTCGCAAAATTTAATGATAAAATCTCATTTCGGTATCTAACAATTTGGAAATAAATAAGCGAACTAAAAAGTTTACAAAATTTTCAAAATCACCTAATGGTTAGCCTATTATAATATTCGAAAATATTTAGGTAAATTAAAAAGTTTCAAAATTCTCAAAAACTATTGTGGTTAGTCTATCAAAATTAAAAAATAGTTAAAAAAATTAAGAAGTTTTCAATTTTCTCATAAATTCATGATAGTAAGATTATAAAAATTGGGAAATATTTAGGCAATTACAAAATTTACGAAATTCGCAAAAATTCATGATGGTCTATCAAAATTGGGAAATATTTAAAAATATCACAAGGTTTCCGAAATTCTTAAAACTCATGACAAATCAAAAATCTTTTAAAATTCCAAAAATTCAAGATGGTTTACCTATCAAAATTAAGATATATTTACGAAAATTAAAATGATTTCAAAATTCTCAAAAATTCATGATGATTATCAAAATTGGGAAATATTTAGGAATTTTAATATTTCAAACCACAAAATTTACAAAATTCGTAAAAATTCATGATGGTCTATCAAAATTGGGAAAAATTTTGAAAAATCATTAAGTTTCCGAAATTTTTAAAAACTCATGATGTCAAAATTAGGAAATAATTAGGCAAATAAAAAATTTTCAAAATTCTCAAAAATTTATGATGTTTATAGTCTATCAAAATTGCAAAAGCTTTAGGCATATAGAAAATTTTCTAAAATTCTAAAAATTTCATGATGTTTATTTAGCCTATAGAAATTGGGAAATATTTAGGCAAATTAAAAATGTCCACTGTTCTCAAAATTCATGATGGTTAGCCTGTCAAAATTGGAAAATATTTAGAAAAATTAAAAAGTTTTCCAAATTCTCTAAAATTCATCATAGTAAGATTATCAAAATTGGGAAATATTTAGGCAAATCACAACATTTATAGAATTCGCAAAAATGTTAACCTATCAAAATTGGAAAATATTTCAGAAAATTAAAAATTTTAAAAATTCTTAAAATTTAATGATGAAATCTCTTCTCGGAATCTCAAAATTTAGAAATAAATAAGCAAATTAAAAAGTATCCAAAATTTTGAGGAAAATCAAAAATTTTGCAAAAGTTTCAAAAACTCATGATGGTTGTAGCATATCCTAATTGGAAAATTTTTAGGCAAATAAAAAATTTCCAAAATTCTCAAAATTTCATAATGGTTAGCCTTTCAAAATTGGATAAGTTTGATAAGTTTTTCATCAAAATTACGAAATATGTAGACAAATTGAAAAGTTTCCAAAATTCTCAAAAACAGTAGTAGTATATCAAAATTGCAAAATAGTAGGCAAATTATAGGCAAATAAAAAAAATTTCAAAATTCTCAAAACTTCATGATGGTTAGTCTATCAAATTTGGGATATATTTTGGCAAATTGAAAAGTTCAATAGTTTGATACCATGAAATATTCAAAATTCTTTTGTATAATTTAGGCAAATTGTGCAGTCCTTCTTTAGGATGTGGCATTCCGAATGTAAGTTTGGACATTTCAGGCCACAAACCAATCTATTATTTTAATGAATTAAGGTAAGGCTTGCAAAAAAAGCAAAGCAACATGTTAGGATGCAACTAAGGAAGAAAATATTGTGGTCCGGGCGGCAGAATAGGTTGCAAAAAAAATTGGAAAAACACATTGCCGGAAAGACTTTCAAAAATTTTGTGAAGGTCAAACAATAGAAACTCAAATGTATCGAACGCACTTTATGCGGCTATTTAAAGTGTTTGCTTTAACCAAGCACCTGCAACAATATTTGACGGTTGCATATCTTTTAGGGCACCTCTATCCGCCAAACACATATAAACATGTTACATGATTTTTTGTTTTTGTTTTGTTTTTAAATTAGTCATTATTCTCACACGCCTGATAATTATAATTGTCATTTGGACGCGGAGGATTACACAAAAAAATAAAAATAAAAAAATTATTTGCTCGATACATGTGAGTTGGAACAGTTTTTTTGTTGTTGTATTTTGTTGCTTTCTTATACGGAAATGATTGCAGCATAGAAAAGAGCATAAAAAATATTTCAGACGAGTAATAAAAAAAAAAAATAAAAAATTGCAAATAAGCAAAGTTATCAACAAAAAATATGAAATAGGCGTTCATCTGTGGGAGGTTTGCATTGATAATTAGCCAAGTCATTAGTGATGTATATCTTACGTGTATTTTTCTATAACCTGTATCGAGGTGATTTTCGAAAACACTTGATTTTTTTTTATGTTTATCGACGATAAAAAAAAATTATTTATTACGATCGCATGACAAATAGCATTATTTATAGTAGATGAAATAGTTATCGTATAGTAGACTTTACATATCCGGCCATCAAACGGTTGTTTTTATTTAATTGATGGTGCATTTTCTTGAAAATGTAACATTGTATCACTATTATGGTTTAAAATAATTATGAATGTTGTATACCTACCCAGGAGATGGAGGAGGTACATTGGTTGTGGTGGAAGGAGTTTTAGCAAGACAGCACTACATGGCACACAGAGCATGCTAAGATGAAAATTCTTTTTGAGTTATAGTATGGAAAAGCAAATAGTACAGGTTTGCCTAATTCTTAAGAAATGAGGTCGTTCCAACTGCGGAGTAACTTTTCTTTGCGTGGCAGGATTATTGGATTGCCGTATCTTAGCTGATTTTGTCCTGAATGCATGATCTACTTGAAATAATTGAATTTTAATTTGCTCATTTCTCCCAATAAATTTCCACACGGCGATGACACTTTGAACAAGGCAGTTCAAACATTGGATGAAGCACCCAATGGAGCTGAGAAACGAGCTACACGATCGCAATCCAAATTGTAACCTGAAAATCACATTATACCAACAATAGCCTCGCATATACTCTGACGCCGTAATACTGTCTCTATTACCAAAAACCACATTGACAACAATTTCGTTTCAGATTCAGTCATCGTACTTAAATCACATTACTTGTTTGTCAACAACAAAAAAGGTAGTTATTGAACCAGACGCATTTATAAATCTTAATTCAATTTCAATATCAGACGCGCATGGAGATATAACAATCAATTCAATTCTGCTTGTTCCAATAGCCTCAACATTACAGGTTTTAACTAAAAAAAAGATTCTACGGAAAACATTAATAAATTCGTATTTCAAGACATCAAAGAAGTTGGTCCAAGACAATGGCACTTTGTGAGCAGGATCAAACAAACCACATAACACTATAGTTTGAATTGTTTTTAAAATCGAGGATGAAATTGGATTGATCAGCTTGTGTTGAAGTGCCTTTAAACCAAGATACGGTCTAAAATCCAATTATGCTTCATTTCGTTTTAGTGTGTTTGAGGAACAATTCAGTAATACCGTTAATTCCAAGATGAAGCCAAATATATTTCAGGTTAAAGAATATGAATGAAGATCACGTCGTTAACATTTTCGAAAGATTTTCACAGCCAAAACTCTTTCTTATACCTTTGATAACCAGCATGTAAATTAAAAGGATGACATGTTAAGTTGCAAAGTTTTTCAATTTTGTTGAAAAATTAATTTTAATTATATTCTTTGTAGCAGCAGATTTTAACCTTATAACACTTCCTGGTAGTTTAATACCGAAATCGACTGTAATATTCTTTTCGATGTAAAATCTGATTCTGAAGTATATTTAATTGATACCATCCTCAATTTTAGCCTTAACCAAATTAACAACATCCCTTATCTGGATGGGAGACCTTATCCTCTCCAATGATATTATTGATTGATTGATTAATTACATAGAATGTATTGCCAAAGAGAAACCAGGAACTCCCAGAATGACGAGCATCACCGTACACCCGTGTTATATATAACAAAATCGTAGGACTGGGTATGGATGTTAGTTATGACAGAATCATTAGCGTAAGACAATCACTTTATGTAATAAACTGCCCTGTATTCTGCAATCTCTCATCAGCAACTGCAGTCTGCCACCAGTTTTTTGTAATCTGCAAATTTTTCACTGAAAAAATTGATTAGTTTTATAAATTTATTTTGATTTCACCTAAAAGCAATCCAAAACCCTGATTCACTTTATCCAGCCACTACACCCACAGGCACGACAGAACATCAACAAACCAAAATAAAAATAATATAAGATTAAACAACAAATCATCCAAAATAAACCATCGACACCTACTCTACCAAGCAAAACCAAAGTTACATGACCATTCAAAAGAACACAAACTTCTACAGCTATCCAAAACACTCTCACTGAACCACAGCTAGATATGTACAAATCCCTGAGAGTGAACCCTTCATAACCACTCAATAAAAAATGACATCAAACCACTCCGACGAAGCAAAACGCCCCACTCCTGACAGAAATCCCCAACCACAGATCCAACTCACTCCAAAAACCGTAGAAAAACCTTAAATAAAGAATAGACAATCGATTATAAAGTTGCGCATTCAGCTATTATGCCCACTGCTGTTTTATTGCCAGCTGATGAAATAACTTGTTGCACTGGATTATCGTCAT
This sequence comes from Tipula confusa, assembly GCA_963556175.1. Taxonomy (NCBI): domain Eukaryota; kingdom Metazoa; phylum Arthropoda; class Insecta; order Diptera; family Tipulidae; genus Tipula; species Tipula confusa. The sequence goes on along the minus strand of OY744477.1, from coordinate 109,696,411 downwards.
AAGCTGCTGGCAATGAGGATACTGAAGCTAATAATGCTGTGCCTACTAATTCTGTAAGGTCCTCCAAAGTTAGCGAAATTATTTTATCGAAAATACCTTACAATCGTGACGAAAATATACTCAAGTACCGTAAATCATTTTGTGGAACTAACAGTATACCTACTGAACTTAAAAAGTTAAGTTCTGCAAATATCTTTAAAAAGAAATTGTATGATATGATTGGGAGAGTGTACATTTTGGTAGTACATTATTCATAATTTATTTTATTGGGAATATTTTATTTTGTTTTCTAATTTTTTATTTGTTTATTTATGTTAGGTTATGTTTTCTTTATGTAATTATGTATATATGCATATTGTACAAAAACTTAAGTTTAAACTTCATTATAATAAATAAATGTAAAATAAATGTAATAAATTAATTAATTGTAAATTTCAGACTCAAACTAATCAAATTTATTACAGTCTACAGCTTAGAAAAATTAGCCCATTGGAGTTGGTTAAAATTCTTCATAAGTTGTACAAAGATTAAGCAAAACTAGTGGTACTATATTTGACCAATCGGGTCAATTGTGGCCCATTGCTTTGATAGTTCGATGCCATCTTTCTATCACACATTTTGGATTGTAACCTTTAGTGCCCTGTATTCGAAACCTAGTAATTTTGATAATTCTGCAAATTACTGTGATTCTAATTGTGCTCCTTGGTCTTTGTAACAATAAATTCTAGTATGCCAAACCTGCGGTTATCAGTGTTTTTTTCTTTGCCAAAACGGCTAGCACTGCAACCTGAAAGATCTTTTGTGCACAGAGCAACACACTCACATAGTATGTGTTCTGCAGTTTCTATCTCTTCTAAACAGAGTCGGCACTCCGTCTCTGTGGACAGGTTCATTTTGTTCAAACGATACCTCAGGTTGCAGTGACCTGAAAGAAAACTCACTAGCTTCCTAATATTTCCTTCACTTGAATTGACCGCTAAGTCCTTGTTATGAAATGGTCTGATCAAAGATTTGGCCTGTATAAGGCCGGAAATACAGTTCCAATAGGTTAAACACTGAATTTTTCCCATTTACTAATATTGTAGACTACTGAAGCCCATGAGATGCCACAAAAAGGCTCAAGACCAATTGATGTAGCTGAAGATTGAGATTATCGCATCATAACCGAGTAGATGTAGCTCATCAAGTAACTCGTCGATCACGAGTGACCACAGCAAAGGTGACAGGACACCGCCTTGTGAACATCCCTTTACTGCCGTAACCGTGACTGATTTATTACCTAATTTCGATGTAATCTTCCTACTAACCAACATGGAGCTAATCTAGTGGTTAGTTGGATCATCAATACCTCTAAGCGTTATTGCCCTTGCAATTGAGTCGTATCCAGTATTGTCGTAAGCTCCCTCAATATCCGAAAAAGTGCACAGTGCAATTTCTTTTGAATTTTAAGCCGCATCAACCTTGGTAACAAGTAGATGCAGCGCCCCCTCTGTGGATTTGCCTTTTTTGAAGGCAAATTGATTAGAATTAAGGGGTCTGTTAACAGTTAACCAGTCTCTGATATGAAGATCTACCAGTAGTTCCATAGTTTTTAGAATAAATGATGTAAGACTGATAGGTCGGTAGGACTTAGGGAGTTCACTTGGCCGATTGCCACGTTTTGGGATAAAAACCACATTGACTTGGCTCCAAGCCTGTGGTATGTGATCCAAATTGAAGCTAGTTCTAAATAAGGCTACCAGAGCAGAGGTAATCAAATACAAGCTCCTTTGGAGAAGGGCTAGGAAGATTCCATCTCCGCATGGAGCCTTGAACGGTTGAAAGGAGTTAATGGCCCATTTGATTTTTTCCGGAGTAAAAAGCTTACCGGATAAGCTATTAACCCAACCCACATTTGCACCCATATGTGTACCAAATATAGGGTTAGTTATTGTATTTGTGTTGTATACCGTGCATCCCGGAAAGTGCACTTGAAGCAAGGTTTCGAGTGACTCTTTGCGACCCGATGTATAGTTACCATTGGATTTCAAGAGAAGCCCAATCTTGTTGGACTGGTCCTTAGCTAGAACTTTATGGAGTCGAACAGCTGTAGGTTTATCCTCGATATTACCACAGGTTTTCCTCCACGTATAAGGTGTTTGGAACGCCTTAGTTCAATATTGTAATTTGTTAGGGCTTGCCTATATTCATTCCACTCATTAGAATGCTTTGCCCTGTTAAATAGTTTCCTAACCCTCTTACGGAGTTTAGTCAACTGCTCGTTCCACCATGGAACTTTGCGATTAACCGCAACGTTACGCGCCACACAGCTGCTTCCATAAGAAGATAGGAACAGATCATTTAACAAAAAAGCTGCAGTTTCTAAGTCACTAATTGAACTCAAAGATGTTGGCAGCATGTCTGTTTTGATGAATAAAATATCCCTGCAGGTCTTCCAGTCTGTAAAACAAGAGATACGACGCTCAGCCAACTGTATGATCACTACCATTAAATGGAACCTTATGTGCATGTGGTCTGACGAAGCTTCATTTGATCCATGCCAGTTTGCAACAGAGTTGGAAATAAACTGACTCGACAGAATGAGGTCCAAAACCTCTTATTGAATCATGTTAATGAAAGAAGGGCTAGACTCTTTATTTAAAATGTCTATGTGACTGCTAAAAAGATATTTTAAAAGGGACTCACCTCTACTATTTGTGTTGCTGCTACTCCAAATGATATGATGCGCATTTGCATCGCAGCCTATGATGAATTGTTTGTTTTTTAGGTTGCAGTAATCCACCAAATCCTGTACAACTACAGGTGGAAAACATACCGAGTCACCATGGAAGTACACAGAGGCACATACTATCTCCTGCACTCCCTGCCAGTCGGTACTTCCAGGATTACTGCATCCAAATCCTTAGTGATGAACTCTGGAATTGGAAGAACGTTAATATTAGATGAAACAAATATTGCTGTTCGGGGAACTGATTCCCTGCGATCATAAACCAACTTACATGACTTAAGGTGGAGGACCCTAATTTTTCCTCCACTAACCCAAGGTTCTTAAACGAGGCCAAGGGTTAAATGTTGTTGAGGAAACCTATTGCAAAAGGCATCCGAGGCTCCTTTTGCATGATGCAGGTTTGCTTGTAGTATCCTAATAGTACCAGCCATACTTACTTATTAGGGTAAGGGGCTCTCCGCTCCTAGCTGCTTAACCGCTAACTGCTTATCGGCCGACTGTTTATCAGAAAGGGGTGTGTTTTTGCCACATTTTCTCGAAATTGGTGCCGTTGACTTGGCTAGCCTACCCTGGACAGCCCTTTGTATGGTCAACCTATTTGTTTTTACCGGTGCCAAATTAAGAGTCACGGAGAGATCTAATGAGCGGTCTCCCAACGAAGAGGCAGCGGGAACCAAATGCTCTACAGCGCTACTGCTTTGAGCTGCCCCTTCGTCGTTTGTAACTCCTTCTGAGGCTGATAAAAAAATTTCATTGCTGGAGCTGACTCCAGTAGTTTGAGTGGTGGAGGGGGGATTACTCTTTAAAATGAGTCTAATGTGTCCCAAACGGTAAGCCACATTCCGCTTGGACTCGCGCAGTGTCCAAATGACCAAATGGACGAGTGCTCCAGTTGTCGTCCGTTGTAGAATCTTCCATAAATTGGCCGCGAGACTATTGTTCTGCGCGGCCATGGTGGAGAGAATTTTCTCGCTCGACAAGCTAAGGCTTTGTGGAAAAAACCCTCTAACTATATTTGGCCGAGGAAAATTTTCCTTTTCCACCAAATTATGCTTAGACTACATTTTGATCTTAGCCTGTCAAAATTATTCCTCATCCATTCCGCTATGGAAAGTTCGGAACAAATAAAGAAAAGCCATCCCGAAAGGAACCAAGGAATTGAGGCTGATGGGTTGGGCTTTGCGTCTCAATGATGAGGTCAATGATACACTCCTGTATGTTTGCCATTTGCTCCATACTAAGAGAGTTGCCACTGAGATCATCCGGTAAGATGCCTAGCCTAACAATGCCTGCTACTTGGCTGAAAGAAGACTTGACCGGAGAAGGCCCACTTTTAGTTTTTTTCGCAGGTGGTTTAGAGGATTCCAAAGCAACCTCGAAACACCTCTCGCACTTACCGCCAGACCTACTGTCTAGGGTAGTTGCGACAGGTTTCAGAAGTGCTTTGAGAGGACGCTCGGACTTAGCAGCAGCTAGAGCTTCCTCTCTAGTTTTACCTTCCCTGAGCCCCTTTTTAAAACGCCTTCTTTTGAATCAGTTGAGCTTCCCGATGTTTGAGGTTGAGATGCCCGATGTTTGTGAGATGACACTATTATTGTCATCGCAAAAGATGCCTGTTGTAAGAGTAGTAGACTGATTTACTATTTCCCTTCTCCCGGTATAAAGATATTCTTTGGAGGTGGCACGAGAGGCATCTACCACCATATCTTTTCCTGTATTATAATCCAACACAGGAGCTGGCAAAGTTGATGCTTTTAAAGAAGCATCACACACTATATTAATATATAAAGGATTCATAAAAGTACAGCAGAGATCGGTATACTGTGGGAAGGCAAGATTTAAACCGGAGGTCACCTGGTATCCGGAATTCACATACTAACGACTAAGCTCCTTAGCCACGCAGCTCTCGGCGTATGTTGTCCCACCAAAGCTTGGGGCAATGGAAATCTGCCATTGCACGGTTGTGTACGTTACTTAGCTACATTCTAGGATACATTGCCCGGTTATTGCCATGAGGAGGCGTAGCTACAATAGGGAGAAGTCTTACGTGAATCGCGTATGCCTAGAAAACTGTAACTTCCAAGACCAAACCCAAACAACCAATCCGGCTATTCGTGTTGAGAAAATTGTAAATGCGACCGTGGCTGAAGTTATATCCTGTACTGGAACCGCATCACAATATGGTATATATTATTACACAAAATCGGTTGTTTCCGGAAATTGGAAGGGAGCAATAATTCAAAGATGTATTTCTGAGAAACTATGCGTACGATGACTTTAGAAGTACCGAGGGAAGATTGAGTGTGACTTGTAATCTTAAATTTTAACGAAGGCTTTAACAGCTGGATGTGACCAATTGTGAAAAGAGCCAACACCAAATTTCCGAAAAGATGTTGGAATAAACAGGCTTGGTATACCTGTTGATATGTCGCAGTATATCGATTTCGTTATGTCAAATAGAAATTTGCACAAATTGTAAATTAGTATTTAGGGTTTTATCTAAGGGATCTCGAAGTTGGTCATCATTGGTCTGAGCATCTGCTGTCTTTGCATAATCAATAATTTCAGGAATAGACATTTGATTCATACGTGGCAGGGTATATTTGCAATGACGTTATTTATGCCGGAGATGTGGTGGATATCAGTGGTAAGCTGAACAATTAAATCTAGATGTCTGAACTACCGCGGAGATGTTTGTTTCGTTTTTTTTGGAATGCGTAAATCAAGAGTTTATGATCGGTGAACAAGTTAAACTCACGACCCTCCAATAAATATTTAAAATGCTTAATGCCAGAATAATCTCAAAGCAACTCTCTGCCATAAGCACTTTACCGTGGTTGTGTCTCGTTAAGATGTATGGAAAAAACCGAGTGGTTGCCGAACGTCAGAGACTAACTGCTGAACCACAGCCCTAAGTGCAGATTCTAAGACATCAACCATGATGGCGAGTCATGCGGATGGGGATGGATTAATCAGTGATGTAGCGCCACAGAGTTTTTTCTTACATGTATCAAAAGCAAGTATAGATTCCTCTGACCATTTAATTTTTTCTTATGATTTTTTTGTAGCCTTTTAGAAAGTCGTTGGGACTTTTAGATCTGCTCCCGCGTGGGGAACAAATCGCCTGTAAAAATTATTAGGGCCAAGAAATCTTTTGGTATCATCAACCATCTCTGGACGTTTAAAATTTTTAATAATTTGGATGTGGTCTTGATTTGGTAGAATACTTTGTCCAGTGACCTTGTGTCCTAAAATTTATTTTAAAAGGTAATTTTGAGGTGGTTTCAATGTTCCTCCATTGATTTCGAAGCAACCAAAACGTCGTCCAAATAAACAACAAAATTTTAATCCAAAAAGTACTGAATGCTTTAGACGTTGAAAGGTCTGTGCTGCATTTCATAGTCCAAATTTAATTTTTGTAAATTCAAAAATGAAGTAGACCAAAAGGAGTAGTCATTGCTCTCTTAGGTATGTCCATCGGTTCAATGGAAATTTGATGATAAGCCGGGACAAAGTCTAATTTCGTAAAAATGTTACAACCTTCGAGTTGAAATGAGAAATTTTGAAGGTGTGGAATTGGATATCTATCTGGAATTTTAATGTTATTTAATGATCAATAATCACCACAAGGTCTCCAGGTTCCTTTTTTCTTCAACAATAAATGTAACCGACTAGACTAGGCACTGTTAATGGGTCGACGTATGCCGTCATATGTTCAAACTCTTCTTTAGCTAAACGTAATTTATCTGGAGCTAAACGAAATGTTTCGCATGATACTGGAGGTCAGTTGGTTCTTAACCGATGAGTAATGGTTTGCTTCATAATTTTGGAGCTGAGACCATTATGCGTAATTTCAAGAAAACCTACTAGTAAATTTGGTAAAATTGGTCTTTAAATGATAAACTAAGATTTAGTTCGCTCAAAATTATACCGTTGATATTTAAAGAAGTTAGCAGACCTGTATGTTTTAGAAAATCCGCGGATATCATTGGTATGAATACGTTTACAATTACGAATCCTTATCTAATTTCACGTCGAAGTTCAAATTCCAATTTTAAAATTTTGGTGCGGGAAGTTTGCACTGGAAGCAATTGGTCATTGCTGATGGTAAAACTTGCAAACATTTTTACGGACTAACACGTCTGCTCACGTATCAATTAAAAATTTAATTTTGAATTTATAATGATAGTGACATACATAATATTTTGAAATGCTCTGCATTCTGTTTTCTGTATTCTGTCATCTCTTATAAGAAACTCCAGTGTGCCACCATTCAACTGTAATTTACAATAAAATTCCCTAAAATCTATTAACGGCCTAATTTCTGCAAGCCGTATGCTCTAATAAATTGGATTAATTTTCGCCTGAAATTTACAATTAATTGATTTATTACATCATTAAAAATATAAAATTAAAACAATAAATTAGATTTTAAAAAATTCTTTTAAACATTACAAATCAATGTAATTAACTGTTTTTTATTGTTGTTTTTTTTTAAATAAAGTATTGATCAACCAATGAATTTAAAGTTCCTTAAAGGCTAACTTAAATCAAATACTTTATTTACATTCACACAAATTCATTCAACCCATTCACACAAGTACAGTATACCACCTGCGCATTGCATAGCTCCATGTCACCCTGTACCACGATGACATGGAAGATGGATCCATGAGTTCTGCACACCAATATGGGGTCATAGTTGTGTTTATCAATACATCATGTAATAGCCAAAAATCTAATTTATATACACTTTATTTGAAGCAAAACTTTAAAATTAATATAAATTAAATTTTAACAAAACTGATTAAACATTACAAATCAATTAAATTAACCGTTTTATGACAATTACGTTGACTACCATATGTTTTGTAAAATTGATAACAAAATATTAGAAGGTTTTTCAATCAATTCTGGTGGGCGACATTATGGTTTAGCATTTTGCATAGATATTAATATCATTCATGGTTTTGTTGTAATAGCAGTATTCAAATTACATAGCACTTCACCGGTAGAATAATAATATTTGCGGTCGATTTGCAATATTGATTTTCAATTTATATAATATAGTTTTAAAAAGATGTAATATTGTGGTCAAATCGAAATGATTGGGTCTTCATCAACTGATCAATAATATGCATTTGTTACTGTACAGTTTACTATAAATATATAAATTCAAATAATATTTGTGGTTATGTTTTGTTGTTGGTAACGTATATTTTCGTAATATGTCTGCTCAATTATACATATAAATTACAACATGATCGTCTAACAACTCAAGGTCAAATGAAGTACTTTTGAATATTGAATATGTTTAACTCAAAAGTGACACTTATTCTCTTCTTTAATTTTAAATTAAATAATAGAAAAATGGCACTCGGCCATAGCATACAATGCTTTTTCAAGCATTTTTAAAAATACGAGATGTAAGGTAAGGTTTATTTAAAATGGTATGTGCAGCCAAAGTAAGATAACAATAATAAATTAGTAACACAAATACTCGGACACAACTGTGAACTTGCTCTAAATATTATATTCAGTCGTCGACGAGACTTCAGCCCGTGGATTATGCACTCTAAAAGGTGATTAAAATGAATTGCTCATTTTATCTAAGATGATGGCATCAATTAGTAAACGTCCATTCCTGATTTAATTACTGATTTTTTATTACCATATTTAAAATTACCTTCTATCATTTTTATCATTACCTTCTAAAAACTCGAACCGAACACTCTCTATCTATTTTGTTGCAAAGTGTTTTGTTGCTTCCGTTTTAATCAACTTTCAAGTCATTCAACTTGCTCCTTTATACGTTTTCAACCTCAATTCTTGTATGGAGTTTCAAATATTGAAACTCCATACAAGAAGTCGCAATTACGTTCTATCACAGTTTTAAATGATCAACGTAATTGAGAAACAATACTTGCCTAAATGTTTGTACCTCCTGTAAGCTAGCACCGGGCATGAGTAGAGGAAGTGGCTCACAGTCTTTTCCTCCACCTCATCCATACAGCTTCTACAGAAGTCATTTGCCATTGACACAAGCCTCCTCGCATGCTCTCCAATGAGACAGTGTCCTGTGAGCACCCCCACGACTAAACTTAAGACAGGTCTACGTAGAGATAGTAGTGTTTTGAACCGCTTCAAGTCCAGTTTCGGCCAGACTTGCCACGCTACAATGTATGTTATGGTGCTATTCCATCTATTCTGTGCCGATGCTATCACCTCCTTTTTAAGCGCCATAAAAAGCGCTGCTATAGACCTCCCAGATTTGCCCTTTCCGGTTTCAATTGGAGAGTTGTATCGTTCCTTGCCAGTTTTTCAGCCCTACAGTTCCCCAGAACGTCCGAGTAACCGGGTACCCAGACTATCTGGATATTGAGATGCTCACTCATCTCGTTAAGAGATGAGCGGTATTTCAATGCCACCGGGGACGTCAGAGAAACTGATTCCAGTGAGTTGATTGCCGCCAGACTGTCCACATATATTGTTGTATCCTTTGTGGATATGACATTATACATCAACCAGGTCAGCGGTTCCTTAATCGCTACCACCTCTGCCTGGTACACACTGCAGTGATCAGGAAGACGAACGGATATATTCACATTTAATTTGTCACAATAGACTCCAGCTCCGACTTTGCCGTCTAGCTTGGAGCCGTCATTGTAGAATTGTATACTTTTAGTTTCTGCTGTTGACCTGTCCCTCCAGGATTCCCTTGAGGGGATAAGGTATTCTTAACATTCGTTAAATTTCGCCATTATTCGGTGGTTGTAACAACTTCTTTTTGTTTTCTTTTATGTTAGTCCACAACCCGTTTGCGGGGAGAATCAAAAAAATTGGTCTGGTGTTTCCTTTGGTATATTTTTAGTCGGAGTGGTTTATAATACTTTTCCAACTCCTTTTCCCTCTTAATAACTGAATCAAATGAGTAGAAGTCGGTTTGAAAGAACTTACAACAATTCCATCCCTGCATAATGGTTGTTATCTTACAACAACCATTATGCAGGGATAGAATAGACCATCAATTCCATCCCTGCATAATGGTTGTTGTAAGATAGTAACATTTTAATCATTAAAACTAAAGGAACAACAATGATGCTGACTTTTGCCAATAATGAAATACTGGAAAAAAGGCAGTCAACTCAGCTTATGGATTATAAAATAAGAGATTTTATATTTCATAGAACTTTTCAATTAAATATTTTTATGCGTCAGTATTTTGCCCATCTGCTGATGTCTAAATTCTTCTGGATGCTTTTGTGTGTTTCATAGGGTTTGTTTTTGAATGTTGCTATCACCCATTGGCAATTATTGTGTATAATTTCATTTTAATCAGTACATTAAATTGCAACTATTTTGGACTGCCATCTGGATCTGTATGTTCCTGGTTGTAGTAGATTATTCTATCACCATTGTTGTTACTCGCAGAATCTTGTTATTTTCAACAAGACCCAAACCCCTAATTTTTTTTGTCATATTTAGCTTCATGGAACTGAACTATCGATAAGAATTATTTCGGGTCAGCTCAAATCGCAAACATTTTTAATAATTAAAGAATCTGCTTTATCGAAACGTTTGGTCGATGAGTTCAACGTTCTTTTTGCGAATTGTTCCATTGCATTTGACATTAGTTCACAATTGCCGCACAGATCATATTACAAATTTCGTTCCTGTATACCCCATTTTTACGGCAGGAAAACAAAGTAAGTCGCATTAAAATCGCCCGCAATCTACAAAGAGCTGTGCTTGCGTGCGTCACTAGTCAGATGATTCACTTTAAACTCTTCTATATGGTTGTACTGGGATGAGCATAGAAGCCACAGATACGAATTACATAGATCTTAGATCTTACAAAACCAGGTTCAGCACAAAATAACATTTTCTTGAAACGTCCCCCAGATTCAGGCAACAGTGCAATTTAGGGAATCTGCTGGCCATGTCTTACTATTCAACTTCCTGAATTGTTCGTATATAATGACTACATCTGCGTCCAAATCACGTACTGTTTGCTGCGGGTCTTGCGCAGCTTCACATTACTTAAGATTTAGTTGGATCAACCTAATCCCTTTCGTTTCATTTGAAGTGCTTTCTGATATATTGGACACTTCAAACTACTAGCGAAATATCTGTTCTTTCTAATGGCTTTATCTCTGTAGAGATAGCATTTCGGAACAATATGATTTTCTTCTCCATACTTCAAACATAACTTAGACCTAACTTTCAAACTCCTACATTGTTGAGCTTAGTGACCATAGTCGAGGCATTTGAAATATTTTAAGGTTTCGTTAATTTCTCGAAATATGCAAATCAACCATTTAACCCTTATTTTCTTTTTGGTTATGAAATTCTCTGCTATTTGGCTTAGAAGGCTAATCACTGGTATTTTTGTCCTCTGATAAGAGGCTTTAAGCGTTTTTAAAGAGGCAATACCTTTTATTTCTTCCACAAATCATTCAAGAGCCTGAAATCCTTCATCCTGTGTGGTCACTACATCCTGTGTGGTCCGTTATTTCTACAAGCGATTTCTAATTCAAGGATTTAATGTCAGTTTCCTAGCCGACACTTTTTCAAATTGGGATTTAAAAACAGCTGTTTGCTTTTGATTCACAGAGCTTTATAATTCTAGTAAAAGATGTCCCTTCGTAGTTTGGCGAATATAAATAACTTTTTCCCCAGACCAGTATTTTCTCAGTCCTCCTTTACTTTTTTAGCACTACAGCATATGATACAGATCTTTCTTTTAATCAAAAGTGCATCTGGCCTAGTTGGACGTTTCCCTTTCACCTTTTTGTTGCAATTTTTTATCACTCTGGTTTATTTCCATGTTTTTTTTCTGGTTCTGAGGCCCGCTTCAAATTTGTCAGAGTAAGTATATTTTAATGTATTGTGTTTATTTGGCTCAACTGATGACCAGTTTGTGCTTGTAAATGTCTGTCTGCTTTGGAAGCGTCCACGGTTTCGTTTATCCTTCTATACATTTCTCTTCGTTATAGGCTAGGCGCTTCAATATCTAACGGTTTGATTTTAAACTGGAAAATATCTTTTGTAGGATTCCATAAGATACCAAGGGTTTTGATGGACGCTCCTATTTTGATTATATGATCATTCTCATTTCGATGCTCAGTATCTATGTTTTCTAATATTTTATGGCTGTTGCTGCTCCATTTTCTTAGATTGAAACCCCCTTGTCTTCAGAGCTTGCCTAATTGTTCTTGCATTGTGACAGTTTGGTTCATCGTGTCTGCTCCTGATAATATGTCGTCTACATAAAAATCTTTACTGACCGCTCTTTTCGCTACAGGAATTTCTCTACAAAATCAACTGATAACCTTGATCCTGTGGACGGATTTGTATTTGCCTGAACATGTTTTCGATGCCAGCTTTGAATACATACTTATACTTTCTCCAGCGCAACAATATATCTGCGAGCGGTTGCTGCATAGTTGGCCCGTTGTGGAGAAGATCGTTTAACGATATTCCGTTTGTAGTTTTCGTTGAATCATCAAAGACTACTCTCAATTTGGTTGTTGAACTGTCGTCTTTGATTACTGCATGGTGTGGTAGAAAGTAGCTTCATATGATCCAAATGGATTTATTCATATTCATTTTTCATCTGGATATTTTTATTTAGTTGTTTTTCTACTTGAAGAAGGCGTGCTGTGACACTTTTTCTTGATTTACCTAATGTGAACTCATCGTCTTTAAATGGTAGCGCGACCTGCTATTTTCCATTTTCCAATCTTTTGTAGTTATTTTTAAAGTGTTCCTCACACCTTTGTTCATCAATGGTTAATTCTAGTTCTAGGTTGACTTCTTCAATTTCCCAAAATTTTTTTTAACTGATTCTCTAAGTCGATATATGATATCATGGTTTTTATATGGTGATGTTGGCCACTTGTACTTTTAAATTTTCCGAACACGATCCATCCTAATCCCGTTTTTAGTGCCATTGGGTGTTCTGGGCTTCCTTTTATAATGTCTTCTAACACAATTTTTGGATAATAATCCGCTCCAAGCAACATATCTATGGGGCCTGGTGTGTTATAATTTGGATCTGCATGCTCTAGGTTGTTAATATGCTCCCAGCTTTCTGTTTGTATCTAATGTTCTGGTAGCAGTTTCGTGAGTTTTTGAAAACTAGATCATCTAAATGAAACTCGAATTCGGATGTTGTGATTGGTTGAATTTTGAGGTTCACTATTTTCTTTACTTCTCCATTGTTGTGATCTCCAACTCCAGCAAATTTGATAAATACTTTCTATCTTTCAGTTTCAGTTTTTGAACTGCTTCCTTGGTAATAAAAGTTGCCTGTGATCCTGGGTCTATCAGGAATCTTAACGTGGCACAGCTTCCATTTGAGTTAGTAGTTTTGACCATTGATGTTACTAACAACACGTGTTTTTTATCACGATTTACGTTTGTAAACAGTTTCATGTTTTTTACTTCACATGTGCTTTATTATTTGCTGTATGCAGAATGGTGTGATGTATCCCATTACAAATTGCACATCGTTTATTTTTGATACAGCGGTGCGTTTGGTGTGTTGTTGACAAACATCTTCTGCATAGCTGGTGTAGTAGCGCTATTTGATTTGTATCTGTTGTCGACAACTGCTTAAATCTTGCACATTGGTCTAGTGTGTGGTTATTCTGGCAATAGACACAAATCTCTTTTAGGGTTATGGCCGCAAACATTTGTTTTACCATTTGTGGCTTCGGTTGTTGCGTTTTAGCACTACCAGAGGCTGTTAAAGATTTGAAGCGATGTTCACGAAACTTCAAAAATTCATCGGTTTCTTGAAATTCAGTTGGGTTCTGGAGGGAACTTTCATGCATTCGTCTTTCATTGTCTAAATTCTTTAATAAGATGAAAATTAGAAATGAATTCCATGATTCAACGTTTATTCTTAGGCTTCTGATTGCATGTATGCATTGATTTGTTGTATCGTGTAAATTCCTAATTGCGGCTGACGATTTTATATTAATTGATGGTTGGTTTAATAGCGTATTTAGGTAGACTAGTATAATCAACCGTTGGTTGTTGTATCTATTATTTAAGATACGCCAGGCGGTGTTATAGCTATCAGCGGTTGATTCCAAGTGACATATCAGTTTGCCAGCTGCTCCACTAAGATGATTTTTGAGATAATTGATTTTGTGCGTATCTGAGAGTCCTTGATTTTGATCTATCAGCCGTTTGAATATTTCGGAGAAGCTACTCCATTTCATGTAGTCTCATTAGTAGATGATGTTTCTTCTATCGCGGTGGTCAATTGAATTGCCATTGATGTGTACTCCTCTTTTAATGCCTCATAATCTCATCTGGCAAAATATTCTAGCCTCTCATGGTCTTCGTCTGAGGCCTCAACACAAAGTTTTTCGTGCCTGTCAATTATCTGATTCATAGTACGTTGCATGCACTGTATAGTGAATTGTATAGCTTGCTTGCCTCGTTTTCCTTCCAACACGTCTTTGACCTTCGCTATGTATCTAAATAATTCTCTCATTTTGAAGTCTTGTCTTCGTAGCAACTGCGGTTGAGCGTACTGTTGCTACTATGATCCGTTGGTATTTTGCTTTTTAATTCGGGGTTTTTATTAGACTCGTCTTCTTCTGGAGGTGTATAATTTTGGCTGCCCAATGGTATCGGTATTAATGGTGGCTCAGTATTTAATAGATGGCGCATTTCCTCTATCAATTTTTTATAGATCGTTGCCACCGTGGTTTTTTCGTTAGTGTATGGATGATTTTTGTTGATTGGTGGAACAAAGTTGTAAATGTGTTCATCTATTTTTACGAACTCAGTATATAGCTCTTTCAGTTGCTTTATCTTCGTTTCCAAATATCTTTTTGTCTTTCCTTCTTCCATCTTTATTGTAATTGCTCTCGAATTGAATAATTTTGTACATAACTATGGTTTGTTGAGCAATTAGTTCGTCCATTATGATCGGTGGTTTTTTGACTAACTGTACTGTGTTTCGCTGGTTGTTGTATAGCTCTTGACTTTGGCTGAGAAATTCGATGGGTTAGGTTGTTTTAAACCGTTTTGACGAATATTAGATTTACGATTTTGCCGGTTGGTGTTTAGTTTTTTAAAAAAATAAATTATTATTATTTTTTATTGTCGCTGGTTGTTTTTGTTTCGAAGGACCAATGTTAATTAAGATATTAGTGCGCCTACCGTGGGTCGGAGCTAGTCCAGTAATTCTAAATAAATGTTTTAGTTATAAATGAGAAGCGTTAGTTTTTATTGTTTTCTAACTTCTAATTCTTTATTAAGTTTTTATTATCTTATATAAATAGTTACTAACACGGAAGTAACAACGAAAGATGAGATGTTTTTATAGAGTAAAATATATATAATAAAAAATCACGCACATAAATGCTGTATCAGCAAAACTGTGTGAAATTATGTGAAATTAAAAATAAAAGATAAATGTGCCATATTGGCAACTTTATGTTTTTATGATGGAATCCTCTGTTACCTACTGGAGTAGTAATACTTTGATTTTTTAAACAGTAGCTGCTTTAGAAGCGTTCCCTGTTTCGTTTATTCTTCTGTCTTAATTAATCGAAATGCCTGCTGATTTCACACCAACAAAGGTTCTCAAATTACTGAAGCTTACAATCTTCGACATTACGTGCAGATCCATAGTGGGTTGCCAACCCGTATCTTCACGATCCTTTTTCAAAGCCACCACGGGTATTCACAATTATACTCCCTAAGTTCTTTAAACTTCTTTTCTACCTCATTATAGGAAAGTTTAATCAACTGAACCATCCTTTTTATTTTGCTGTGCACATTGTACCTATTCTTTAAAAATTCAACCATGTTGTTTGTTTGTTTTTTAACTGCAAATAATTTCGAAACACTTGGACATTTAAGCTCAATTATGTTGCCGTTTTTTCTTTGGACCTCATTTAGATCAGGAAGTGAGACTGCCACATATTTATGTGTTTTCGGATGCGATTTCATTAGCATCTTAATATTCTTAAATCGGGCAACCTAATTAAATGAGGACCAATTCTCAGAATTCGACTCAAATTTGGAACATCCTTGCTTAGCTGAACTCAACGTACTAAACGAATTTGTAACAATTTTTGCTTCAACAGCCAATTTCCAACTGCAGGAACATTGTGGTCGTTTGGTTTCGATGACCAGACGCCCGCTTGCACATCCCTTAAGCTCGCAGGTGAAGGGGTTCCAAATCGCTGCCGAATTCCTGATAATTTTATCGTTGCTCCTTTTGATTCTTGGTTTTTATTGGGGTGCTTTCACCTAGTATTCTTACCTACTACCAGGAATCGTTTCCGCCTACCCTAACATGAAGAGCAGATGCTCTTCATGTTGAAGCCGCTCCTCCTGATAAACAGACGCTTCAAGGCAATTTTGGTCCGCAAAAGTTATTTCATTTCCCACTAACCCTCCGGAATTCCGGTTAGGGGTTTTTTGTATCCGCTACTAGATGACGCGCCGATGGGATTCTTCAAACTTCACACGGGTGTGTGTGTTTATTAACGATTGGACAGATCTTGGTATTGTCGATATCAATTTTTGCGATGGCATCTCTTTAGAAACGTTAAATTCTTATATTTAACGTCTCTTAGATTTTGTGGTCGTGTTTAACAAATTTAAGCTTAACAAGTTCGTCAAAATTCTTTTCAAAGCATTTGTTCCTATCCAGATAATTTTGGATTTAACCACTTTTTCCACATAGATTATCTGATCTTCCAGCACCAGTTACAGATCTTTATCTTTTTTCCTCCATATTTTCCAAGAATGTCGTATTCCAACGAATTTGTTGAACTAATTAAATTTGAAATTCCGATGGCGTGAGAGTCACCTTTCACAATTTGTTATTCGATTAGTTTACGACATAATATACCGACACGAGTAAAAGAAAATATTTTATGAAACAAATAGAGGGTGTAGAAAGAGAAAGTGTGAAGGCCAAATATGGTTTAGAGCACCATAGTAAAAGTGATTGTAAAAAAATAGTAAATCACTCTTGTTATAGTCATATTAGCACGCTCATTGTCGCTAGTTGCAGTTTTCAAAAACTTTCAAACTTGGAACACTAATTTCACACTCACACTCACACATGTAATTATATATAAATATTGGGATACGTATGATGATGTGGGTCAAACAACTGAATCTAGATTAATGCGTATAACATACGATAACCTTTTATTACTTTGGATCATAAGAAACGTCAATTGTAACACCCTCGTTAAGACTTTGATGGTGCTCTCTCCATAAATTTCACATAACGAAACTACAAAAAAAAAACACTTTGCGATTTCAATCTTTTTTCACAATATACCTTACCTTTACAACATCGTATGTACCGAGTATCACCATAAAGTTGTTGTTACATTTTGATCTTATGTTATAATAAAGCTTACAAATTATCGAAAATATTGTAAGACAGGTCACGATATAACCTTAAACACGGTGCGAGATGTTCACCATGTTCTAACGTCGTTTGATTTTTTTCGTGTATGTGTGTGTGTGTTTACTTTTTCTTTAATGTTTATTGAGTATCTGACGATATCAGGTTGTGTTCAATGTTTCAATCGTATAACGACAACTCAATTAATCTTCCCACTTTTATGTTTGTACATTGGTGTACCAACAAAATCTTTACACAGAAAAATAATAAAAGTGAAATACATCGTTGGTTTGATGTGAAAATGTAATTAGTTTGATTTGAATCAAATTTGTTGAGTTGATAAAAATTGGATAATATAATGAAATGTAAAATCTCTTTGGGCCACATTCCTCAATAAAAACCACAAAAGTAAAACAACTAAACGAACAGAGACGGCACTGGTTTGCTATAACCAAGGCATCGCAACTTGTAAAATAATCCAACAAGGAAAAAAACATACCGAGTAGTGCATATTGATCCTGTAACAGTTATTAAAGAAGAAGGGGGCACTATTGTGTGGTCATTTTTGATAGGATAACCATTATGAGATTATGATAATTTTGGTAACTTTTTAATTTGCCTAAATTTTTCCCAACTTTGATATACTAACCATCAAGAGTTTGTTACGGTTGCCCGTAAACCGAATTTATCTCCTTGGCCTCAACCCGCAGCTTCGTCCGGCAAACTTCAGTCCAGAAGGGTGGATGTTATTTTATCGTGATTTTATTTTATTTTTTCTCTGAGACGTCCCGTTTCGTATCCAAAACAAAAAAAAAATTAAAAATCTCCAGTTCTGTAACCAAAATTTTTTTACCATGCAACAACAACATTTTTCTTCCGTTCTTAAAACTCATTTTGATTTAGAAATTTTTTCCAACTCAGCTGGTGCTTATAACCTTTTTTATAACATTTTTTGTAAACAAAAACGCGACGAGGCCACGTAGCAAACGTGCAGGGAAGACGACACACACACATCTCATAACGCCGGGCCTGAGTCAACATATCAATTGGATTCTTTAAATACGTCAAACGCGAATATTGTGACCATGATATATGCCTAATGGTTTTACGTCAGGATCGCTTAAACGGTAAGCCACTTGTCCAATTGTTTCCTCTATAATGGCAGGCACAAATTTTGATGCAAGTTTAGCAGATAATTTTCATACTGCACTTCTAAGTACGTAAGTATACCGTACCAAAACCGATTGTCCTACTATAAGGCTATGTGGTCGATTGTACGGTCTTTTGCCTTTGAAATGAGTGACCCGCAGATGGTTTATAACTTCCATATGTATACGATCGAGTCTATTTGCTGTCGTAAAACCGCCCGCTTCGTTATTATCGCAACAACCCAACAAACGCCTAAGGTTATAATCGGAACCATTTCCCATTCTATGCTGGCCGAAAACCAGAAAATTCGTGGACAAGGAGGCTTCAGAGTGAACGACGTTACACATTGTTGCGCCGACTTGAGAAAGATGTACGTCCCAGTCAATATGTTGATATCCGACATAAGCTCGCAATGCAGCTACGACAGTGTAATTTACGTGTTCTGCGGCATTGCTCTGCGGGGAGTGGAAAGGGGTTCGCATATGTTTAACTCCATATGTGCAAAGTAACTGTCTGAAATGTAATGATTTAAAAAGCATTCCATTGTCTCGAGCATTGTCACGAGGTCAAGAACAGTGAAAAGGTGGACAATTTTATTTTCTACAAACTGGCACAAGACAGTTGCTGAGGCTTCTTTTGACGGCTTAAACAACATGAATTTTGAATAATTATCCAGCACCATTCAAATGTAGGAGTTATGGCTCTGAGATCGTGGGAAAGAACCAAGATAATGTATGTAAAGATGCTGAAATGATCGTGTAACTTCGAAGATATTCCCCATAGGAGGTCTTAATAGAGTTTTCGGGGCTTCCGTCATTTTGCGACATAAAATCGGTTGATAAATTCAGGAATATCATGATGAGGTCAGTAATAATGCCGTTGTATATAAGTTCAATGGTCTTAGTGATACCCATGTAACTTGTGGATGAAGGAGAATGAGCGGAGTGCAAGAAGGGAACTAGAGGATTAGGAACGACGAGTTTCCACGGAGATAAGTCCATATCTAGGTAACGATGACCAGTTATGATGTTCAGTTATGATGATGTTCAGTTATTTTACGTATCTGTTCCAAGTAATTCCCACCATAAAAGGCAGGATCACCCAAGTCCATGCATTTTATCTCATCACTAAAGGAACTTGATGGATCAGGTAAAATTTCTTCACAAAAAGTATGGAAGAGTGTGTCTGGTACTGTATTTAGGTTACCCTTACAGTGATCAACGTTAAACTTGAAGCATTGTAATTTTATACTCCTCCTGGCTAATCGGCCTGACAAGTCAGACAAGTTCATCAGCCAGCGGAGACTCTACATAAGACCGGAATTTATTAACACAAAGTACAACAGCATAACATTCCAGTTCAGTAATACTGTACTTGCGCTGGGTGGAGTTGAGCTTATGCGAATAAAAGGCGATGGGATGCTTTTCACCATCGTGATTTTGGAAAAGCACTCGGCCAACCCCCTTTGTCAATGCATCAACCTAATATGAAGAATAAAATGGTGTAGTCGGCATGTATAAGGACAGGAGCGGTAGTTAAAGCCACTTTTAATTTATTGAATGCAGTTTCAGCACGAGTATTCCATAAAAGTTTAGTATTGGCCTTCAACAAATCGGTTAAAGAAGCAGAGATGGACGAATAGTTTGGGATAAACCAACGGTACCAACTGCTCATTCTGAGAAAACGCCAAAGTTGGCAAATGATAGTGGGAATTGGAAATTTAGTGATAGCTTGAACCTTTTCAGGATTGACTTTGATACATCCACCACGGATTAAATGCCCATTTTATGGGGCAAGAATCAGATAAAGCACTGGTTTGGTCTGAGGAAAGAATATAACTAAGGAGTGGATCCGGGTTGACCGACGGAGTGGAAGAGATTATAAGATTATCCGACACTTCAGTTAAATTAAAATGGATTCCGAAGGCTCTGAAAAAGCCCATCCCGTGGTATAATTCCTGCGACAAAGTATTCGCTAAATGAGTTTAATTCGCAGACGTTTGTTATTAAATTGGATATCGACTATGACATAACCACAAATGCGTACCCGAATACCATTCACAGTCGACAACTGAGATGGAATATGATTAACATATACGATAAGAAATTCTCACAACATTTAATTCCTAACACACTTATGTCTGCACCGGAAACAAGGAGACCTCGCATAAGGCAATTAATATCGATATTTACGAACGGCCAATTATCAACCGAATCGAATAGAATGGTGGAACATTTCTTGCAATGAATTTGGCGCCAAGATTTAAAGTACAAATACGAACGATGAAATCGCGCTGGAGATAGAAAACGCGAGTGAAAAGAGTAGCTGAAGTTAGGACTTGTTATTTTGAATAAGTTGTTAAAGAACGCATTACCAACTTCCAAAATTCGGGATCCGTGTTTAATGCCGCGTCTGTCATTTCTTGATTTCTCGAGAAGGGATCGATTAAAGTAGGGAGGAATCATCGAGACTAGACCACCCTCCGATTTCGATTCCTTCTCGATAAATCAAGAAATGACAGACACGGCCTCAAACACGGATCCACCCTGAATTTGAGTTGAAATTATGTACCATTAAGCTAAAAGAATTATCTTGTTTAGGTGGTCCATTAGTTACTGAATCTGACTTAGTTGCGTCATTGTTGTCTCGAGTATGGCATATCCGCAGAAGGTTGGTTTGCCTGCAATATCATTCCACGTTAATCTTTCTCGAACCCAATTTGATTGAGGCTTGCGAACGTCAGTTAGAGTGCCTTCGAGAATTGAACACAATCCAAGACTCGATACAGGTGTCGATATCTCAAATGGAAATGATTTGTTGTTTTGGGGTAACCGAAATACACCCCTTCGAACGAGATCTTCCGTAAGTGAGCAGGAGTCCAAGATAGAGAGGTCAATCAAGGATGAAAGTAAGATCTCCAGAGTGCTTGAACAAACTACCACACATCCATTGCCACCGTTCATAGGCAAATCCTCGCTTGAGCCAACGCTCTTTGCTGAACATTCTAGATTGGATCTACAATAGATTCTTTTCGAATTATCCAGAACTAGAATATTCAATTTAGCTGCTGGAGGTATTCATCAATAATAGGCAGCCTACAACTAGCTCTAGCCCAGAAAAACATAAAATCCATTCGTCAGTTGGCACAAGAAGCACGGCAGTTAGAAAATTTGTGGAAACATTTACGTCCAAATACAGAGTCTAGCATCGGTTCATCCCGCGCACAGATGCACGATGTTATTGTTACAACTGGTACCAAGTTTGGGGCTGGCTCTTTGGCTACCTTACCGTTCACGGCAGATGACCAAGTCAATTTCGATTCTGACGAATCTGGGGTAATTTATTCCTTGAATAGGACAAAAAATGGCACAATCGTACACCGAGTGCGGAATTTAACCATCCTAGTAAAACTGCTAGTTGTTGCTGGAATTGTCAGGACATGGACACTCATATAAATTTTGTCGGCTGCCTCTACGAATCTTTTCTTTGGTTGTGGTTTGTGCGATGCCTATATTCCCGACTGTCGTCAGTGTCTGATAAAGCGTTCGAAAATAACATACACCCCTCGGGACTGAGGTTAGCCGGACGAAGCTGCGGGTCGAGGCCAAGGAAAAAATTCTGTTTACGAGCAACCGTAACAAGTTTTTGAGAACTTTTTAATTTGCATAACTATTTTTCAATTTTGATAGGCTAACCTATCATAATATTTTGAACTTAAGCCTTCTTACTATTTAAGCACTTTGTCCAGTGTAAGATTTAATCATGTAAAGTCTACTCCATCTATTGAATTTTTGACGGCGTTATTTGATAAACCATATGGAATATTATTCATCTGTTGTTGTGATGTAGGTGGTTAATTTGTAATGACAGCAGGTGAGATATGATCGATTAATTTTCCCCACTATGCGCATTACCAAATTTCTTGGCAGATAATATTTCTCCCTGTAGATGGGGCGGGAAGTAGCTTTAAGATTAAAAAAGAACCCCTATTTTTTATTACAGTTTCGGATTTTTCGACTAATAAGTACGTAGGAAGGTAATTTTGGCGAAAATCGGTTAACCGGAAGTGGTCGAATTTTAAATTTTTTATTTTTTATTTTATTTTTTGTTTATTTTTTTAATACAACATTTTGACACTTAACAGTTTTCTCATAAGTGCTGTGCTTTTTGAAATATTTTCTGCCATTTCGGGTTAGCGGATTTTTGCCAAAATTAACTAACTTCCTTACTTATTTTTAGCCGGAGAATCCGAAGCTGCAATAAAAAATAGGGGTTCCTTTTTAATCTCAAATTTACCCTCTGTCACATCTGCAAGACGGGGAAAAGAGTACTAACTTTAGCACTAATGTATGTCCCCTTCGGATCTCGAATATTTTTTTCGTAGAGTGCTTATTTTCCGAGATATTTGAAAGTTTCAGCAAAAATAAATTTCAAAAAAAGCTTAAGGTAAACTAAATGTAGATCGCTTCTATAGGTTGGAAGTTTACTAGTCTCTTTCTCTGATAAAGTATGGTTGGATGTATGGTTCTCTGATAAATCGACCAAACCAACTTACGCTATAGTACAATATGCTTTGTGCTTTTATTGTACGCATGGTAGATTATATACGTGGCCGTTATTTAATCGACTGTGTTAATCTCTTGTTAAATTTTTAATCCAGGTACATTACTAAACTTATTTAAAATGCTTGACAAAATCCAGAACATGTTTTACTCACTTATGGGTCCGAATTTTGACATAAATTAATTTAGTTTTAATGCAAAATCATGATTTTGCGTAATTTTGCAAGCTAAACTTGCAAGTGAGAACAAATAGTTTGGAAATGGGGATCTCAAAGGAAAACGAATGGTTTCGTTTGTTAAGCAGATTTCGATTGCCATAGACCATGCTATGGACCACGCTATAAAAATGTGAAAATGGATCGTATTTTCCCTGCTAAGACTGGAGGATTTTCAAAAACTATCTAATAGTCAAGTGTATATGCTCAGAAGGTCAGAGAATAACATCAGTGCCATCTCTACTCTTCCAGCCATCACAACTTATAATAATTTGGCTTCAACATTTATGCATCCACCCTCGAAAAATCAGATGATGTTAACAATTTTTTCTTTATCAACTTTTAAGATTTAACCAACA
This sequence comes from Tipula confusa, assembly GCA_963556175.1. Classification (NCBI taxonomy): domain Eukaryota; kingdom Metazoa; phylum Arthropoda; class Insecta; order Diptera; family Tipulidae; genus Tipula; species Tipula confusa. The sequence continues at coordinate 109,673,000 of OY744477.1, read as the reverse complement.
CTACCTCGCACCACGCCACCAAAAACATCGTAGGTGATTCCAATGCTCAAATCGTTAGGAGTGCAGAATTATTAAGAACCAATATCGACTCGAACAGCTTGCATCAAAGAGTAACAGTAATGGATTTAAACGTTAAGCTCGCTATAATTTATAATCTTTAGTCATTTCAAGCTCATTTTTCTCTCAGAAAATAATAAGATCAAATGATAGAAGAATTTCAAATTAACTAAATCAACTGCAAATATGCTAGAAAAGAAACCAACAAATTTCGACCAAAGAAACGCGGATTTATTAGTGAATATTATAGGTTGGAAGTGTATATTAATACACCTCCAATAAAGTATTGTAAGTCTGCTGCGAACTTTATCTATACGTGAACAAAAACGTAGTCGAAATTCTCTAGTGACCTCGGTAAAAATATTTTACTGTTACTCACCCTAGGCGGAATTGGAATGATATCATACATTGCTGATCTTAAACGATCTACTACTGTGGCTTGGGTTGGCATGGGTGTTTGAGGATTATCAGCCAGAAATTCGCCCGGTAACTACAAGGTTTGTCTAGTGGAAAAGAACTAGTGGAACTTCAGTGCTCCAATTATTGGTTCTTCCACGGGCCATTAATGCGGCCTTTAGTTGCTGGTGAAATCGTTCGACCATCCCATTAGCTTGTGTATGATATGGCGTAGTGCAGATTCGGTGTAAGCCTAACAATTTGTTTAGTTCAGCAAATAATTTTGATTCAAATTGATTACCCTGATCAGTCGTAATTTTCGACGGTACTCCGAATATTGAAATGTAATTGGTAACGAACGTTGAGGCTATAGTTGTAGTATTCATATCTACCATGAGGTATGCATCAAGCCAAATGAATATGTTCAAATCTGCCCGCCGGAATCTCAAATTGAGCTAATGGTGACTTAGTATGTCGTTGAACTTTAGTTTTCTGGCAAGCCATGCATGACTGTGCTAACTGTGTCACGTCTTTATTTATGCTTGACCAAAAATAACGGGAAGTAATTAACTTGCGGGTAGCTCTAGCTCCCGGATGTGAAAGTTTATGCAGATCTTCAAATATATGTTTTCTCAATGTTTGTGGTATGTAAGGACGATTTACTCCTGTTGAAACTTCACAATATACTTCGAACCCAGGTAATTTGAATAATTCAAGGTGATAGCTCGCCGCATGACGTCTAGAACCAGAAAGTAAATTCTGCAGTTCATCGTCTTCTTTTTGTGCTTTAATAATTGTGCTATAGTCGATTTTTGTTTCGATTTCCTGGACATCGATCGAAATCATATCATCAGATACTACATTAATTCCGGACATGGCATCAGCTACAACGTTGTGTTTTCCTTTCACATGCTGAATGTCAGTAGTAAATTGGCTTATATAATCCAAGTGTCTAGCTTGCCTTGGATTACGTTCAGTTTTAGACTGTATTGCCTTAGGGGCTTATGCTCGGTATAAATAGTAAAATCCCTAACTTCTAAAAAATATCTGTAATGTTTAATGACTAGATAAATTGCCAGTAATTCCCTAACGAATGCTGAATATTTTCTTTTGGCATCTGTTAATTTTTTTGAAAAGAATCCCAATGACTCCCAGCAGTTCGTATTATACTGTTGGAGCACTGCTCCGACTGCAATTTCTGAGGCATCTGTGGTTACGCTGTATTTTGAATCAGCCAGTGGATGCGCTAGCGTTACAATTTCCTCAAGTTTATGCTTCAAACTCTAAAATGCCTCATTGCATTCAGAGGACCAACTTAAATTTTTAGGAGTTTTAGGCTGCTTTAGCAATTGCGGTTAATGTACATGCACGGGGGTTAGTAATTCGGCCAGGTTCGGAATAAACCTGTGGTAATAATTAGCCATGCCGACAAATTGTTGAATCTCCTTGATTGATTGAGGAGCGGGAAGTTTTCTAATGGCATTAATCATCTCCTCTGAGGGCAGAATGCCATTAGTTGTAAGTTTATGGTTAAACAAATCTAAGGATTTTGCGCCAAATACACACTTAGAACTCTTAATATGCACACCAAATTCAGCTAATTTTTTAAAAAGCTGTTCTAAATGTAATTTGTGCTAAGCCTCATCGGAAGATGCTACTATAATGTCGTTAATATAGACGAAAACGAAGTCTAAATTCCTAACTGCTTCGTTCATAAACCGTTGAAAGGTTTGTGCGGCATTTCGCAAACCAAATGGCATACGCATAAATTCAAATATCCCAAATGGGGTAGTTATTGCCGTATTATAAATGTCTTCCGATGCCAATTCAAAAATTTTTGAATATGCGGAATCGGGTATCTATCCGGAATTGTAATCGCATTTAATCTGCGATAATCGCCACATGGTCTCCAATTAAGATCGTTTTTTCTAATCATGTACAAAGGACATGATACTGGAGATGATGAAATTCTACAAATCCCCAAATCTACCATTTGTTGGAATTCTAAAATTGCCGCTTTATGCCGAACTGTATCCAACCTTCGTGGTCTGGTAACTGGCAAATGTTCAGATATCACAATAATATGTACCACTGAATGTTTAACTGGCAAGTTATAATTCGGCTCTGATACCAATGATGGAAACTTCTTTAAAATTATTCCATATCCATTGTCGATCGCATAATAAATGGGACTACTCGGATAATAACCTTTCATCAAGGTGGCATGAGTTGACAGCTGAGTCGCTGAATCAATTAGCCTTTTGCATTTAAGATCGGCTAATAGGCCTAACATAACCAAAAAATCGCCATTGCAAATTGGACGACTCACATCTGGAAGTATAAATGCGTGAATTAAGTCTATATCCCATTATGAACAATTGTAAATATTGCATAGGGCGTCTACTATTCTGAACCATCTTACTCTATTTGGGGCTATTGCTTTTATTTCTACCCATGTTTTTCCCAGGTGGGTTCCAGTCTAATGACATCCTCGTTATATCACTTGATACCTTTCTCAGTGTGTGACCAATCCATCTCCATTTTCATCGTTTTATTTCGGTCTCAAGGTCTGACTAACATGTTGTTCTGTGCAGATTGATGTTACTAATCGCGTTAGGCCAGAAGCACTTAAGTATTCGTCGAAGGCATTTGTTTACGAACACCTGTAGCTTCTGTATGATTTTTCCTGTATGCTTCTATGTCTCACTCCTATTCCAGACTTTGTGTGGCATGTTAAATGTATGTCTGTTCCACCGGTTTTCGTTATTGTGCAACCAAGGAACTATATCGGTAGTGCCCCAAAGATTCCGACCTCGACCTTTGAGACATCATACTGAGTATACGCTCGATATTACTTAATCGCTTTTCAACTGTTTTAGGATGTGGCGACGATTGTTGTACTCGATTATTTCGATTTTCTCTATGCATTGTCCGGGAATGGTGAGGGACACTTGTCTTAATGCAACGTTCTACCTATGATATCTGACCTGTATTCATGGTGCTATACATGAGGTCAGCAATGTCCGACATGTTGTCTAATTCAGCAACCGCTGGGTGTGCCGCAAACGCTATTTGAATTAAAATTTAAATTTAAATTTGTATTTAAATTTTTAATTCATGTTTGAATTATTTATTAATAAATAATCCCCTAAAATATACTGCCGGATTTTGCATATATTACATGAATATCCTTTTTGAGATAACACATGATGTTATCTATGATCTTTGATCTCATAAACGTCACTGAGAACCAGTTACGTATTAGGATGAATTTCAAAATTTGGCATTTCGTCCGAGATGCGACGTTTTTGAACTCATCAAATGCAACCGAACTAAGACGGAATGTAGGCTTGCAACAGTTTGACTTCGTAAATTAGAGTTACAAATTTTAAAAATTTATCAGTATTAAGTTGTGTTTAGGTATGAAAATCCTAAGACTATCTCATAATATATAGAAATATTGACTAGCCTCTTCGAGATTCAAAGACTATGCATCCTAAAGTTAGAATCTGTCACTTAAGTGTGCCCAGTTTAGTTTTTCAAATGCAGCAGTCTTGTTGTAAACCGCTGACAAAATCAGTGGTAATTGATTTTAAACCTGAATTATACCGGTTATGTATATATATTAAGCTTACCCCTCCTTTTTATTGTAATAAAATAATTGTACAAAAAATAAAAAATCGAACTGAAAAGGGAGAATAAAAAGTGAGTCGGTCGAGAACAGTGATTGTGTATTCAAATACTTATTTACATATTTTAAATAATAAAAAGTAGATATATAGATATATATATATATATTAATCACATCCAAAATTAATAAAATACGATTCTTTATATTAAAAAAAAACTATTAATAAGTGCCTGAACAGTCTCTAGTGAAAAATAAAGCCGGTGTACGACGGTGAAGAGGTTTAAAAAAAGATCTCTCTAACAAATTTGGTGTCAGATGTGGGATCGTGCAAAAGGCTAATTTTATATCAGCTAATATTAATTCAAGTGAACGGTCACGGTATCGTAACAGTAAATCATATGTAACACTAAATAAAATTGTTAGAGTATTAAACACAACAATTCATAGCTGTGACTGTCAAAAACAAAAATTCTAGAAACATAAATTATCCATACACTGGATAAATATCGTAACAACTCTGCGAAATTCAAAGTGGGTCATTATACCACATGACAAGGTCATTATACCAAGAAGCACATTTTCATCAACTGTGAAAAAATACCATCTTTAATTCAACGTTAATCCAATTTTATCCCTTTGTATGTAATATATTGGATCACGCTATATAATATACAACAATAACACAAGTAAAATTTCATCATCATTATAATCATTTTACGTTAACAACAAGGAAAACATAAATCGTATCATCTGTTCATCACGTCACCAGTTCATCATTTCATCGATCATCATTCTACGTAATTTCGATAAGTATATTTCATTAATTTTTTTTTTATTTTCTAAATTGCTTCTGTGTAATGCCTTATGTCCGGATCTAAGGAAAACTTAACGATAGATGATAATCCTAACATATCTAATAGTGCATCGGAAACATATATAAAATTGCGTTCTCGAAAAATCAATGTGCCTAAGTATAGTAATTCAGATAGTTTGCATTCCGAATACGATCCTGATAGTAGTAGTAATAGTGATAGTAGTGATTCTGAAACAATGACAAAATTCGAATTAAGAACAGCCATCGCATTAATACCAGAATTTGACGGAACACCAGAACACCTCCATAAATTTATAAGATGTTGTGAAATAATATAAGATCCTTTGGAAGGAGAACATATTACTTCTTTTATGACATTTATACCCTCAAAATTGTCTGGTAAGGCATATGATATTGTTCGTTATAAAACATTTAAAACTTGGAAGGACCTAAAATGTATATTAAAGAATAGATTTGGTGAAATTAGGGCGCTGGAAAACATTAAAAAGGAATTAATTTCGGTTTATCAATTTAAGAATGAAGAAGTGCGTGCTTTTGCTTCAAGAGTAGAGAAGTTGCTTTCCCAACTAAATGAATCATGCATTGAATCACAGGGTCCAGCTTCTGCAGATCTTATCGAAAAATTGAATTCAAAAACTGCAATAAAAGCATTTCAAGAAGGATTGCTCGAACCAATAAAATTAATTTTTAAAGCTTGTAGATTCGAGAACCTTCAAGATTCTATTTCAAAAGCAGTTGAAGAAGAAATTTCCATGTCCAAATCCAAGCGTATATCGAATTCAAATCAATCGCTTACTCCACAAAGTATATGTTCAAAGTGTGGTAATCCTGGCCATATGTTTCGAGACTGTAACTTAAATAAAAGTATTCAGTTTACTTCAACTAATCCTAATCAAACTTATCGACCGAATTTTACATCCAGTTTTCGGAACAATCCTAAACAAATTAATCATTTTCAATTAACATGTGCTTATTGTAAGAAACCTGGGCATCATATAAGACAATGTTTTAGAAAGAAAGCGGCTGATCAAAGAAATCAATCTTATATTCAATCATCAAACATCCAATCTACCAATGCTAAGGAAAACTTAAGTGATTCCTCGCAGACATTAAACAACACTCCCTACCGGATCCAAACAAAACAATAACGGAGTGTTTCACATGCCAAGATCAACGTAAACTACAACAATCAATCATTAATAATTCAAATGTTGAGAATCAATCAACAGTTGAAATATTAAAATTTACATCTGTATTTGTTTCAAACTATTCTTCCAATAAAATTTATGTCATACTATGTCTTGATGTAGCTAATCATAATAAACAAAAATTTCTGGTAGATACTGGAGCCGACGTTAGTGTAATTAAAGTTTCCAAAATTGGCAACAATTGTATTAAAAATTCAACCATTTTAAATATTAAAGGGATAACCAACGAAGAAATAAAAACCCTTGGAAGTTGTAAGGCCGAAATTAAATTTTTTAATATTCCCAATATTGTTCATCAATTCCATGTGGTAGATAATAATTTTCCAATACCGTGCAGCGGAATACTGGGCAAGGATTTTCTAAATGAAAATAAGTGCATAATCGATTTCTCGTCCTCTGAACTTAGAATTCCCTTTCAAAAATATAATATTGTCTTAGATCTTATACAACTACCAGAATCTATTGTAGTGTCACCACGTTCTGAGCAAATTTCAAAAATATCTCTCTATGTCGAAGATGATACAGAACTTATTCACTGTTCAAATGAAATAAAGCCGGGAGTATTTATTGGTTGTTCAATTGTTCGTCCTCGAAATAATACAATTTTTATTGCTATAATCAACACGAATGATTACCCAGTTACTATCATCCCAACAGATTTAAAATTTGAAAATTCATCCGAATATGAGATACTTAATCTAACTTCATGGAACAATGTAGTCGAAGATAGGCTTAAATTGTTAGCTTCACAAATTGATATTTCAGATTTAAACGAACATGAATCTTCATCAATTATAAATATATGTCGAAAGTATAACGATGTATTTTACTTGGATGGTGATATACTCCCGAGTACCTCTGCTACATCTCATGAAATACCATTATTGCCTAGTTCTGTATCGATATATCAAAAACCATTTAGGTTACCTGAAACAATTAAGGACGAAATACACAAGCAAGTCAAACAAATGCTCGATAATAAAATAATAGAAGAAAGTGACAGTCCCTGGGACTTTCCGTTGTTAGCCGTTCCAAAGAAATCATACGATGAGTCAAAAAAATAGAGAGTGGTTGTTGATTTTCGACGTCTTAATGATATTACCGTTGATAGAGTCTTCCCATTACCAAATATAAGTGAAATTTTAGACCAATTAGGTAGAGCAACATATTTTAGCACTTTAGATTTGACAAATGGTTATCACCAAGTTATGCTGAACGAATCAGACAGACCAAAAACTGCGTTCAGTAGGTCTTACGGTCATTACCAATTTAGGCAGATGCCATTTTGTTTAAAAGGGGCACCAGCCACATTTCAGCATATGATGAATAAAGTTCTCAGTGATATTAATGGAGTGAAATGTTTTGTGTACATGGACGACATTGTCATCTATGGTAAAAATTTGTTCGATCATAACCAAAAAATAGAGGAGTTACTATCTTGTTTACGTCTTAATACATTAAAACTAAATCCTAGCAAATGTCGATTTTTAAAAACCGAAATTGCTTATTTGGGTCACATCGTTAGTCAAAATGGTGTTTCACCAAATCCAAATAAAATAGATGTAATAGACCGATACCCAATACCTAAAACTACAACTGAATTAAAATCTTTTCTTGGGCTTGTCGGATATTACCGCAAATTTATTAAAAACTTTTCAAAGATCGCTCAACCATTGACTAATCTGCTTAAAAGGGGTAATCATTATAATTGGTCACCTTTCTGCGATGAAGCTTTTAAACTATTGAAATCTTTTATAATGAAAAATCCGATCCTTCAATTTCCTGATTTTCAAAAAGAGTTCATGATAACATGTGACGCAAGTGAATTAACAATTGGTGCTGTCTTGTCCCAAGAGTCTAATGGAATGGATCTTCCTATTTCATTTGCCAGTCGAACTCTTTCTAAAGCTGAAATCAATTATTCAGTTATTGAAAAGGAATTGCTGGCTATGTTATGGGCCATATATCATTTCCGACCATATGTTTACGGACGCAAATTCAAGGTTATAACGGATCATAAGCCTTTAGTTTGGCTTAAAACTCTAAATAATGCATCATCTCGCTTAATGCGGTGGAAGCTCAAACTGGAAGAATTTGACTTCGAAGTTATTCATAAGGCTGGAGCTTTAAATAAAAATGCCGATGCTCTTAGCCGCATTAAAATTCCACAAATCAATAATCATTCATTGAACAATATAAAAGAATTTTCAACTTCCGATTATATTCCTAAAAATGGCCACTTTAATAGTCTTGAATCCTTAAATTTAGATACAATCTTTGAAAAGAATTCCTTAACAAATAATATTCAAGATTCTTCACATTTAGATCCTTCTTGTTCCATACTTTATGAACCACAACCAAGCGGAAATTCATATTGTAAAAAAGGTTCAACATATTCTAATCCGGATATAATAAATGTTGTAACACGGTCGCAACTAAAATGTCACCATCAGAGACATCTAATCCAAAACCAGTAAAGTTTGATAATGTACCAAGTAATATTGATAGTGACATATCATGCTCTGAACCTGAACAAACCGGAAATTCTCTAATAGAAATCAATAATCCCGAGATCGAACAAAATCTCATCAAGGAATTCCATTTATCCCCTCTAGGAGGACGCCAAGGAGTTAATCGTACTTTTAACCGCATGAAACAGTATTATTATTTCTCTAAAATGTACGCCAAAATCGAATCATTTGTCAGATCGTGTATCCTATGTCAAAAGAATAAGGTTAGTCGCATCCAAAAAATACCTATGAAGATAACTACGTCATCAAAGGAACCGTTCGATAAAGTTTTTATGGATATTGTTGGATCCCTATTACCTAGTTTCAATGCACACAAATATATACTGACTATCCAGGATGACTTATCAAAATATTCTGTCGCAATACCATTGAAAACCCAAGAAGCAGAAAATGTAGCTAAAGGATTTGTGAAACATTTCGTATGTCTATATGGTGCACCAAAGATTATTCTAACAGATCAAGGGTCGAATTTTTTGAGTAATTTCTTTTCTGAGTGCTGTAAATTACTTAAAATAAAGAAAACAAATTCTACAGCATTCCATCCTCAAACCAATGGCGGTCTAGAGCGAACACATCGTACATTGGCTGAATATCTCCGTAATTTTGTTGATCATGATAAGTTGGATTGGGATAGCTGGTTACCTTATTGCATGTTTTGTTTTAATACAACTCCTCATACCTCCACGAAAATAATGCCATATGAATTAATATTTGGAAGGAAACCACAGATTCCATCGTCATTCTCTAAAGATCCTGAGATTGTATACTATTATGACGATTATCTTGCTGATCTGAAACATCGAATGCAAGTTTCTAATAAAATAGCACGTCATCATAATATAGAAGCTAAGGAAAAATCCAAGACTTAGTACGATAGGAATGCAACCGAAATAAAATTTAATGTTGGTAATAGGATATGGTTAAGAAATGAGCAGAGGAAAGGCAAATTCTCATCATTATGGTTAGGTCCATTTGAGGTAGTAGAGAACATTTCTCCAGAAAATACAGCCATTCGGGTTGGGCAAAATATAAAAATAGTCCATAATAATCGCTTAAAGATCATACACTGAGAGAAAAGATAGGTAAATTAACGTATTTTTTACATGATTTCTAACAATATTTATAGGCTGTTTTGGGACAACAAGAAATTCTAGTTATATGTTCTATACTTTAGCCAACAATCTAATATGCAAAGCTTTTATCTAGATAGTTAATTTGACAGTTCCAACATAGGTAATAAAATAATTGCCAAGGGAATGTAAACAATACAGTATTGGTAATGTGCTTAAATTATTGATGTGTCACACCATCTTTATATGATTTATTTAATAGAAATATAGAAATAAGCTCTGTAATTTTTGAAATAATATCTATACTTCACTGGGTAAACCTTCCTTAAACATTGAGAAAAACCCATGTATCTGTAAGATTATACCTTCACTGTATGTAACAAATAACAATAAAAGTATAGGTTGAATTTCACTAAAATGTGTGACTGCAATTAATGGGTATAGGCATGTTCTCTTTGTATATGGTAATTATTTCAATACTATAGTATAGTAATTTCAATACCATAATGGAATAAATCCCATATTTATTTGTGTTGTTCCTATTTTCTTACGGGAAGGCTTCGTACATATATAGACTATAGTAAAATAATGATAGGACAAGTAAAAGTCATGTTTCATAAATATTTAAAATACTTACCATGGTTTTGGGAATGTTAAACTGAGAACACTGCCTTTATTTAAGGAGTACATTTTTTTTTATTTTTTATTTTTTTTTCCTTTATCTCCAATTTAGGAGCATAGGGCGTCCACTATTCTGAACCATCTTACTATATTTGGGGCTATTGCTTTTATTTCTGCCCATGATTTTCCCAGGTGTTTTGCCTCTGCTAGCATCGTTCTCTTCCATGTCATTGCTGGCCTTCCAACCTTTCTTTTTCCTTGTGGATTCCAGTCTAATGACATCCTCGTTATATCACTTGATGCCTTCCTCAGTGTGTGGCCAATCCATCTCCATTTTCGTCGCTTTATTTCGGTCTCAATGTTTGACTGACATGTTGTTATATGCAGATTGATGTTACTGATCGTGTTAGGCCAGAAGCACTTAAGTATTCGACGAAGGCATTTGTTTACGAATACCTGTAGCTTCTGTATGATTTTTCCCGTATGCTTCCATGTCTCACACCCATACAGAAGTACCGATTTCACACATGAGTTGAACATTCGTATCTTGGTCTTGCGCGACAGGACAGAAGTATTCCAGACTTTGTGTAACATGTTGAATGTATATCTGGCTTTATTTATACGTTTGTGTATGTCTTCTTCTGTTCCACCTGTTTTCGTTACTGTGCAACCAAAGTATACGAATTCATTTACATCTTCAATTGGTATATTGTTGATGTGTATCGGTGTGGTTATATTTGTGTTGAGTCTCATCGCCTTTGTTTTCTTGATATTAATTTTGAGACCAACTTCATTAGCTAGATCTGATAGCTGTTGCACTTTCTGCTACATGTCGGAGTGTTCATGTGTGAGTAAGCATATGTCGTCTGCATAGTCCAAATCATTGAATTTACCAGTTAACCCCCATTGAATGCCATTAGGGGACTTGTTATCTAGTTTCCGCATTACACTGTCTAATACGATTAGGAACAGCATTGGTGAGAGTACGCAACCTTGCCTTACTCCTCGAGTGTTGTAGTATGTTTCACTTTGTTTGCCTTTGTATTGGATTCGGTTTCCAGCATCCCGATACATTTCTTGTATGAGTTCAATTAATTTCTTTGGGATGCCCATTTCACAAAGTGTCTGCCATATTGCGTTCCTGTTTATCGTATCGAATGCGCGTTCGAAATCGACGAAGAGCATATACAATGGTGAATTTCATTCATTGGATTGCTCAGTGATGATACGGATTGTGTTGATGTGATCAGTGCAACTTCTTCCTGGTCTAAATCCAGCTTGTTCGTTTCTTTATTTTGCATTGATCGTAGGTGAGATTCTGTCAAGGATGATCATTGCGAGTATTTTTATTGTTGTGTGAGGAGGGAGATACCTCGCCAGTTCTTACATTCTCTTAGGTCACCTTTCTTGGGTATCGTAATTATCAAGCCTTCTTTCCATTTCAGTGGGATTCTCCCAGAATTTCAGATTTCTTGGATTATTGGTGTTAATATGCTTGCAGTTGTAGATGAATCTCCTTTGAATATTTCGGCTGTTATATTGTCTGTTCCAGCGGCTTTATTGCTCTTCAGTCTATTAATGACATCTTTAACTTCCCGTTCCGTTGGTAGATGGGTGTTGCTAGTTTCGTTATTGATGTTAATTAATGACTGGAGATTTTCGGGGTCGGCGACGACGTCTTCTTCGAAATATTCCTTCCATCTCTTTAACTGTGCTTCATCTGTTGTTAGTACTTGACCATTAGCGTCCCTTATAGGTGGTATATTTGTAATTTTACCAGTGACCTTTCTTACACACTGGTGTAGTGCTCGCATATTTTGGATTGCTGCTGCCTCTTCAGCAGCTTTGAGAATGCTTTCTGTATATTTTCTTCGATCATTCCTTGCCATTTTCTTTACTTGACGCGCTGTTTCTTCGTATCTACGTTTCACCTCTTCCGTGTTATGTTGGCACATTTGCAACTTAAATTGACGGCGTTCCTCAACTTTCTGCCATGTATCATCACTGATCCAAGGTTTCCTTTTGTATTCTCTGTAGCCGAGTACGTCCGTGGCAGTCTTGATGTAGGCTTCTTCTGCTTGGTTCCATCTTTCTTCTATACGGGTGGCTTCAGACTGGAGATTGAGTTGGAGCGTTTCATTGAAAGTGTTTATTGTTTCAATGTCTCTCAATCTATTTGTGTTAAATTTCCTCCTATTTGCCTTCGAATGTTTTACAGCTGCTGGCTTGATCTTGAATTGTGCTAATACCAGTTGATGATCGCTGTGTACATCTGCGCCCCTCACTGTTCTTACATCTTGTAGTGATGTGAGGAATTTCTTATTGATCATTACGTGATCTATCTCATTTTTAGTTCTGCCATCCGGTGATGTCCATGTGTATTTATGTATATTTTTGTGTGGAAACCTACTGCCGCCTATGAACAATTGATTTGTGCTACAGAAGTCGACAAGTTATTCTCCATTGTTATTTCGCACAGAGTCCAATGCATTTCTTCCCATGATAGTGGTTAGGTTGATGTTGTCTGTACCAATTTTTGCATTGAAATCTCCTTGTATGATTTTGACGTCATTTCTGTGCGTTCTTGCTACACTGTGGCTTGTAACTGCTCGTAGAACTCATCTTTTGTTGTATCTTCTGCATTTTCTGTTGGGGCATAGCACTGAATTCTTATTTTTGAATGGAACCTTGCCACTATAATTCTGCTGTTAACTGGTTGCCATTCCATCAATGCTTTCTTTGCTTTATTTGTTGTTAATATTCCCACGCCTTGTTCATGTGTGTCGTCTCTACCATAATTTCCATTGTTCTCTACCATAATTTCCATTGTTCGTGTTTAATTCTCCACTGCTTTTCCATCTGACTTCACTGAGGCCGAGAATCTCGATGTTATAACGTTTCATTTCCTTCTCTACTTGTGCTAGCCTTGATGTTTCTGTAAGAGTTCTGATGTTCCAGTTTCCAATTCGTGTCCGTGTACGATAGCCAAGGGTCGATATTTGTGTTGGTGTCCGGTTTGTGTTGTTATTTGTAATAGTGTTCGTTTCTCTAATCATTTTAATTTCAGACTAATGAATGATTGGTCCGTTGAATCCTAGCCAGTTTCCAGGGCTGCTGGATAAGGTATACTGACATACCGGGGGGGAGGTTCTCATTATTTTTCATGTTTTTTGTACTTTTCTTCTTAGATGTTCCCAAGCGGTCAACCAGATATGTAATAACCTCTAGCATATGGTTGCTTGACGTTGTTCATGAATGGTGTGACATCTCTTCTGTCTCCTCTATTCACCCCCCCAAGGAGTACATTAGTTTAGTAAAATTATAAACTTCTAATTTTATTGTGGTGACAATATATCAGAATGTAAAACAACATAAAAATATTATTTTAATTTTTTATTATTACTCATTTACGCAGTCATTTACAAATAATCCAGTTTTAATAAAATACTTAAAACCCAGTAACGTAAAATGAAGATTTACATTTATTCAAAGTGTGCAATGTTAACTTATTTAAATTTAATTCAATTGAGTGTTGGATGTTCGTTTTATCTATAACAAAACTATATAGATGATAATCAAAAAAGATCGTGTTTAACAATTGACAAATGAGAAAACAACTTTGATTAGGCAGTACTGCAAAACTTTGAATCAAAGCGAAACATGGTAAATCATTCTATATCTTCTATATCATATGCAACAACCATTCCTGATTTGATTTTAACGTTTGAAATTTCAACCCAATTAACAAATTTAATATTATGACTTATACCTTGTAAACTTTCTAATATAGTACCGTCCAAAGTTTCATCATAATTATTTATTTCTTTTCCCACAACTAAGAATTGAATAAAGTTACTGTCTAGTTTATTTTTGAAAAATCCTAACTGAAGCCGTTCAGCAATCGTATGACAAATATTTCTTCTAGATCTTGTAGAATTTGCAATTTCTTTTAGTTGTTTATGTTTTCCTTCATGCCTCATGACCCAAAACTGTTTAATGGGACCCAATTTTCTCATTAAAGATGGATAATGAGTTAGTAAGTGGTGTTTAGGTTTTAACGGAAGCTTAAAATTCTGAAGATACGATGAGTGATGCAAAGTTATTAACTTTTCTAATTGAAGCACATTATATTCACATATGTTTTCTAGGAACAAAATGTCAATGATTTCTCTTAAAGTTAAAAATAGTGTCCTCATTTCATCACCTTCAGGAATTAAATCACCAATAATTAATCCCAAATATTTTACAAGCCAGATCAACTCAGACGCGGAATACCTCAACTTATAGTTTTTTAAATTTTCGATTGCTATTTCTTGTGGTCTATTCACATTTTCAAATTCGCCGAAATAAAATCCTGTTATTCTATTATTCAAAGTTTTAATATCGAACGATTTTTTTTGTATGAAATATAGTAACATGAACAAAGTTACAAAATCCTTCGTAAAGGTCGTGAAATAAATCTACACTGAAGTTTATAGATACATGAAAATTTCGCAATTCATTAAAAATGCACCGTGACATTAACCCTGTTTTTTTGGGATCATTAGTTTTAAAATCATTCTCATAGTTATATGGGTTTCTGATCATTAAAACATTTTCTTTTGTTGCGGTTTTCGTTTCATTTTTATGCATTCTGTATATTCTACAAAAGAAATTTGATGAAAAACTTTCCATAAAGCCAAGCATCGAATTAAGTCCCAAATTATCACCAATACAAGAAACCAAAACGAAATAAACTTGTTTCTCGAATATATTTATGGGATTCGTCTTTAAGTCCTTTAAGTCATCAATAAGTGAATTAAAAATAGAATTTCCATATTTTTTTTTGTCAAGACTATTGAATGGTAATGTTACGAAGATATTATCAAGCCGTGAACGATATTCTTCAGAAATAAAAGGAAAAGATACGTAAACAGCACCAAGTTTTTGATAGCCTGTCCTAGAACCTAATGGGTTGTTAACCTCAAAGTCATCGTAATACACCAGCAATGGCAAAACAATACTCTCAGTATTGTAGTTAGAACATATATTTTTCCAAAATGAGGTCTGAATTACATTACATATGGTATCTCTTTCTTTATCTAAAATATTTAAATAATCCATTACATGAGCGAAGACACTTTTATTTTCAAGAAAGGATAAAAGACTGGTCCTCAATGATAGGAATTTATGTTTTACAGAAATATTTTCCATTGTCATGGTTCTATTGCGACGTAAGTAATCAAGTCTACTACCAACTGTATGCGATATTGTAAGTTTGTATAAAGAATTATTGTTTAATATTTGTAATCTCTTGTGTTCTGTGGAAACATCATGAAAAGGATTTTTTAATAATTCAATAATGGGTAGCTTAGAATTTTCATCCGCCGCACTCGAAAGTTCCACTGTTTCTTCAACTAACTTGTTAAAAAAGTCACTTTTAAAATAATCAGAAAAAGTTTTTATGATATATTGTATATCTTTTCTACAAAAAGAATTGTTTTTATATAAACTAGTGATTAAATGTAAATTAGCTTCATGCTGTAAAATTTCAAAATTAATTGGTTTTGAATTATCACATTGGCAAGATGTGGAGGTTTTATTACAAAATTTACAAGATATGGAACTGTACGAATAAGTTTTTATATTATTCAAATCTAAGTTGTTTGAATTTGAGATAAGTATTGTTTAATTCAAGTTATTCTCAATTGAATGATCCAAAAAGTGCTTATCGATGTGCTTTTTGAAACTATTTAAAGAATTAAAAGTTCGTTCAACTGAACATTCTTGACATTTAAATGTTTTAATAAATTTATGAATATTTTTCAAATGATGAATATAAACTTTCGCATTTGGCATAAGTTTATTACACATAAAGCATTTCATTGTAAATCAAGTAATAGAGAGTTTACAGTTATAAAATTGTTATCCCATTCCGTTGAAATTTCATATACTAGCTTCTGAATTAGGAGCTAGATGTGCTCTGAAGCATCAGGAAACTTCGCATTTAATGCCGTAAAGCTTTTAAAGCAGCTGTCAATAGCATCGAGTGGACTTTTGCATTTAAATAATGTATCATCAATCGCCAAGTACGTCTCGCTTATATTTGCTGTATTTTCCCCCACAAAAACTAAAGTTGGCTGTAAAGTTTTTTTTTCTGTACGTAATTGTGTTTTTATTTTATCTAGTTCTTCTTGAACGAAAAAAGTTTCCTGAAAAAAATAAAAAATAAAAATAACATAAAAAAAATCGCACTTCCTACTACAATCTATTTTAAACTTACTGAGACTAGCGATATAAACGCATCAGCACTTTCTTGGTTTGAATAACGTCCAATACCACTTAATTTTCTTTTGCGAACTGGCGTAGAAAGTAAGTGTGGCAACAAGAAAAAACTTACATGTCCACTTCTATTTATTAGTATGTCATTGAGCTGTTTTTTATTTTTATTTATAGCAAGTGTAATTATTTTTTCGTTCAATTCTGGCCACTTCTTGTAAAGATTATCTGATGCAGTGTCGTGAAAGTGTTTAAAGTCACTGTTTAGAAATTCATAACCTTCTGCCGATCGCAAAATTGCGAAACGATCAAAATAATTATTAATAGTAATATTACTATTTTCTTTAACAAGTTTTATTCTAGCTTCTACTGTATCCGTCCAGTATTCAATAAAAAGAAATTTTCATATGTACATATATCATCATATTTACTTTTTGTTTTATTTTATTTTAAAGTTAGGATACTCTTATTGGATAACCCATTACTTTATTCGAACATGAACAATACGGTTTTTTCAAAATAAATCAAATCATTTTGTCTTTCTATAAATGTACGTATTTTTTAGATAAAAAATACTAAACACTATATTTATTGTAAAATCACCAATAAATAATGGTGATTCTTTATTATTGAAAGGGAGATCGCTAATATGTATTGATATTAGTCCTATTCCCTCTGTTATCCATACTAAAACAAACGAACGGTACATTTCAAAATGTGTATTAGTGCAAAAAAAAAAACGAATATAAAATGCACTCACACTCAAATACAACAAAAGAAAACGAACATTTGTATTGCGTATGTATTGTGTTTTATAATTAAAAACCAATATGAAAACCAAACCAAACACATCCTACACAATGTATGTTTCTATTTCCTTTGTAAATAAAAACTTTCGTAGCGTACTTTTTGTATTTCATATGCATATGTACAGCACGGCTTCTATATAAACATTGTTGTTGGTTTTGAATTCATACATATATAAACGACTGGATAGAATGCGTTTTTTATTTAACGATCTTTTCTCAAAACACATCAAAACAATTTTTTTATGTAACTCAATATTTTATATCTTTACTCTCAAGTTAAAGTGACTTAAATCGATTTATGTCAAAACTGAGGTTAGTCCACATTGAAACTATATTTTTAATTTTTGAAATTTTACCCCGACTCCGATATGTCTATCTTAAATAGAAAAGTGTAAACTAGATACTGACAAAACGACAGAAGTACTTGAATTCAAAAACTTCATTTGGAAAAACGACTTATTTAAATAAATAAATTTTAAATACGGTACTTTTACCGTATTAACAATACAAAAAACATTCGAAATTGATATACCTACTGAGAGTTTATTTTTCTCTTAGTGTTGATTGTATTAAGTCGTTTTACTCAAAGCAAACAAAAATATTGTTTTGGAAAAGTGTCCTAAATTCATTTTATTCATTTTACCTAATTTAAAAAACAAGATTAATTCAATTTATTTAGTATTAAGTCGTTTTTCCAAATTAATTTTGAAAAAATAAATGGTTTAAATACAAATAAGTCACTTTTCCATACTTATTAAAATACAGAGTGTATTTAGAGTTTAATTTATAAAAGTGACTTGTCCTGTGTATGTCGTTTTACTTAACTTAAGACTTAAATAGTGTTAATTTTAAATATAAATAAGACGGTATTCCTTGTGCATTTGATTATTTGGATTGAAAGACGAGAGGATCAAAACGACATATATTTTTGTTTTAGTGATAAATTGACGTTTTAAAAAAAATTAAAAGTGATTTTTTTGTAATTTTTAAAGCAGTAACATAATTTTAGGAATATTTTGATCATTATCGGTAATATATTTTTTCGTGCTTTTCAATGAATCGCTAAAAAAAAATAGTAAATATGGCAATGGAAGTAAATCGAAAAAGAAGAGCTCATGAATTATTGGAAACTCAAAAAGAAACTCAAGGTAAGTTTACAATATTGTTATTATGGCTCCTAATGTTCAAAATAAATATTTTTTTACATTCTACAGAGCCATACAAAGAACCGAAGATTGGTGAGTCTCATGTTGAAGTGTCACAGAAAACTCTAGGTATAACATTTTAAAAAGTAAAAAATTGTTGGCATTCATAATATTAATTAAAAATTTTATTATTTTGAAAGATAAGGGATCTAGTGTCCCTCCTCTAGTAGTAGAACATGAAGAAGCTACCAATTCACCAAATATCGAAACAGATGATGCTGAAGAAAGTGAGTTCGATGATAGTGAGAGCGATCCAAACTATGTATTATCAAATCAATCAAGCAGTGGTACAGAAACAGATCCAGATATTGATATACTTGCCAAACAATTAGAAACTAATTTAATGAGCGTCGACCAACACGTCGAAAGTGAAACAAATGATGATAATTTACCAAACTCGTCGCGAAAATCGATTCAACGTAATCGGAATCTGGGAAAGGCTTATAAGACTCGGAAAGGTAAAACAGTACCAAACAGAAACATGCACATTCTTACAAATTGTCAAAAAAAAAAATGTAAAGATAAAATTTCACCAATGGAGCAACAATCCATCTTCAAGCAATATTGGGAGCTTGGTAATTTTAATTTGCGAGTTGCCTATGCATCAGGTACTATAGATGTGCATAAAAAAAACTGCAGTTCAAGTAAAAAATACAAATTCACCTAGAAATCGAATATATTCATACAAGTATTATTTGACCATGTATGGTCAAAAGATTCAGGTATGTCAAAAGTGTTTTAAAAATACTTTGGGTGAAACGGATCGGTTCTTAAGAACTGTTATTAACAAGAAACTGCAATCTCCTGGAAGTGTAACAGCACAAGATCTCCGTGGAAAAAGTACACCTTCAAATAAAATCTCAGAAAATAGAATTCAGAAAATCATAGATCATATTAATAGCTTCCCAGCATATGAGAGCCATTACACCCGAAAAAAATCGATGCAAAAATATTTTCATTGCGACTTGAATTTGTCACTAATGTATAAATTGTATGTACAAATAAACGAAAATCCAGTTTCATTGAGCAAATATTCTGAGGTTTTTCAAACCCAAAATATAAAATTTAGGCATCCGAAAATTGATACTTGCACTAAGTGTGATACGCTTAAAGCTAAAATTGATCTTGCTATTGGTGGGGAATTGGAAAAATTAAAAGAGGAGCAAGAACGTCATCACGCTGCTGCGGATTTAGCTTATCAATCGAAGAAAGATGATATAGCTAAAACCAAAGAATGTTCATTAACCAAAGTATTTGCATTCGACTTACAACAGGTTCTTCCTACTCCTTACGTCCAATCCAACGTGTCATATTACAAAAGACAATTAAATGTGTACAATCTGACCATACACGATTGCACATCCGGTATACCAACTTGTTTTATGTGGGACGAAGCCACCGCAAAACGTGGAGGAAACGATATCACGTCATGTGTCTCTTTCCATTTGCAAAATTTAACGGGCGATGTTGAATTTGTTACCTACTACAGTGATAATTGTTTTGGGCAAAACAAAAATTCTTTGGTTGCTGCGATGTTTGCGATTCATTCTGCTAATAACGACAAAATCAAATTTATCGACCATAAATTTTTGGAGCCGGGACACACTCATATGGAATGTGATGTCGACCATTCCATGATTGAGCGAAAGAAGAAAAAAACTTCTATGAAAATACACCACCCACATGATTGGTATCAATTCGTCAGAGGAGTTGGTGTAAGAAATCCATTTGTTGTACATGAAATGTCCCAAAGTGAATTTAGAGACTTTAGTGTAGCCGCTAAAAATAAATTTACGTTTAGGAAAGTCGATGAGTGTGGTAACAAAGTTAATTGGCGAGAGATTAAATGGCTACGATATCCAAATAAATTTGGAGTAATTTATTTTAAAAATTCGTTGAATGATGAAGAGCCGTTTAAAACTCTTAATATTCAAAAACGAGGTTGCAATTCTGTGAAATTATGTAACATTCCATTGTGTTATCTTGGAAGAAATAAAATAAGTGAGGCAAAAAAATCGGATCTATTGAGTCTTCTCGATTTGATAGATCCCCAATTTCACGATTTTTATAGAAATCTGCCTACAGAAAATATGCCTGATTATCATCACTGAAGAAGACGATAGTGAAATTATTAATGCTGCTGAAAATGATGGATAATGGATTTACAAACAAGGAGACGCAATTTAGTCTTACGCATAAATTTTAGCAAGATTTATATTATTATTTTTTTTACAATTTTTGAAGTATTAATGTAAAATGTATTATTTAAAATTAATAAAAATTCATTTTGGTTTGACCTAAAAGCTAGATTTTTGTGAATTTTTGTTTAGTAAAACGACGTATTCGTAGTTTAACCATCAAATAATTTAAAATTATTTTGTAAAAATGACTTAAACCACTTAAGTTTTAAGTTTGAATTTTTTATTGTTTTGTAAAACGACTTAAATAAAATAACTTGAAATTTTCCAAAAACCGCAAATGTTTTTTTATGCGATTATGTGGGATCGATAAAAAAATGTATTTCCATTGTAACCTAATAATGTTATTGAGATATCTCTTGTAACTTTTATCCCATCGTTGAAAGAAAATTAAACTAGCTCTACTGAAAAATGAGCAAATTTGAAATAAGTCACTTTTCCTTGAGGGTAAAGATATAATAATATATAATTAGTTTGTTAAGTTAAATTCTATTTAAAATGTAGAATAACCAATATTATTTGGTGGTTCCTTTAAAATAATATATAGCCAAACTGTTTAAAATATTATAGGGTTTTGCCAATACTGATGATTGGAATTTCTAGTTGTATTGGAAATATATCTAGAATTTAGTTTTCTATACGTTATCGTCGTACGACCAATACACTTTTTTCTCAGTGTAAGATAAGGTATAACACTTATTATACAACGCTTAATACGACAATAAATTAAGGTTATCTTTTCGTTTTTCTTTACTCACTAACATTCTTCTTTGCTCTCCTACCCCACAAGACCGATATTTTTGATTGTCCCGTTTTTTATTGCCATAGCCAACGAGCGCAATAGAAAAACGGGTGATGCATTTTATTCTGATTTTCATATTGACCAAACGCATATCAATATGAATGTGCACCAATTATGAAGAGTCACCCTGTTTGACTTTCATTTGTCCACTGCACAAAATACGGAATTATGTTTTGTTGTTGTAAGATGAGTGGAGACACAAAACATAATTATTCTGAATATAGATGGCAGTGTAATCATTAAGATTAAATGACATTGTTACAACGCACAATTGCAATAATATTAATTGTCGCCTAAGTCAATTAAAGTGAAAGTGTTGTGCGGTGTTGTGCGGTGTTGAATTATTTAAATATGAATAATTCTAACCGCTACAAAGGTATACACAAGCATTAACGAAAAAAAAAAAAAAAAATTAATGAACCTTAAGTTTACGTTAATCAACAAAATTATATAAATTATTGTAATATGAAATTCTGAATTTAAAAAAAAAAAAATGTAGTTTTAAATAATAACAAATTTCATTTCATATATCTTTATTTTATATCAACTTAATTAATTCTAAGTATTAAATATATTGTCATTAATTATAATTAAATTTTGTAAATTTGAGATGGGGACATCTCTCTTAAAGGGCGGAGGTGTTGTAAACCCCTGACAAAATCAGTGGTAATTGATTTTAAACCTGAATTATACCGGTTATGTATATATATTAAGCTTACCCCTCCTTTTTATTGTAATAAAATAATTGTACAAAAAATAAAAAATCGAACTGAAAAGGGAGAATAAAAAGTGAGTCGGTCGAGAACAGTGATTGTGTATTCAAATACTTATTTACATATTTTAAATAATAAAAAGTAGATATATAGATATATATATATATATATATTAATCACATCCAAAATTAATAAAATACGATTCTTTATATTCAAAAAAAACTATTAATAAGTGCCTGAACAGTCTCTAGTGAAAAATAAAGCCGGTGTACGACGGTGAAGAGGTTAAAAAAAAGATCTCTCTAACAGTCTTAAACCACTCTCAATTCAATGAAGAAGTTATCTATACCGACTTAGAAACATACATTTGTTTACGATTAAAATGCCTTCAACCAAACTATGCGTGTCCACACATCATAAAACTCAAAAACCATATAGTAATAATTTTCATATCGTCACTTCCACCACATACTAGTAATAAATATATTAAATGAAGATGATTATATGCCAATTACCCGAACATGAATTTCAACAAATTTTACAATGTGTTAATTTCTTAATTCCGCTATATCGTGCCAATAATCGCTAATCTGTAATTAAGCGAACGCCCCAACATTCAAAATCGCCTACGCACACAACTAAATATACAAGATACATTTGTTTGTTCACAATACGAAACCCATAAAATCTGAAGAAATCATAAATTTTAATATTTTACTTGTTGAGGAAGATCAAGTGCATGAATTTTTTTTTTTTTTTGGAAATTTTCCAGAATCTTGATAAAACGAGTAATAATAATAATTAGACTAACAAATTTTTAATGTTAAAATATTTTTCTTAATTTTCACCTTTTTTCGTATTGTTGTTGTTGTCACATAGAAATTATAACACTCCGTTGGTGTCTGCTCGTCATGCTATATAGCCGTGTGCTGCTGTTACAAAAAATTAATTTTGACACATAATGACACCAAAATTGTCGTATCGTATGTATAATCAACGTTGTCGTATAAAATTAATTAAAATTAATTATTTCGCGTTTCCATTTCAATTTTCCATGTTGGCGTTTTATATATATATATATATATATATATATATAAAGGGGATTGCCATCGAACGACGATGGATTTGGTCGTGTGTTTGATTGTTTTTGGTAATATTTAGGTTTTATTTTGTGGTATTACGCCCATGGCTTGTTTTAGCAGGATAACCAAATTTGGTACTGTCAAACTTGAATTGCAATTAGTTTTAAGAAAGTTGGGTGCTACCGTGTTTTTCTAACCGTAGCCTCACCATGATTTAGTGCTGGAATGACAATACTGATAAAAAAGATAACCAATTTTACTTTGCAAAAAACAGAATATAATTAAGTATTCCAAGATTTAAATTTTATTTAGAACTATTTGTATGTCTAAGCTATTATAGAAATAGAAAAATATTTTAACAAGAACGGTCTCATAATGTTATCACAATAGTTTTGTTATTAGTTATCGCGCTAAGCTTAGTGCCTTTTTTATAGCTTATTGCTCTCCATGTTACAGTTAGAACAAAAAAAAAACACTGGCAAAAGTTAAAATTTTAGAATATTTATGCATTCTTGCATTTAATTCCAATATTTTCCAGTGTTTGAGATTTGAAAAAATTGTATGTAGAATTGTAGAACATGTTGCCTTTCGCAATTTTATTATTTCTAAATTCAAAAACATAACTTTCCAAAATAGAACTTTTGTTATTTGCATCATTTTTGTCTTGAGGTTCCCTGGTAAGAGCTAGAAGCAAACGTATAAAATATTCAAATCAAAAGGAATCAAATAAGATCTCTCTATAAGATTTCTCTGTTTCTGCTTCTTGAGAAAAGTTTGTAGTTACGGCAGGTTATTCAGCCAGAGTTGAAATTTCTATAAAAATTAGAACAAATTATCATTTCACAAATAGCTAAATTTTAAATGAAAAGTAGTGGTAAGGTTACCAATATCATAATTTTTTGAAGAACTATCATTTTCTTGATAGGTAGTTGTTCCAACATTAGACTTTAGCTGCTTACGCTTTTTATCTTGAAGAATTTGTTTTTTGGTAAAGATTTCGTTTTTCTTTTTCCAACAATAGCTTTTGTTGTTTTTTGTTTTTTTGCTTTCTCAGCTTTAATCCATATCGGCGAAGTTATTACAAATGGTTTTTTTAATTTCACAGTTTGGATTCCTGTTTTCATTGGCGTTACAGGCCAATCTAAATAATTTGTAAGACACTTGTTGGAGTTATATTTTGCTAATTATTTGCTAATTATTTTGCTAATTATTACAAATTGGCCGAGTGTGGCAATATGAAACATAAAATGATTCTGGCGAGTTGGTCACAGTTTAATATTAGTATAGCCATCTCAAAACATAAATAATATTTTGAGGCCTGTGTAGTTCCTAGGAGCTGGCAATATAATATTCCATATCATATATTGGGTCATTACAAATTGGCCGAGTGTGGCAATATGAAACATAGAATGATTCTGGCGAGTTGGTCACAGTTTAATATTAGTATAGCCATCTCAAAACATAATGAATATTTTCAGGACCATGTAGTTCCTAGGAGCTGGCAATATAATATTCCATATCATATATTGGGTCATTACAAATTGGCCGAGTGTGGCCATATGAAACATAGAATGATTCTGGCGAGTTGGTCACAGTTTAATATTAGTATAGCCATCTCAAAACATAAATAGTATTTTCAGGCTCGTGCAGTTCCTAGGAGCTGGCAATATAATATTCCATATCATATATTGGGTCATTACAAATTGGCCGAGTGTGGCAATATGATAGAATGATTCTGGCGAGTTGGTCACAGTTTAATATAAGTATAGCCATCTCAAAACATAAATAATATTTTGAGGCCCATGTAGTTCCGAGGAGCTGGCAATATAATATTCCATATCATATATTGGGTCATTACAAATTGGCTGAGTGTGGCAATATGAAACATCGAATGATTCTGGCGAGTTGGTCACAGTTTAATATTAGTAAAGTAATCTCAAAACATAAATAATATTTTCAAGCCCATGTAGTTCCTAGGAGCTGGCAATATAATATTCCATATCATATATTTTGTCATTACAAATTGGCCGAGTGTGGCAATATGAAACATAGAATGATTCTGGCAAGTTGGTCACAGTTTAATATTAGTATAGCCATCTCAAAACATAAATAATATTTTCAGGTCCGTGTAGTTCCGAGGAGTTGGCAATATAATATTCCATATCATATATTGGGTCATTACAAATTGGCTGAGTGTGGCAATATGAAACATAGAATGATTTTGGCGAGTTGGTCACAGTTTAATATTAGTA
Organism: Tipula confusa; assembly: GCA_963556175.1. Lineage (NCBI taxonomy): Eukaryota > Metazoa > Arthropoda > Insecta > Diptera > Tipulidae > Tipula > Tipula confusa. The sequence goes on along the minus strand of OY744477.1, from coordinate 109,647,332 downwards.
TAGCCATCTCAAAACATAAATAGTATTTTCAGGCTCGTGCAGTTCCTAGGAGCTGGCAATATAATATTCCATATCATATATTGGGTCATTACAAATTAGCCGAGTGTGGCAATATGATAGAATGATTCTGGCGAGTTGGTCACAGTTTAATATTAGTATAGCCACCTCAAAACATAAAGAATATTTTCGGGCCCGTGTAGTTCCGAGGAGCTGGTCATATAATATTCCATATCATATATTGGGTCATTACAAATTGGCCGAGTGTGGTAATATTTATGGGTTTTTTAAAATATCCTCAAATAATTTAATTTTTATGTTGCCGACAATCTCCGAAAATTGTGAAAATGTATAGAATCCTCTATACATTTTTACATCAACTCTGGGGGTGGTGTGTTATGAATGAGTTTGTTTAAGGAAATACTAAGAGTTGATTACCCAAGACATTTGGAAAAATCGATTGCGGAGAAGTCCAAATAAAAAAACCGCATGATTTAAATTCATTTTGGATTATCTCGGGAGTAATGCCGCTTTCAAATGCTTTTGACAGTAATGAAGCAAAATGTTCACTTGGCAAAGAGGCACCAGGATTTCCTTTACGCCATGTTTGTACTAGTTTGGCCCAGTAATTCTTTATAGGCCTATAGACTGCATAGTCACAGGGTCGTAAAATACGAGTAGCGTTTGGATATAATGGTATGATTATGATACCCAATTTTACACATAACTCGCTTATCTTTAGAGTCATATAGGTACTATGACCATCAACAAAATAAGTTATAGGTAATTTAATGTTGTTTTGCACGAGATATGGATGAAAATGTTTCGAGATATATTCGTAGGAGACTTCCTTTGTCATCCATCCGTTATCCGAAATAGCAAAAGCCCAATTTTCTGGTAGAGATTTTATAATTTTTTCTGGCTCCCGTTTGTATGCGGGTAAATAACCATAGGTGGCACGATTTTACCATTTACACTAAATGTGCACATTACCGTCAAATTAGATTTTGCAGCTCCCCGGTCAATTTCGTATAAATTGCGCACGCAGCTAACAAGGATCTTGTTTTTGGACATAATAAAAAATTAGTTTCGTCCCCGTTATAAATGCGTTCTGGCGTATTAAAATATTTACTATTCTTTAAACAAGTGCAAATAAAATCCAACCAACGGTCGATGCCTTTTTTTTGGCATGTTACTAGCCATTCAACTATGATTTAAAAATACCATTTGATGTAAAAATGGTAGGTGGGCCAGGTTCCTTTTTACGGAACTTTTCACCCATTCCGAAAATTAGAGTAGAGCGAGGTATGTTGGACTTTTCAGGAGATAACTATAGCCTCTATGCTACAAAAATTATTGAACCAAGACAATCCAATGTAATAAGTATCAGAAATTTGACCACACAATAGCCAAATTTTATTCAAAACAAAACAGGTACTGAAACCTTAAAGTCATAAAAACATTTTTCAACATGAGATGCAATGCAGCTCTTTCGGTATTGGTCATAAAACGGTTAATTCAGTTGATTTGAAATGTTTAATCAATTTATTTAAATCTAATATGTATTAAATTTAGAATTTTGTGTCAAATAAAGTGTAAATAAGTTAGATTTTGTGTATTTACATGACGTATTGGTCATATAATGGTAAATTTGACTGGTTTGTAATGTTTAATCAATTTTTTTAAAATTTTATTTTAATTTTAAAGTTTCGTGTTAAATCAATAGTAAACTTAATAAATTTTAGCAGCACGAAGGAGATATAATAAATTTGTAATTTACAGGGGAAAACTAATTTCATTTACCGCCTACCGTTTTGAAAAATTAGTTTTTTGAAAGATTTGGTTCTTAGGGAAACCTTATAAATTACAGTTGAATGGTGGTACACTAGAATTACTGATAAGAGATGTCAGAATGTAGAGCCAATCAGTAAAATTGTGATCATCTTGTGTTAATAATAGTTAAACATTGCAGGCCACCGGTAAACCTGACCATCCTTTCACTACGTCACAAAAAAAAACTAATTATCGGTCGCTTAGGTGACAGTAACTTCCACTATTTCGGTTTTGTTATATGTAACACGGGTGTACGGTGGTACCCGGCATTCCGAGAGTTCCTGGTTTGTCCTTGGTCGTCCATTCTAATCAATCAATTAATCAATCAATCAACCAATGCCTTACCAAACACATTTCTTGATGTGACACCTTCTAAAGTAAATTTTTTGTTAATCCTCTGTGGTTATTATACAAATTTTTTTAATGATCATTTTCCAAAGGTATCTACCATCCTACTTAAGCCGGTTGAACAAAGTTTAAAGCTCATTGCTGTCAAATGCTTCCTAAAAATGCTCCTGGTGGTGATATCATATCAAATTCAACATAACTCATAGTGACAGCAATGATATTAAAACGCAATGGCAACTAGAATAAACGAAGCTAGAAAAGAGCCGGAAACATCATGAAGGTAAGAAGTAAAAGATCTCAGGGAAGTTTAATATGCTAGAGAAAACGCCTGGCCGCCAAGCGGCCCAACCTAAAGACTGTGCCGCAGCTTCTTTGTGCTATTTTGTTCTTTATAGTCAAAAGGCAAATACCGGAGAAATAAATTCTTTTAATCTACCTCGAACTTTGAAAAATTTCTCGGTATTCTAACGGGAACAGTTAAAAATCGTCTGCCAATATTGGATTTCCAAATTTGAACTTACAATATTCATATTAATGAATGGGTTATGCGAGTTGCCTGGACTTTTTGGATAAACACGAAAGTAACGTTCGAAGGGTAGCTCTCGATCATTATTTATGAATATTATTGCGATTTCATTGGTAATGTTGGTGCATTCTACAGTTACTGATCAGAATGGTGATCGCGTTGAAACTTCAGATTTAAAAGCGGGATAACATTACCTGCACCATGAGCAAGGCTGTGGAACAGATTGTGTTTTCTGAAAAAGCATTCGATATCATCAAGAATCTGCAAAGAATGTGCAAATATGTTGAATTCGAATATTCGTATCATATGGTGCTGTCGGCAACGTAACTTTACCGAGAAGACCTTGTTCGGGCCATTATTCGAACCTCTCCAAAAGTAATGGGGTATTCAAATCCCAAATATGTCAACTTTCCCAATCTTTTTTGAAACCACGTGGTTAAAGTGGATCCCGTATCTTGGGCTGTATTTACATTTTGTAATTTATTGGGTGTTGCATCATTTCGGAAATATCTCTTTTGCTGCTGGTCTAAATGTAAAACCAGTGTAAAAACACCCGACAAATGATCTTGTATATTAAAAGCAAATTTTTTTAAAACCATTTATTCAACGCTGTGGAATCTTGGAAATTTTGTGTAAAGCCTTTTGAACATTTCCCTTCCTGCATAAACCGAGCACTGGGAATTTTAGCATCTCATGTTTTATGCAAACTAATCTACTGTGGTACAATTCTGGGAACGAATAACCGTTTGTATATTGGGACCTTCACAGTATAAAATTTGCTCATATATATATATATATATATATATATATATATATATATATATATATATATATATATATATATATATATATATATATATATATATATATATATATATATATATATATATATATATATATATGAGCAAATTTTATACTGTGATCTCAGTATATATATATATATATATATATATATATATATTTATACATATATACATATATATATATATATATATATATATATATATATATATATATATATATATCAACATCATATAACAGTCGGTCTAATTTAAGATCTTCAATATATGGCAATGTGACATGCACATTTCTGAAATTCTATGACGTATGCAAAGGAAATAACTTTTCCCTTAAACACTTGGTCATATAAATCGTAGATAAATTCCTTCAGTTTTTAGCTAAATACTCTACAAATAAGATCTGGTAGGTCACTTGGACATTGGCCTGGAAATAATTCATTTTAATTTTATCCTAGTTAAAGTTTCCTGTAAATGTTATGAAGAAAGACGGTTTGCCAAATTTCCTAACGATAGACCCAAGCATCTTCAACCAGATGATGCTCACGTTATGAGCCTAAATGTGGATTACAATTTATATAAGGTACATGGATGGTGGAATAAGGAGACCCAATGTTGATAAGATCTTAACCGGATAGCTTTGACAAAAATTTAATAGAAATATATGTAGAGAATGTAGAAGTAAATATGAGAGAATGAATGGGCGATTAAAAAAGCTATCCGTAGAGCAAAAAAAAAAGTTTGCGGGACTATTTGTCTCAAATGACGCAAAGAACTACAACTAAATATATTTGGAGAAAATTTAATAGTGGGGGGTCATAAAGCTAGAGGCAGAAATACCGTGCTAGATAACCCAGTGAAAGGAGATCAATTCTTAAAAACGATTACGAATGTATGGAATAATTTAGGTGGCAGTTATGAATATGTATTACCATATGGATAGTATAAATCAATATGCGAACGATTAAAGTTGAATGGAGTTAGTTTCTGGTGGTTTTGGACCTAAACTCTGCTTTAAATTCAAAATAGCGTATGGATGAGTATCAGAATACCGGACAATTGGAAGAAAAGCCGGGTGGTTCCAATTCCCAAACGAGATTGAGATTATTGAATCTGGCAACAAATGATAGGGGAATATCTATGTTTAATATTTTGGTGAAAATTGTAAATGGTATGAAGAAAATTGTTGTCGAATGTGGTTCGGTTTTCGAAGGAATCATTCGGCTAATGAATGTGAGGAAAACTTTTGGTGGGAAATATGGAAAAAATAAGAAAGTTGTGGTTGTATTTTTGGATATCGAAAGAGCGCATGATTATGTGGTTCCAGGGAAATTATATCAAGTTCTTTTGAACTTGGGGTTTCCCTCGACATATTTGCAAATGCGTGTTCATAAAAGATCTTAAGTTAGTTTCATGTATTAAGGAGTACGAGTTGGAGGAAGAGGTGGAATTTGGACTTCCTCAAGGGAGTAAAATTTCACCGTCTCTTTTCAATTTGTATTCGAGCTCGGTTCATCGTTTTAATTCTGTGGACACGTTTTTTTTGCAATTTGCTGATGACTTTGTTATCATCGTTAAAGGACAAAATGTGCAAGTAGCATGTAATCGAGCTCAAAAATGTGTGAATCAGGTAATAAATGCTTTTAGAGCATTTAATCTGCGTGTATAATGAAAGTAGAGAATATTTATGCCAGAGTGGTGCGATCAATTCAACTCCAGTATATACTCTATGGTCTGAAATGGGTGATTTACCTCTCAATTAAAAGAGAGACTGAATCACCGTACGTAAACAGTGAGAATGATAACAAAAGTTAGTGTTTTGGTAAATGAAATGATGGAGAGATTGCAGACGGATACAGAATATATAAAACATAGAGGTCTGGATTGATTTTGGAAAATATTAACTTATTTTCCAAAATCAAAAATGCCGGTCCCAGCCATCCTCTTGACAATCTTATAGTAAAAATGAAATTTGGTGATACAACTAAAGCGAGTATGAATGAAATATCGGTTAAGAGAGAACAGAATGTTTGTAGAATATTTTGCACATGTAGAAGTGTATATAGATGCTAGTATAAATGGTGACAGAGTGGGAGTAGGAGTTTTCATTCCTGCATTGAAAAAAGAGAAAATGTTACGAATAAATGATAGTATCTGTATAATGAATGCAGAGCTAATTGGGATTATGGAAGGCATCAAGGTGGTAATGAATAAAGGGAGAAGGAGAGTATGGTTACTTTCCGACTCTTTAAGTGGAGTTCTATTAATTGCCAGGCGGAGGGCCCTCAGGACAATGTTTATGTGGATATGTTGTTTGAGTACCTAAGATCTTGTAGAATTGAAGTGGTTATTCAGTGAATACCTTCACCTCTGCAGATCAAAGGTAATCAAAGAGCCGATATGCCGGTAAAAAGGGGTTGATGAATGTGGTAAGCAAGGTCAAATTTCACCAGTATGACTGATGTCATCATATGACTAGCTGATAAGTCATTCAAAGTTTATGGAAGAAGTTGTCGCGGGTGTGGCAAAATGGGATGTTTACCTCGACGGTGTAATTGTTTCCACAGAAAAAAACGAGGGACATATCTTAAATCTAATCGATATATGGAATATGTTGGACATGTTATCAATGCAGAGGGTATTTTACCTTCTGAAAAGCATCTAGATGCACTCAAACTGCCGCGGCAAACAAACTTGAAGGAAGATGAAGCGTTAAAACGATCTATTTATTTGGAGTGAACGTCAGGAAAAATCATTCCAAGCATTGAAAACATCAATTATTAACGCTATGCGACTAGTTCATTATAACGAGGAATATCCTGTAATTTTAACTGCAGATGCTTCAGCGATTGGGATTGGTGCTGAAATTGCGTGCATCTAAAACTCTTGACGACAATCAACGTTCATAAAGCCAAATTGAGAAAGCTTTGTCAATTGTCTATACGGAGTGACTAAATTCCATCAATACTTGTCAGCGCAGAGTTTCGAACTTCTCACCGATCATCAACCATTGACGTCCATTTTCAATCTGAATAAAAAGTCATCGGTCATGACCTTGCATCGCATTCAACGATGGGCTAATCTTCTTAAACAATATACGTATACGATCATTAAATCGGATAAAGTTTTGATAATTACGAATTAAAATTATTTTATGTTGATCAGACCAATTAAGAGATCATTACAGATTTTACAATAAACGTAAAATTGATCAAAAAATCGATGTCAGAAGATCAAATTTTATCGAAAATTGTCTATTTTATTCAGAACGGTTAGCTTGAAAAACTCTAAGTTAGAGACAAAAATAATTTTAAACCATATTTTGACCATCAATTTTTAATTTCATTACAGAGCAATATTGCATTACTTCAAACAGATTATACCAGAGTTGTCATACCACAAACGCTAAAAAAACATACTAAAAAAGGGATTTTTCCAGTTGGCCGATCGCTAAGTAAACTTAAGAAAGGATCCATATAGACTTTGCTGGACTATTTTTTAACAAAATGTGGTTAATTTTTGCTGATTCTTTTTCAAAGTATACGGTGAAAATGAGTTATATTACGTCAACAACAACCATTTTGATTAAATATCTTTACTAAATATCTTTTCAATAGAAGAGTTGCCTGAAACTATTGTATCCGATAATGGACCTCAACTCGTATCCAGTGAGTTTGGAGACATTTTGTAAACTAAACTTAATCATTTGATAACCGTGCCATTTTATCCAGCATCAAACGGACAACCTGAGCGTTTTGAAAAACTTGTCAATTGGCTTTGCTGAAATTGTTATCAACGTATCAATCCAATATCACAACAATCAGCAGCTTACCTTCTTCATGGTAGACAACCTCGGAACCTACAATCGGTTTTGCTACCGAACGAGCAACACAAATGCAGTAATGATCAAGAAAGCAAGTTTCAACTGGATCAATACGTCCTAGCAAGAAACTTTTCAAGGGGTGTCAAGTATAGGTTGCAGGCCAAATAATCAAAAAGATGGGACGATAATTGTTTTTGGTCGAGACCGAAATCGGATTCTGGAGAAGGCATCAAAACCAGCTTTATCATAACTGTCTTAATCAAACCTTTTTTACTCATTCTAGCTTGGATCAACTGAACATTGATGTATAAGTTGAACTCTCTACAATCATGACCTACAATCATCGTCGAGTAGTCACCAAAAACAAACGCCGAGTCAGAGAAAATCTTGTTTAACTAATAGCCAATCTTCCAACAGTAATGTTCAAGAGCCTATTGTTAAACCAACCACAATCGTGTAAATCCAATGAAGTTTCTACACCACGAAGATCGGAACGCAAAACAAATAAAACTGCTAGATTCCTAGCTTCCGCTGGACGTTGGCCATTTAAGAAGGGATAAATAATAAATCAATATATTTATTCCAATTATATTTTGGTTGCATATATTTTGATTAATTGTGAATTGCTCCTAATTAATGTTAAGTTTATTCCCTCCCTCTTGTAAACAAATATATTTTGTCATTTTTACCATCTACTCATTCACTTACATTTTATATCGTAAATGAGTGCGATCAAAGAAAATATGCTTATCAGAAGTGAAGACACGAACAAAATAGTACGGACAACAATATTTTTTCTGAAAAATCCATATTTTTTAAATCCATCTAGTGAGTAACTTTAATTTAATTTATATAAAGTTACAATAAAGCTTGAATATCGTAGGATTTTTTTAATGAAATTTGTTTTATTGTCATTCGTTGTTCTTCACAGTCACATGCATATCAAATATACTTTATTTATATAAAAACACTAACACAATTTTTTTTCGGATGGTTTTCGTTATTTCTTGTGCGATCACCACTCTTTACTAAAAGCCGTTTTCATTGCATAGTCATACCAATACCACTATAGTACAGGCCGTATAAAATTGAAAAAAATGGCGGATCCTATGTATTAGTAAATGTATAGTAAACAAAAACGTTCATAGTAGTATTTTGGTTGTATATGAATTTTTAGGATGAATCCGATTATACTTCAACATAACTTTAAAATAAGGAACGTAACAGCCCTACGACTTTCTATGAAAATCACATGCCAAAACTGTTTTTGAATATTGATAAATTTGTTTGTACATGTTTCATATTAAATTAATTAGTATTTGGCATTTCAATAAAAAAAATCGAGGAATTTGTTTTTTCATTCATAATTTTTAAAAAACTATACCAAATGTACATTATCGTTTTGTATAACTTAACTCTTCTTGCGCATTGAAATTTCCATAAAGATAATTTTTAACTTTTGGTTTTACATATACAATTATACAATGCTGTGAGGTGTTTGATTCGTCCGTTTTTTGATTTAATAATACAATGTTGGTACATTTACGTTCAGTATGGTTTTTACGTGTAATTCGAATGTTTTGTTGTGACAGCACATATTATAATAATTTAGGCGGGTAAATACATGAAGTAAGTTGCATGAATTTAAATTAATTAAATTAAAATATAGTTGGGCAAATATAAGTATTAATACATATATATATATATATATATATATATATATATATATATATATATATATATATATATATATATATATATATATATATATATATATATATATATATATATATATATATATATATATATATATATATATATATATATATATATATATATATATATATATATATATATATTACTTAAAATAAAATTACTTCATTATAAATTCACAGTTTTAGTAAAATCACCGCGGTTATTAAATTCTTAAGGTTAATTATATTTGCCCAAATATATTTTAAATAATTTGTGTAAATAATTATTGTGTGCTAGTGTTTAGATTTTAAGATGCCCAAAACTTGTTGTGTCCCGGGATGCATGTCCAATTCTTCTAAAAGCGAACAAGGGCACTTGTCTTTTTTAGTTTTCTGCAGTGTAAACTCAAACGACAGGCTTTGTTAAACGCGATTCCACGTAAAAATTGTGTACCGACTAAATTCTCATTTGTATCTATGAAACATTTTAACGTAAATGAAATTAAATTTGAAAATAAGCACGGGAGCTTAATAATTCCTTTGAAATGTCCGCAGTTAATACCTAATGTAGTTCCTAACATTTTCCTAGATTTACTGACGTATTATTCAAAATCCAAGCCGAATACCAGAAAATGTCCGTCAGATAGGGAACGTGAGGTTTTAGCTAGATCTCATGAAACTGTATTGAAGGATGATCATTTTAAAATGAAAGCTGATTTAATCGGGTCATTCGATAACTTTAAATCTCTTTTCACTAGCCACGTAAGCGATTATGATGTTGAAATCAAACTCAATGTTGAAGAAGCTTTTATTTATAAAATTAACTTAAAAAACTTTACCATTTCACAATATATACGAGTAAATAAAGATTTGTCATTTTTATCGTGAGTCAGTATTTATACAAAAATCTGATCAACAATATCAGTGTTGGCCTCAATTTAAACGCGCGAATCAATTCTTTTTTAAAAAACGTCCGAAAAGTCCCCCGCTGTTAGAAAAGAGGAACTTTTAAATGAAATATGTTAGAAAATTGCTGAATTGTTAATTGTTGCAAGTGAAATTGATTTTAAATATATAGGGGCACTTAAAATGATTAATGATCAGCTAAACCTTATGATTGGTAAAAAACGGTATTCGGAAAATACCCTAGTCAAGTCGTTTTTAATATATCTTCAATCACCCGTATTTTACCATCTAATTAGAGATTAAATTTTTTTAATTTATCCAAGTAAAAGTACTCTACAGCGACTATCAGGCCATCAAAACGTAAGCCCTACAAATTTTGAAGGTAATAAAACTTATCTCTTTAAGCAAGCCGAATATTTAAAGCATATGCAACGCAAAGTCATAATTCAAATAGATGGAATTTATTTAAAGGCGCAAATAACCTATAAATCTCAAAAAATTACTGGCTATGCCCAGAATAATTCAAACGTCGCAAAAACGGTAATTACATTTTTAATTAGTTCCGCGTTTGGTAATTCCAAAGAAATAGTTGCCTTACATCCAGTAAGTAATCCTTCTGGTGATGATGTTCATAAGTTAACTTTAAATATTTTAAAATTAGTACAATCATTAGATTTAGAAGTAATTTCAATTGTAACAGATAACCATAGGATTAATCAAAATATGTTTTCAATTTTCGCGCCGAAATCATTTAAATTTATTAACCCTGATTTTCCTAGTAGTTTTATATTTCTTAAGTATGATCCAGTTCATATTTTTAAAAACATTCGGAACAACTGGATCAATAAAAAAGACGGCGAAAAGTTGTTTTACTATCTGAAACTGAAGAACAGCGCAACTAGTAAGAAAAGCGTATATATTAAATAAGAAATCGGTATTTTCCAGTATAATTGAACGGCAGAATGTGCAGTGTGTTGCAAATGTTTTTTATGAGTCTACAATTGTCGCACTTGAAACAACTAGCGATCTTAAAGAAGTCGAAGGCACTGTAGAGTTTCTTAAAATTATAAAACGTTAGTGGAATATTGTTAATTGCAAATCAGTGGTTGAAGGTATAAAGAAACGCGAGCCGTACCGATTGCCTATATCTATACGTTAGATGATGCAGGCATTTTGTTCCTTAAAAATTTGTTATCCTGGATAGAAAAGTGAATGACTACCGACATCTTTCAAAGTGGTTTAACCATGACTACTTTTAAAGCAATCCATCAAAGTGAAGGTGTTCTGCTGGAAATTGCCAACACTTATATGCCAACACGGGCCAGCAATGGCCTTTTACACCCGTCTTATTATAATTATTTCGAAGCCAGAATATTTATTCGGGCCAGCAGTGGCCTGTAAAAATTGTCTTATTTTGTATTGTCAAAACGCGATATTTAATAAGTTAACACACATTTTACGTAACAAAATTCATATAAGCTCGCATATAATTTTGTATCCCTAAATATGATTTAAATTATTTAATAAAAAAATAAAAAATAATTAAAATAATTACTAAAAATTTATATTAATCATGAATTTTACGTAAATAGTATTTACGTAACAATGTTTAGAAAATTAGAAAGCGCGCTGTGAACATATCCCCCATCCTTCTTAGATGAGCGCTTCGACTCGACTATTCATTTAAATAAATAAATTTTCCAAATCAACAAAACAAAAGATAAAAAATCCAAATAGTACATTTCTGTTAGCTCGACGAAACAAAAACGAGTATGAAAAAATCAGAAAACCATTTGCATCTATCAACATTTTTCAAACGAAGTAAAAAATAAAATAAACGAGTGAGAAAGTGATTACAAAATTACAATGAAAAAGACAAAGAAATTGTTTTTTGTTTTACATATACTAAGGTAATTTTTAAATTAATCTTAATGCTTTCAAATGCCGAATTCTAATTAAAATCATATGAAACATGCGCAAACCAATTTATCAATGTTCACCACGAAAAACCAAATTTAATTTCCTTAGAAGGACGTATAGTCGTTTTTTTCTTTGTTTTTAAGTTATATTGAACTTAAAACAGCGTTCCATAGTAACAAAAAAAAAATTTATATTAAAATTTCATTTTTCTATTCCACACTTACTACATAAGCTATAAAAGTGTTTAAATGGCCTGTATATATATAGGCATTGGTCATACTATTTAATCATATACACATGAGAATGTATTGTAAGTGAAAAACGTGTCGATATATGATTTAGAATATAGTGTAAAATAAAATAAACATTTCCATACTTTAAAACAAAAGAGAGTAAAAGTTGTCAAAAAAAAAAATTAAAATAAAAGGCCAAATTGATGTTATCTCTTTCCTACACAAAACAAAAATAACAAAAATAAAAGACGAAAAAATTCTCATTTATCCCTACACATTAAACAATGTGCGCAACTTAGAGATAAAAATGTTAAATAGAGGTAGTAGGAATGAGAAAATTATTCATTTTTTGGTATGGATTTCCATACCACCAAAACACTCAATTGTGTATATAGGTTTTGTTTATTTGTGTCAACGAAAGTTACAAGACAGCTTGTTATAAAGAGGGTTTTGGCGATGATGTGCTTAAAATCGTTTCCTTTTGTTATTTAAATTCATATAAGTAGCAATTTTTTTATATTTCTCCAACAGAAACTAAGAATCATACAATTGAGTCCAGTATTTTTTTGACACCGTTGCCATTCAGTCCAATTACACTGGCAGTGGTTGAACTGACAGTTCAATATGTTGTCCTGAGGTGTTTCACTTTTACGACATATTCTAACATGAGAGTATCGGGGACAAAGCATCTCCCTGCTGTCCCCAGAACTAATTGTAACAATTCTTTTTAGCTTGTTCTCAACTTTGACACAATATTGTGACTGGATTGCTTTCATTTATATAAACGCACATATTTGTCAAGTATTCCCAGATATCGCAAAGCAAACCATAAACTATCCCGATGGATTAAGTTATAGAGCTTTTGAAGGACCAAGAATACCATCACGGGATGTCTCGTAAAATCAATGGAACACAAATAATTGACTGTTGCTTTCTATGATAAGTATGACTTTTACGATTAATGGGAGTGTCTGTGGTTAGCAGGGCACTCTCATGCTTCGTAAAAGACTCCTAAACGAATTCTATCCTTAGAATGCCACCACAGCACTCTTTGACGGTCGTAAGAGGCTACTAAAAAAAAGTTGGATTTCTGGGCTGACTACCCATTCCCCTAAAAAACTTTATTGTTAAAATAATCAACAAAAGAAAATGTGGGTACCGCCAAAGTTTAACTAGAATCCCACTAATGTTAACACACACGCAGTTTAATAGCAGTTTAAGATCGGTACGTGAAACGTGCAGTCGCTAAGAAAACCAGGTGCATCGGTTTCCTCAATATCAATCAAGAAAAAGAATAAATTAAAGTTACTCACTAGATGGATTTAAAAAATGTGTATTTTGCAGAAAAAATATTATGGTGTGTACTGTTTTGTTCGTGTTTTCACTTCTGATATAGTATATTTTCTTTGGTTGGAATTATTATTCTGAAAAATAAAAAATTTTATAATGTTCCTGAATTACGGTATTTAATATATAAATCGGTACACGTTGAGTCTAAGACATTAACATATATTGTATTCATTTTTTGCAGCTGGTGAATTTTGTAGAAATCAATTAGCACTTACCACTGATACTCTTGCAAATAAAGCAGATACAAAAGATAACTACACTGTGTACTCTTTTTAAATCCACTAAAAGGAGAAGCATATGCGATGACAAAGTCCTTTTCGAAATATTTAGAGTAGAATCCGCAATCGATGTTTGATTTGTATTATAGGATACACCTGAAACACCTCGTTTTTCCCTTCATGTGTCGTTTTATGTTGAAAACTTCGTTAATCTCTTCTATGTGAATATTAAGTTGACTCAAAAGTGTGGTTATTTTTGTATACTGGATTAATAATTTTTGCAATAGTCACTAAGCTTAAAAAAAAATTGTGAACAGAATATTAATGTCTTATATTAGAACAATGTGATTTACCTTTAATTCTGGTTATTTATGTCGCCAATAAATTATTTCTTTGTGGCGATCCATTTCTTTGACTAATGTTTCCAGAAATCGTTAAGCATTTTTTTGGCGTATAACCTACCAATAGTTGATTGGAACAGTCCTTAAATAATCAGCTCATCGATAACCTCTCTTATTTCATAGCTTTAGTAGTAAGCAATTTTTTTAGTAGGATTAGGAAGTTGTATGTATCTTTCACCGATAAATTTATGAATTTCTACTTATAGCAGACGTGCCTTCACGTGACTGGTCGTGAACATATTTTTTGCGAGTACAAAGCGTAGCTTTCACTATAAGGCTTTTTACAATTAATAACTTTTATTACTTGTCACTTTGAGTACCAGAATCAAACAAGTAGTTAATAATATTCAGTTTTTTTTTTTAATTTTTGGTAAATTTTGAAACTTCTATTCCGGTAGAATGTGGTCGCCAGATGTTGCCACCTTACTTATTGAAAGACTAGGAAATCTATTTGGGTTGGATTTCATCAAGCTGACATCCCAAAAATCTATCTAGCCCCAACTTACGGTAGCCCACTAAATATTTATATGCTATATATTTATAGACTAAACAATGGGTCCTAATAACAGACAAAAAACGCTAAGTTATAAAAAATGGAAAGTCAAGAATCGGAAAAACCTCATTTATTAACAGTAAACTCATAATGTTCTTCGTTCATTGCCAAAAAATGATAAAAAAAATTTTTGTTTAGTACTTCATAGTCTAGATTTCTAGACTATAGTTGGTGCATATTTCCTTTCAAATTCGATAATTTGGAGGCCTAAGAGAAGACGCCTGTTTAAATATATCATTCAGTGTAATCAAAAAGCAGTCGACCTTTTAAACTTCCTTAGCACCGAAAGGGTTTTATTGATTGACAATTTATTTCCCTTGAAAATAAATTGACTCATCCTACTCGTCGAATGCATTTCTTTTTTTTGTGTTCCAGATACAATTTTCTTTATTTCGAGCTGCATCGCACAATACAAAAACAAAACAAAAAAGAAACGAAAACCATGAATTTTCTTTTTCATCTATAGCACCAGATTGCAAATATATGGTAAAGATCTATATACGTGAGTGACAAACAAAAATTTATTTTATTTTTGTCTGCAGATTTATGCAAATTTTCTTAAATTTTTTTTTTTTGTTGCTTATTTTTTGTTCCTTATTTATTTATTTATTTTTAATTCAATAAATAATTTCTATGCAGCTGTTTCGCTCTTTTGTTGATTGTCATTAGAATGTCCACGCATATTTTCACTTTGCATTATTTTAAAATTAACGGAAAATAAAGAAAACAAATTGGATTTTGTGTTTTGGTTTTTGGTTTTTGCTTTGTTTTTATTGCAAGTATATTTTAAGACAAAAAATAAGAAATGGTGTAACAGTTGTTGTTGCTGGACGATTTTCTTGTCTAGGAATTTCGTTTTCAAAAAAATAGTATTATTATTTCCTAAATGAGATTATTATCTCGTGCATTTGGTACATACGAATATGTCTAGAAAAGCATGTGTAGCGGTGCTAGACGAGAGCAGTACAGTATATCGCAAGAAAAACTACAGTGGAAAACGAACATACAAAATCCTGTATACCTATAATTATATGCAAACGCGGTATATATCTTTAGTCGAAAAGGCTTTACGACCACATTGGACGATCATCTTCCCATTTTTCAAAATACGCTTCTTCGACGGATAGTATCGGACAAGATCAAGACCTCAAACGTTATATTTTTTGTAGTTTAGCAGCTATGGTTTTTCAAAGTAACGATCAAATATGTGGAAACATCGTTGAAATATACTGTAAGCGAGAGAATCGAAATCAGATGTAAAGGTTCACCAACCGAAAATTAATGTGAAAGAAACTTTAAAGATTTTTACAAAATGTTTTGACAACGAAGGTGGATCAATTTTCCGCCTATTTTAAAAAAATAAAAGCGGAACCGTAAGCGATATTAACATCAATCCATCAGAAGTGTTATGTTCTGGCCATTGAAAAGACGTAGGCTAGGAAGAAATTCGTACCAAACCTACATAGATGATTCAATCTGCAACCTCGAGCCACTGCCCAATTGATGAATTACCTGCCAGCAAATAAAATCAACCGTAATACACTTCCATTTAGCATAATTGTAATACACAGGTCCTTTTTACTTTCACTATACAGTTCGAAAGAAGAAGACTGCCAAGAATATCGTGCAATCCATGTAGGTTTCTCAGTGAACGCATTTGAAGTAGGTTTCATATGATTTGACAACTGAAGAGTCAAGACTTTATAAGTGCTCTAAAAATGTTTATTGCAACTAGAGAGATATCACATATATAACGACAACGAAACCTACTTTGTGGGTATTTCGACATTCAACGGCTACGCAGCCAGTTTTTGTGATAACAACAACATCAAGAAGTTACAAAATTTTGCCTGTGCAAGGATATCACTAGGCATTTCCGAAAGTCAGTGATTTCCAAGTTGTAGTGGCTTATATGAAGTCGCTGTAAAATTTGCAAACATAATTTTCGGAAAGTCGTTGGAAATGCGTCGCTAACATTTGAACAAGTGGAAGTGGAACTGAATTCCTGACCACTTACACCTTTGTTGTCGAGTCTGTTGGTTTTTTATACATGTACGGGGTGTTTTGTGGTTCTCAATTAAACTACACCGATACAAAACACTTATAATTTTAACTTTATTATTACCCTCCTGCAAGTAAATTCCCCACGAAATATTTAAAGGCTGGAAAATAACAAAAGTTAAAAGCTATGAGAAGGAATATAAGAAAAAGAACGTTAGCTAGGCATACGGAATCGGACTGTCTTCTTTGAAAATGTTTTATTGGGACTTGTTAAATTGAGAATATTATATGACTGCTTCAGTCTGTCAATGGAATCATTTACATTTCGACCGTTACGATGTTTAATGAAATGTTTTCTAAATCGACGAATGACTCTAAACGGTCCTTCGTACGGGTTTGTACCTTATCGATACAAAGGAAAATATACTCACAATTATCTAAAGTTTTTGGGATAAAAATTGGCCTGTAAGTTGACTTGCGAGTATCAACCGAAAAAATGTTGCGCATATTTGCGCGAAGTTTGCTTGCATAGTCTAATGGATCGGGATCTGAATGCTGAGTGCTGGTCACGAAAAATTTTCCTGGAAGCTTGGATACTGGTCCATACACTAGTTCGACTGAGGAGCACTTTAGTTCATCTTTAACTGCTGTTTGTATTCCCAACAAAATAAACGGTAGCTCAGTGCCCCAATGAATAATATTACCACGAGCTTTGAGCCAAGCTTAAAAATTGCCTATGAAATCTTTCGACCATACCATTTGCTTGTGGGTGGTAGGCAGAGGTACGAATTCTGTGTGTGCCGAGTAAATGCGTGAGTTCAGAAAAGTGTTGATTCGAACGAGCTACCTTGGTCCGCTGTTATTTGGAGGGGTATTATAAACCTTGAAACGTATTGCTTCACAAAAACCTAAGCAATAGTGGCAGTTGTATTTTATCGAGTAGGGTAGGCTTCTGGCCATCGAGTGAATTCATGGCCATCGAGTTAGAATGTATGTATAATCTTCAGATGGTGGAAGAGGTCCCACTACATCCATATTAATATGTTCGAATCTAGCCAATAGTAGATCGAATTTTCATGGTTGCGATTTAATGTGACGTTGAACTTTGCTTATTTGGCATCCCATACAACTCCGAACTGAGGTTGTTACATCAGTGTTCATGTTCGGCCAAAAATACCGACTGGAAATTAATTTACGTGTCGTGCGCATGCTTGGATGAGAACAAATGTTCGATAAACCGCTGGTGATGTTTCATAATAAAGTTTTAAATTTGACAGAATGGTGAGCTCTAATTTAAACTTAGAATTCGTAAGGCGAGATGAATTACCAAGAAGCTCTTTTAATTCATCGTCAAACTCTTGAGACTTAGCTAAATCAGCGAAACTTAGCTTTGGAACCTGTTCAATTTCTTCAACGAGGTCACATGGTTGCCTGATATACGTTGAATGTCTGACGTAAACTGAGCAATGAAGTCCAAATGTTGAGTCTGCAATGGACTCTTCTCGCTCATTGACGTAATTGCCGTGGTAAGAGGTTTCTGATCTGTGTAGATGGTAAATTGTCTACCCTCTACAAAATACGTGAAATGTTTAATTGCTTGATAAATAGCAAGTTGTTCTTTGTCAAAGGCTGAATATTTACTTTCTGTTGGAGATAATTTGCGGGATAAAAATCCGAATGATTGCCAACATCTTTTGTTCATTTGTGTGGAGGACTGCTCCTACGGCAATATTTGAAGCGTCTGTAGCGATACTAAAATTAGAATTATGCAAGGGATGTGCTAACATTGTAACGTTATCAAGTGCACTTTTTTTTGGACAATCGATTTGTCACAGTCGTCTGGCCAATTCAAGTTCTTAGCCTTTTTTGTTATTTTATTCAATTTTGCCAAGTGTGCATGAATAAGGGACAGCCATCTGGCTAACTTAGGAATGAATCTATGGTGATAGTTAACCATTTAAACGAATCGCTGAATTCGTTTTAATGATGTTGGAGCTGGAAATTCTTAGATGGCTTCAAATCGCCGTGGCGAAGGTACAATGCCATCTGTTGAAATGTGGTGGTTGAGGAACTCCAGAGCGGCTACACCGAATTTACACTTTGAAATTTGGATGTTAATTCCAAATTCAACTAATCTCTCAAACAACTGTTTAAAATGAAGTTTGTGCTCTTCCTCGCTATCACTAGCCACAAGTATATCGTCTATGTAGATATATAGGAAATCTAAACCTTTGACCACTTCATTCAAGAAGCGCTGAAAAGTTTGCGGATCATTCCGAAGACCACAGGGCATCCCTGTAAGTTCAAATAACCCACAGGATGTGGCAATGGCCGTTTAGACACGTTTTTGGACGCAATGGGGATTAGATGATACGCTCTTACCAGGTCAATTTTTGAGAAAACTACACATCTTTGCAAATGAATCGAAAATTTCTGAACGTGCCGGATCGGATATCGATCAGGTTCAGTGACTGCATTAAGGCCTCGATAGTCTCCGCACGGTCTCCAATCTGTCCCATTTTTCTTTTGTACCATGTGCGGAGTTGATGATACCGTAGAAGATGACGGTTGGCATATTCCCAATTGAACCATATGTTCGAACTCGGTAAGCCTTAACCTTTATTGGCGGCGGAAAGTGTTAAGCTATGATCTTGTTTTGATGCGTCTCTACGGAAACCTTTTACGGGTATAAGAGAAGTATCGGCCCCTGTATCTATAAGAAAAAGGGTATCATTCGTTGCATCCTTGATAAATAGTCGACGATTGAGAGTCTTTGGCTGTCAGTAAATTGACGTCTGCTTCCGCTTCTTTACCTTCATTGCTAAAAATTTTCAAATCTACTTCGCGGTCTAGGCGACCAGCTTCGTCCTGCTGATAATTCCTGAAATTTTGATTCCATACTCTCAAGTCTAGCTACCAGTCTTGTTAAGGTAGAATCTGCAGATTGATGGTAATTTGTCGAAGGTAAGTTTTGTATTGACGATAAATTGGGTCCGGTTGCTTCGTAGATCCGATCTGCGATTCTCATTGTCCAGTAAGTCTCTGAGGGTTTTCTATCACCCAATTCTACCCCATCAACCAATATTTCAAAGCGATGACCCGCAGAGGGGTTATGCCGGTTTGTCAGTGCTCGTTTCAGTGATTCATATTTATTTTTACTTGGTGGATTTTTCACGATATCCAAAACACTTGCGCACTCTGCTCGTGGAAGACCACAAATTACATGAAAGAACTTCGTAATATCGGTAGTGACATAGACTAAACTAAATTGTGTTTCAGCTTGCGCGAACCAAACATTAGGATTAGTGGTCCAAAAATCAGGAAGTTCAATTCGTGAAGAAAGAAGAGCGAATGCATTCTACAATCCCATCGGAAAAACAAAGCAGTCCTTTCTAGAAGGACCACCAAGTGAATTTGCAAACGTAAAACACGTGAATGGTGGAAGGCTGCACCATTCATTTGGACCTAGGTCCAGGAAGGTAATCTTCATGTTAACATCGAAGATGTGCTCGAAATTTGGAAGGAGCATTTCTCTGATTTACTCAATGTTCAATAAGTAAGTGTTAAATGCTGTGTTTGAAAGTTGTCAAATATACACTGCGGGGATGTGCATAGAGGACCCATCCTACAACGAATTCTCACCAGCCATGCAAGGACTAAATAGAAACCGTTCCCTTGAGGTTGATTGCTTTAATTTCGAGCTTTTGATATTCGGAGGGGATACTTTATGAAACTACCTTTTCGATTAGTATGGCAAAGCAAAAATATGCCTAATGAATGGAAAGTGGCTGTACTGCGCACTATCTTTAAAAAAAGAAATCACTCAAAATGCGAAAACTATTACGGCATATAGCTATAATTTGCACAACATACAAATTACTGCCTTCCATAATATTAAAAAGAAACGCTCCCCTGGCAGAGAAAATTATAGGTGACTACCAAGGAAGATTTTGTCCAAATCGGAGAGTCACTAATCAAGTTTTTGAACTCAGGATGCTTTGTATTTCTTGTGTAGGTGTAAGAGTTGGACATTGACGGATGAGTATGAGAGATGGTTATTGACATTCGATAGATGAATCATGTACTTGAATTATGGCCCCAAACGCAACGATGACGACACCGAGTTTTATTCAACCACGAGATGAGGAATTTAATATAAATTCTTGATCTCGTTCATTTAATTAAAGGAAAGCGTGTACGCTGGCTCGGTCACGTTCTGCAAGCCGATCTAAAACGAATGGTTCAGCGATCAATGAGAGGAGAGCCGCCATTTGGTACGTGTAGAGGTCGCTGTCGGCGATAAGGGTTCCTCAAAGAAGAGAACGATTTGTGTTTTTCAAGTTGTCTAGAACAATTCAAAGAACAAGCTCGGGATTGAAGTTGATGATGAAATAAGGGCCAACAATGGCCTGTAAAACCGATTATTTTTATCGAGTTAGTTTAAATGTTGAGGAAATGTTAAAATCCACTCAGTAACAGCTAAACACTAGTGCTTTTCGAAGAACCAGACCTTTCACCAGCTCCAGAAACTGTCACTTAATTGAGAAACTGAAACTAGAAAGCGATGGTAAAATTTAATTAGTCGTACTATTAATAGCAGCCTAAATACCAAGTTAAAATTCCATGACAAACGTCTAAAACAAACATTTAAAGGATTTAGAAAATCATCAAGGTTGGCAAAAGCATCGATACTCAACGAGTCAAGTCAAAAGTAACTCATCACTTGTTAGCATTTTAAGTACGATATACGTATTAATGGCCCTCTATCTAAAAAAACATGCATAATTTGTCACATAACAATAGTGTGACCATGGTCAAGATACAATCGTACCAACACAATTGAGATAATAATTAAGAATATGTCCACATGTCAACCGAAAACATAATTTATATCTTATATGTTAATTTATTATTATTTATGTTTATTTACTGTTGTTTCGATTTAGAGCTTTTGTTGATGTTGTTTGTCTCATTATTATCATTATTAATATTTGTGTTGTTGTTGTTGTTGTTGTTGTACTAAATCTTATTAGAGATATTATATTGAGATAATAAACTTAAAATTATGAAGAAAATCATAAATTATCTTTATTATCATTAACATAATTTATTTATTTAACATTAATGCTGTTATTGTTTCAGTTGCATTCTAAACTGAAGGGTTTTCCAATTGGAGTTTTTGATTTTTAAGACCATTGTGAAAATTAAATTGTCGTTTAGATAACCTGATGTCAAATAGCTGTTCAACTTTAGAGGAGAATATTATTTTAATCGTTTCATTCTCACCATAAATTACCGGATGTTTTAAGGTTTAAACCGATTAAAGTGTAAGATGTTTCTGCAATGTTCATTTAATATTAATACTATAAAAAATAAACTATGAGTATGTGACCAAACAACACATTGCCCAAAAATTTAAACAATATTATTCAATACATGCCAAAACACTTTAATATTAATATAAATTAGATTTTAAAATATGGATTAAACATTACAAACCAATTGAGTTAACCGTTTTATGTTATATGCGTCATATAATCGCCGAAAATCTAATTTATATACACTTTATTTGACCCAAAACTTTAAAATTAATACAAATTAGATTTTAAAAAATGGATTAAACATAACAAATCTATTGAATTAACTGTTTTATGACCAATACGTCATATAATCGCCGAAAATCTAATTTATATACACATTATTTGACACATAATATTAAAATTTATATAAATTAAATTTTAAAACAATTGATTACACATGACAAATCAATTGAATTAAGCGTTTTATGACCAAAACGTCATATAATCGCCGAAAATCTAATTTATTAACACTTTATTTCACACAAAACTTTAAAATTAATACAAATTAGATTTTGAAAATATGGATTAAACATTACAAACCAATTGAGTTAACCGTTTTATGTTATATGCGTCATAAAATCGCCGAAAATCTAATTTATATACACTTTATTTGACCCAAAACTTTAAAATTAATACAAATTAGATTTTAAAAAATGGATTAAACAAGACAAATCAATTGGATTAACTGTTTTATGACCAATACGTTACGTATTCGCCGAAAATCTAATTTATATAAACTTTATTTGAAACAAAACTTTAAAATTAATACAAATTAGATTTTTAAACAATTGATTAATATTACAAATCAATTGAAATAACCGTTTTATTACCAAAACGTCATATAATCTATAAATTAGGCCATGTCAAATTGAAATGGATTAATCATATTTATTGGCATGTGATTGATTTGGTTTCAGAACGAAATTTGAGGTGGGACAGATTTACTGGGCAGAAATTGCTTTGGTGTATTTGAAAACTCAGTTTGTTCTTCTCACAAATGTTATCTTACATCTCTGTTATTCATCCGTCAGACGAGTATATATGTAAACCGTTATTTTTATGGAATTTGCAAAATATTAAGAATTTAACAGAAATGTAGGGGGGTTGGTTCTCCTATTCAATTATCATGAATGTTTCACTTTTATGAAAAATTAATTCTAACATGAGAATAAAATAATAGAATCAGAGATAGAGCTTCTCCTTGATGTCAACCAAAGCTAATTGAAACTAATGGACTTTCAGTAAAGCAGATGTACGCTGCAAGATACTTTGAAACAATCAGTCTTAGCGAAAAAACTTGTCCAGTGACCAACCTCTCATATGTCAACGTAGTCTGGGTCTTCTATTCCGAAGAGCAGAACTATGTCATCTACATAGACAACGATTTATTTGAAACGCAGTTCTATGTCTAAATCAGACTATGCCTCACCATGTAGTAGGAGCCAAATTAAATGAAGTAGGCATGAGAGCATCCTTCCGCCACACACCCCAAGTTATTCCAAAAAGATCAGATGCTGCTCCTTATTATTATTCGCAATCCAGATATAGTTAATTTTTATTGAGGCTAGTTTCGAGCGATGTCAAGACATATATGAGTGTAAACGTCTTAATATTCATCTAAAACCATCCTGATCGTACAGATTTCATCAATTATGTAGTCGGTAATTAGCGGGCATATGATTGCATTTTACAATCTTGAGGTAGCACTTCTTATTCTAAGATTACAAGGATTGGAGCTCAGTTATAAGTGGTGCTCCCCCGTTTTTTTACGAGCTCTGCGGGATACCATCTAGACCCGAGGTATTGCCTTTATTTCTCATAAAAATAGTTGACAATACTCTTGGATATTGAATGGATCTTCAGGGTCATTCTATAGGTATTCTGTAACAGTCATCTGGTAGCTAATCCGTAAATAAAGATTAATACCTTGACATTTCAGCTCTCGTCTTTTTAGCTTGCCTATTAAAGGCTGAATCTTTAAGATGTACCCTTATCACCAGTAAGTGACCCACATATGTAAAAATGGTTTGAGCGACTACCTATGTTTTCCTCTACCAGCGGAGTGATTGGTTCCCACATAATGTAAAAGATTAAATTTTACGCTTTTCAAAGAAAAATTTTTCATCCCGGTCTCAAACAATAACAGATCTAAGCCAACAATATACATATATTCTAACTTTAAGCTTCGGTATGGATTCTGTGAGAGCATCGACGTGCGTATCACAGTCCTCGTAGTTTTGTAAATCTTCTGTTGTATGCGTCAAGCAAATTTTTACGCTTTGTTTTGTGGAACTATGTATCATACCTTTGGAATCACCTTCCATTTTCTAAGATTTCTAAGATTTTGATCATAAGCCATTTACTTTAAAGATGTAGCCATATTGTGGCGATGGTATTTTTTGTCAAAGGCTCCAACAGAATTTTGATCATAATATAAGGAAACGTAAATTTAACTGTCATCATTATGTCGATTGATCATTCGAAAATGTTCGCCGTATTTTACAACACTTAATCGTATTTAAAAGCTCGGTTGCAGGAAGTTTTCTACAAGGTCAATTTGCCGTATTAAATGAACTTCAAGGCTATAAAGACTCATTGACTGTTAGAATGACTGACGCAGATAATGAACTACAAGGAATCGGTTGAGTTGATCACCTCCTACGATTCTAATCTCTTCAGCTTATTTACGATTTTTCGACCAGCTGTAAAAGGCACCAATTTTATTCTACCAAATCCTGATGCTCCTACAAGGGAGGCATTGAAATCGTGGGTTCTCAGTGCCGCCCAGGTGGCTCTAGGTAAGGTAAAAATTAAACCCATAAATAATCGGTTTAATAGGGAGTGTCGTCTTTCGCGAATACGTTTTAGAATCGCACGAAACAACTAGCAATCCTTGCTAAAAAGAGCGTGAATGATGGAAGGCTAAACTCTTAAGAGTATAACAACTCAGCAGTGATCACACTACTTGTAACTTCTTTAAAGGAGTTAATGCCATTAATACCTTCCAACCTAGATCTATCACCATTCGTGATCATGATAGAAATCTCGGTACCAGGATGGAAAATGCGAAAACTATCGTGGCGTAGATCTTCTTTGCATAGCATACAAATTACGATCTTACATAGTATTGGAGAGAATTACTCCGCTGGCTGAGGAAATTGTAGTTGACTACGAAGAAATATTTCGTCTAAATCGGTCAGTAACTGACCAATTTTATTCGCTGAGGATGATTCTTTTTTAATATTACAAAACATTCCGTCACGTACATCAGGTGGTCTTGGATTTCCAGCAAGCCTATGGCAAAGCTTACGTTTGCTTTGGGGGATATTTGAAAAAATATGTGCGTTTATGTAAAATGACAGTATAGTCACAATTTTGTGTCAAAGTTTGGGACATACCATCAGGAATATTTGCAATTAGCTCTTGTATGGCAAGAATATGCTCTGTTCCCAGTATTCTTTAATCAATTTAGAATTTATCACTCCAACCAGGTTCTGTGATATGCAGATGATATCTGTGTAGGTGGACTGATTGGTAACGGTATTAAAGAACTACTGATCCACTTGTACGATTCTCGGCCTCCGTGTGTCTCAAAACCAATGAGCTTAAAACAAAATAAATGATCACAGGTTTAGAGACCAAGACCCAATACATTGACAGGGTTATCTAAAACAATACGAAGAGCAAGATGGAGAATGAAACCAATAGAGCCAAACCGATAAAACCGATAGAGTGTTTAAACCCTGCAATCTTTTTTGGGGCCGAAGCTCTCCTAACTTTTTCGCAGTTAATTTTTTAACATCCTACCTTATGCCGTCACCAGCCAAATCGAGGACGTACGAATACAGGTTCGATTTTTAAATCCATCTGCACATTGCATTGCTCCAGCCAGCCTGTACTGACATGGACGATGGTTCGGCCCATGGATTCTGCACTCCAACAGGGGTCAAAGTTGCGTTCATCGTCATCATCGATCGTAATCAGGTGATGAACACTCTTTTGCAACCCTCTCCTGTTGGGATTCGAACCAGGTACCTCCCGTCCCAATCACCGCAGCTTTAACCACTGCGCCAATTCCTCGGTCTTTTATAAACTCTAACCCGGATTGTAAAAATGGGTATGTATGAACATAATACATACAAAGTGTATATTCATATACGCACGTACATCGTTTCACATATATTTTTTTTTAACTTCTGAAACAGGGAAGACGGAAAGTTATGTCGGTCCCTTAAGATTCCGCCTTTGACAGTTTTTACTGTAATACATTCCTGTGTTTTAAAGTTTTATTATAACTTGCTTTTGTTGCGCCATAAATGGATTGCAGTGATTCGGAATAGTGGCTGAATTTTCGGAAATATTGTTACTTTGTGACGGTGACTTTTAATGATGTTTAATCAATTTTTTTAAGGTCTGGTTTGTGTGAGTTTTGGTGCTTTATGTCAAGTGTGTGTATATTGGATTTTTGGCGATTGTGTGACGTGCTGGTCGTGGGGCGGTTGATTCAATTGATTTGT
This sequence comes from Tipula confusa, assembly GCA_963556175.1. Classification (NCBI taxonomy): domain Eukaryota; kingdom Metazoa; phylum Arthropoda; class Insecta; order Diptera; family Tipulidae; genus Tipula; species Tipula confusa. Next base: position 109,620,855 of record OY744477.1, on the reverse strand, counting down.
AATGTTAAATCAATTTTAAAAAAAAAAAAAGTCAAATTTGTGTAACTTTAGGTTTTGTGTCGAGTAAAGTGATATATAAAAGTTGGATTTTCGGCGATTACGTAATGTATTTGTCGTAAAACACGTTCCGTTGGCCGTTCAACTTTTAAGCAACATCATCAGTTGCGCTATTACAGTCTACAGCTTGCAGAAATTATATTATGATATTACTAGTTTATTATATTACAACTGAATGGGGGCACACTACAGTTGATGATAAAAAATGAAATAATGCTGAGCAGCTCGTCAAAATTGTGATTGTCTTGTGCTAACATTAGTTGAATATTGGCTTCCGGAAAACCGGGTCAAATCTGTCATTACTAACATGACCTTCCTTCTTATCGACTAACTATCGATCGCTTAGTTGTCTGCAACCGGGTCGAGTCTGTCACAACTAACATTCCTTCCATTCCTTTGGTTTTGTTATATGTAACACGGGTGTACGGTGGCGCCCGGCATTCCGGGAGCTCCTGGTTCGTCCTTGGCCGTACACTCTAATCAATCAATCAATCAATCAATCAACTTTATTTAAAATTAAAACAAATTAGATTTTAAAAAATGGATTAAACATGACAAATCAATTGAATTAACTGTTTTATGACCAATACCATAATTTTTTTGTCGGCATCATACAGTAATATTTTGAAAAGTCTGGGTATAATTTATTGCGATTTTACGATATAAAAGTTAATTTCACAAACTTAAAATTTGGTAATTGTCAAGAAAGACTGCATTGCTCAATGATTTATGGAAGAGCTATTTAAATAGAAAGTAAATCCCGTTTGCTAGCTTTTACGATTGACGAAGGGATAGTATCAATTTCAACACCCGTACTCAAGAATAATATAGAACTTAGTATTTCAGCTTCCAAAATAGATAAAAATGATATTAAATTGTTAGCATAACTAACAGGATTGTTACTTTAGAGGTGTCGATCTGATTTGTAAATTGATTGAAAAATGGCTAAGACGAAGTCGAACTATCAAATTAATAGCATCAGATACGCAAAATGCAGCTTTAGTGTAATTAAGCCTAGTACTGTAAGCTATAAGTGATCACTACATGAAGTATTGGTTTAAGAGATATTGAAGCTAACTTCCAATCGTTTAAAGACGCACATATTTGATATAAAGTAATATTTACTTTACTAAGAAAATAAGACCCATGAAATTGGCGATTAGTAAGCTAAACCTATCCGGTTGTCATGTCGGTGTTTATCGAAATCAAAACACCCAATTTTTTCCAATGATATATTTTCCAATATATCAGTGGAAAAAATTGCTTCCAGAATAACATATATATTGCAAACATGGTTTTTACAACTAACTTGTAGTTAAAGGTGAAAGCACTTATGCGAATAAAAATTATAAAAATGACCCGCACATCAACCAATCAAATCAACTTATATAAACCATGTGATGAGCGTGACCAATCAAATCACACGTTTGCGCAATAACAATGTTTCGTAGCAGAATAAAAACAAAACAAAACCAGAGATAAAAATATTATTTTAAATTTGTCTAACGCGAGATTTGATTGGTGAAGCGCATCACATGTTTTAGAAGTGTTGATTTGATTGGTTGATGTGCAGATAATTTTTATAATTTTCATTCGTATACATGCTTGCGTCTTAAGAGTAGAGCGTCTGTTGGTTTTCCTGTATTAAAAATAGTGTTGTTGACTATTGCATGATGCGTAATGTATGGACTAAGTCAAGAAGCCTCTATTGGGTATTCTGTAAGTTATTTAATATCAGGCTTAATTCAAGAAAGGCAACTAATACTAATTAGACCCTATCCTCATATGATCGATATTCCTGGATCTGCTCCATTTCGGGTCATACTTAGTTCTGCCTCCTTATTAAGTGGTTTTTTGGTATGGCAGTGCAAGTTTGTGTTGTGTTTAACCGTGTTGTCGACAAATGTTGTTTGATTTTTTATCAGAAAAAATAGTTCATGCGAGTTACATTCTATCCCACAAATCAAAACACTTGTGATATAAACACTTGTGAGAATGTAGACATAACTAATAATCCACATAACGTAATATTGTTTTAGATTACTTTTAAAAAATAAAATAAAATACTTACCAATTGTTTTCTCAGAATTAAAATTGTTTTATCAGAATTAAAATTGTTTATCAGAATTAAAATAAAACACTTACCAATTGTTTTCTCAGAATTAAATATGTTTATAAAATGCATAAATGCATTTTCTTAGAATTAAAATTATAGAATTAAAAAACCTAACATTAAAATGGAAGGGGAATCATTATAAAAAAGAATTGTAATAATGATTCGACAGATTATTGTTAACGGCCACTCCAAAGAGTAGCATTAAAGTTATATAATTTCAACACTCTAACAACCGAAGTTGTTGAGTAAATAAATTAAATAAATAAAGTTTTAAATTAATAAATAAAACATTATCTTTAAATATAATTGTATAATTTGTTGTATTTCTATTTTAAAATAAAAACCACGAATTATATATTTGGCGCAGTTGATAGGATTCTCATCTGAAGAAGAGAATCAAAGGAAACGAATTATATATTTGGCAGTTAAAGTGTTTGTGAAAAGGTAGTGAAAAAAAAAAAAAAATTAACAATAGGTGGAAAGAAAAGTGAAAGTGATAAAAGATCAAAATCTTTTGATAGTAATAGATCTATAGAAAATACAAAAATGGACGAACAAGTTCAAGCACAGTTGCAACAGCAACAACAACAACAAAAACATTTGCAAGATCAAATTCAATTTCTGCATCAACAATTGGCAGATCAAAAATTAAAAGTACAAACAATGAAAACAACGAGATTTGATCTTACACCAAATCAAATTATACGTAATTTTGATGAAGTTCAAGCATTTTCGGGAGAGGACTCTTACAAGTTAAGATCGTTCCTGAAAGCGGTGGAGGATTTGGAAGAACTCTGTGGAGAAAATAATACAGAGTTGAAGCAATATTGTTTAAAGAAGCTGGTAAACAACAAAATAATCGGTTATGCTCGCAATGTGATCTTGGAAATTCCTGAACATCTCAGAACATGGAGAAATGTTATGGAGCAGCTAAAAATTAAATTCAGACCAAAAAGCACCATTCATCAGATGTTATTCAAAGCGAAGGATATGAAGGTATGTAATCTCAAAGATTGCTTTAACAAATTAAATAGGATTAAGAGTGAATGCAGTGAAGTCTGTGACTTCGATGAGGAGGATGCATTTACATATAGTTCAATAGACAAAGAAATTGTTCAAATTCTCAAGTCAAAACTTATACCAATAGTACAGCTACAAGTTGACTCAAACAAAAGTTTATTTGAGTTAGATAATATTCTGTGTCAAACAGAAATTTATTTGGCAGAAGACATAATTAAAGTAGAATATAAATTAAATAAAGACAGAAATTTTAGAAATAACAATTTAGAAAAATCAGATAATTTTAAAAAAGCCAATAGAAATTATAATAATAATTATAAAAAGCCAGAATATTCACAAACTTATAATGGAAGTAATAATAATAGTAATATTAACAAACAAAATAATGATAAAGATATGAATATGAATAGAAATTATTATAATAACAATAATTATGGTAATGGTTATAAAAAACCCAATTATGTACAAAACCAACCAAATTTTAATAGAAATAATAATAGCTACCAAAATAAACCAGGGCAATATCAAAGACAATTCGACAATTCACAGTATAGGGATAATAACATCAAATATAGACAAGTAGAACCCATGGAGGTTGATAATATCGTTAGAAATAGTTCATTAAATCAAGAGGTAAATTTTATAGAAGACATACCACAAACCAGTTACCAATAGTAAAATTATCTTTTAATAATAAATCTATTAATTGTTTAATAGATACTGGTTCGGATACCAGTTTAATAAAACCGAACATTTTAGATTACAAAACTTTTAAATTAATATCTCCTATCTCATATAACTCATTAGGAGGAACCAATTATGTTACTCATAAAGTTATCACACCAATTCCTAAAGAACTAATTAAAACCGGTACTTTAGATTGGAAAATATTTCCCTTAAAAAGTAAAAAATACGATGCAATTATTGGCATGAATTTTTTAATACCATTCGAAGCTAAGCTCGATATAAAAAACGAATATCTAAAGATATTTGACCAACATATTATTCCCTTTGAAACAATCAAATATCCCATAGAACTTACTGAAGTAAATCACCTGGAACCGATTGTTTCACAAGATGAAATTTTTAATAAAATAAGTAAAAATCATTTAAACAATGAAGAAAAGGAAAAATTGAAATTATTATTATCAAAGAACAAAGATTTATTTTATGAGGAAGGCGACAATTTAACCTTCACTCATGAAATAACTCATGAAATAAAGTTGGAAAATCAAAATCCAATATACTGTAAAATGTACAGGTATCCACAAATACACGAACAAGAAATCGAAACACAAATTAAGGATATGCTAAAACAAGGAATTATAAGAGAATCAAATTCCCCTTATAATTCTCCTCTTTGGATTGTACCAAAGAAAATGGACAATTCAAACATTAAAAAATGGAGAATTGTCATTGATTATCGGAAATTAAACGAAATCACTATCAATGATAAATTTCCCATACCTAATATAGAAAGTATATTAGATAAATTAGGTAGAGCTCAATACTTTACAACTTTAGATTTAGCGAAAGGATTTCACCAAATTTTATTGAATAAGAATGATCAAAGTAAAACAGCTTTTTCAACACCATTTGGACATTACGAATATATACGAATGCCTTTTGGATTGAAAAATGCCCCTGCTACTTTCCAAAGATTAATAAATTCGGTATTAAGAGAACATATAAACAAAATATGTGTAGTTTATCTTGACGATATACTAATATTTAGTACCTCACTACAAGAACACATTACAAATATAAATAAAATTTTTGAAAAATTAAGAAATGCAAATTTAAAGATTCAATTAGATAAATGTAATTTCTTTTGTAAGGAAACAGATTATTTAGGACATACATTAACTACACAGGGTGTGAAACCAAATTTAAAAAAAATAAACGACATTACAAAATTAAAATTACCTGAAACACCTAAACAAATAAAAGCATTCTTGGGAATAACAGGTTATTATAGAAAATTTATAAAGGACTATTCCAAAATAGCTCAACCAATGACTAAATTTCTAAAAAAAGATTCAAAAGTCAATAAACTAGATCCCACATATATAAACGCATTCGAACAGCTAAAAACTCTATTGACAACACATCCAATTTTAAAATACCCAGATTTCAATAAACCATTTACATTAAATACCGATGCAAGCCAATTTGCAATTGGAGCTGTGTTACTCCAAGAAAAACATCCCATAGCATTTGCTAGTAGGACCTTAAATGAACATGAAATTAAGTATAGTACAACAGAAAAGGAATTGTTAGCAATAGTATGGTCGGTAAAATATTTTAGACCCTATATTTACGGAAAACCATTCGAACTAAATACAGATCATCAAGCATTGAAATGGCTTCATACAAAGTATCTAGGAAAAGATCTGAATCCTAGACTCCAAAGATGGATTTTATCACTCGGAGAATACAATATTAAAGTAAACTATTTACAAGGCAAAGAAAATAAAATCGCAGATTTTTTAAGCAGGATTAACACAGATATTCATGAAATTAACAGAATTGAGAATAATTTTGAATCTAACGAAGGGAGGAATACTTCATTACAAAAGAAACTTTTCGAAAACGAAATTAATGTTGAAGAAATAGAAAATGAAAATTTAGGTAATACTTCAGTACAAGCAACTATACATTCACAAGCAGAAGAAAACAATGATAAAACGACATATCTAGAAACAATAGTAAATAGGTTTAAAAGTCAAATAGTTTTCACAGAAAATTTTAATAATGAAATAGAAAACATATCAGGAAACAGAAGAATAAATTTAAATCCAAAAATAAATAGAGAAGAACTAGTAGAAAAATTAAAAGAATTTTTAACTGGAAATAAAGTAGCTATATATGCAAAAATATCAGATCATGATTTTTATATAATCCAACAGGTTTTAACAACTGAATTTCCTACTATCAAATTTATCAAATGTAATTATTTTGCTCAAGATATGGAATCTGAAGATGAATTAATAAAAATTATATCTGTTCAACATAAAGTACAAGGGCATCCAGGTATTTTAGCATTATACGAAAATTTGAAAACCAAAATATACAATAAAAATATTAGAATCATGATAAACAAAGTAATAAATAATTGCGATATTTGCAGTAGAGGAAAATACGACAGAAACCCTATTAAACCTAAATTTCATGAAACTGAATTACCCACAGATAAAAACCAAATAGTTCATGTAGACACTTATGTTAATAGAAAACAGTCATTCTTAGTTTTTATAGATAAATTCACAAAATTTGCAACGGCATATCCTTTAGAAAATAGAACTAATGTAGAAATAATTGAAAAACTTAAAATCTATTTTAATCATAAAAAACCGATTAAAATTATAGCTGATAACGAATTCAAACATGTTAATATTAAAGAATTTCTGAAAAAGGAAAAAGTAGAATTACATCTAGTAAAACCAAATAGTCATACTGGAAATTCTGATGTTGAACGTCTAAATAATTCTTTAACGGAAAAGTTAAGAATTTTAAATTTAGAACAATTAATTCCAATACGAAGTCAAATGTTGGAAGCAATTAAAACTTACAATAACCAACACCATAGTACAATCAAATGTACACCATTTAAAGCGGAAGATGTTGTAGACAAACAAGAAATTTATAATAATTTAAAAATAGCACAGAAAAACAGATTACAAAAATACAACAAAGGTAGAGAAAACTATATAGAAAGAAGAAAACAGGGATACATAAAAAACTACAAATCATTAAGACATAAAGGGGAACCTAAATACAGAAAATATAATTTAACTAACATACATCCAATTAATATTAAAAGAAAATTAAAATTTACAGACAATAATGGCGATAGCGATAATAATAATGACGACGCTAACATTAACTCAAGCTCAACTACAAGTGGACAAGGTGGAATCTAAGACAGGATATACAATTATACAAGAGACTGAACAGTTAATACCAAAGACATACAATTATTCTTTACATATAATTGACACACAACAATTAGATAACATTTTAAAAGAATTAATATTAAGTGTATCACAGTTTGACAAAAATGACAGTTACTTATTATTACAAGATTTAGAAAAACTTTTAGATAAATTAACAACATTAAAATCAGGACATCACGTAATAAAAAAACGAGGTTTAATTAATTTACTAGGGACAATAGGAAAATGGATATCAGGGACTATGGACGATGAGGACAGACAAATAATAAATAAACAATTAGAAACAATACAATCTATAGATAATAACCTAGGGATACATATAAATAATCAAGTTAGAATAAATGATTATTTTAATAAATCAATCAATACATTATTAAATGTAATAAAAACCGATAGGGCAGAAATTAAAAATTTTATTGACAAAAAGGGAAATGAAACAGTAATTAAGTTCTTAAAAATTAATATCAAAATAAGAATACAAGAATTAGACAGAATAGTAAGTGAGTTACAGGATGATATTATATTTTCTAATCTTAATATTATACATCCATCTCTTTTAACTCATAAAGAAATTTTAGATTATAAAATAGATGCAGATAAAATTAAAAGATTAAAAGTAGGGTTTTCAAGAACCAACACAGATAAATTAATATTTTTAATTAAAATCCCTTATGAAATGATAAATATAAATAAAGCTTTGATTATGCCATTGTCAAATGAAACTAATTGTAATTTAATTAATTATCCAATTGTACAATCTTTCGAACATAATAATAAATATTATGAATATGATGAAACTAAATCTTTATATCAATTAAATAGTTTGAAACATTGTATTTTATCAAAAAATTGTCAAAACATAGTAAATTGTAACACTGAAATATATCATATAGATGAAAGTAGTCTATTAATTCAATTAGCAAATGAAATAAATCTAACATCGGATTGTGATGAAAGAAAATTTAATTTAAATGGAAATTATTTTATTAAATTTTATAATTGTAGCATAATTTTAAATAATCAAACTTATAGTAATAATATTAAAATAGAAAATAATAGATACATAATTCCAAATTTGGAATATAAATCTGAAAATAACACCTTAACATTCAATGAAATAGTTTTAGAAACTAAGAAAAATATAAATGAAATAAATGAATTAAAGTTTCATAAAATAATTATATACTCTGGAATAAATTTATTTATAATTATTATAGTAATAATAGTATTTGTAGTAGTATACTTATGTTATAAACAAAAACATTTAAAATTAAAAATTATTAAAGGAATTCAGGAGAATCCTAAATTTAACGAAGGGAGAGTTACATTCTATCCCACAAATCAAAACACTTGTGATATAAACACTTGTGAGAATGTAGACATAACTAATAATCCACATAACGTAATATTGTTTTAGATTACTTTTAAAAAATAAAATAAAATACTTACCAATTGTTTTCTCAGAATTAAAATTGTTTTATCAGAATTAAAATTGTTTATCAGAATTAAAATAAAACACTTACCAATTGTTTTCTCAGAATTAAATATGTTTATAAAATGCATAAATGCATTTTCTTAGAATTAAAATTATAGAATTAAAAAACCTAACATTAAAATGGAAGGGGAATCATTATAAAAAAGAATTGTAATAATGATTCGACAGATTATTGTTAACGGCCACTCCAAAGAGTAGCATTAAAGTTATATAATTTCAACACTCTAACAACCGAAGTTGTTGAGTAAATAAATTAAATAAATAAAGTTTTAAATTAATAAATAAAACATTATCTTTAAATATAATTGTATAATTTGTTGTATTTCTATTTTAAAATAAAAACCACGAATTATATATTTTGCGCGTTGTTATTGTGAATCTCAAACCGAGGCTCATATTCACTGGCTTTACGTTGAGTAAGGATCCCGAACACGGCTCCCAGTAGAATGTCTGTTGAATCTCCAAAACCTCGTTTCACTCGTTGCTTCTCCTTGCTGTTAGTCGTTTTTAGTTATGGATAGGCTCTGCATAGTCCATTCCTGTTTTGCAAAAGGTTCTTTCCGACCTCACTCTTGAAGATGGCAAACTGTTCCATTATTCTGTTCTTCTGTTTGTGTAGCGAAAGCATATTATGCATGTCTGTCTTACGGCTCGCCTCCTTCCAATGATTCAATATTTTGTCTCAGAGTAAGTTGTGAGCCACAATGTAAAGCGTTTTTATAGGTATTCTCGATTATTCGTTGTTTGCCGTGGCTTAGGTTGTTTGCTGGCGTTTGCCAGAATCGAGTTTTCAAGACGTCTCATCACACGTTTTGGTCATCCTGGAATGGGTTTAGTATAGCTAGCTTACTGTTTTTTATCTAGCATTCTATCATTGGTTATGCATGTGATTTCTCTTCCGAACTCCTCCTTTTGGGTTATTTTTGATTGTTATTCTGAAAATACGTACAGTACGTCCCTTTTTCATCGTCGTCAGCACAATTTTTTCTTCCAGATCTGCCTGTAAGTTTAATAGTAAATTCGGAAAAGTTGTTAAGTATTCCATTGTGGCGGAATAGTTTTTAGGAAGGTTGGTCTATGCCACCATCAGTTGTTGAAGATAAGTTTTTGAGAGCTATGCCACGTGAAGCTGTGTCCGCTTCTTAATGGTTGAACATTTTTATTCCAACACAGTGTAATAGTTTAGTCTGCCCAAGCTTCATAGAGTTTTGTACGTTTTTCAACCCAGTTTATTCCTGTTTTCCAAATATCCTGCATCATAATCTTGGCCATTATGGGAATAGCCATCCGATGGGGTTAACAAGTTTTGATGAATCAGATAGAAATAAGCGTGCGGTGGACTACTTGTTAGTTAGCTGCGGTCCAGTTATTTCGAATTCAAATACATCTTCTCCCGCGCTGTAGAGTATATCGTGAGTTGGACGCACATTTTCTCAAATGAGATCCGCCCTGTACTATGTTACAAGAGCATGTACCTCATGTTGTGGTAGTAGTGCTTTCTTAATATTTTCCGCGCGAATGAGTAAGTCATCCATATAGAAGTCAATCATCAATATTTTTGCTGCTTTGGGATGAGTATTGGCTCCTTTCTTGGCTAGCTGAATCAATGTTCTTGTAGATAAGTAGCTGGCAACTTTAATTCCGTTTGTTATAATTTTTAAGCTATATGCTTTAAATGGAATCGTCCAAGCCCTTAGGAAGAATCCTTTCTCCATATTATGCGGTGGTAATTTTGATCGTCTGTATTGAGCGAGACTTGGGGAAACATTTTCTCGATGTCAGCTGTCATCACAATCTTGTGTTTTCTCCACCCTAGTAGTACATCGGTCAAATACAATAAAGTTCAATAGAGCGAAGTGCTGCCAAGCTCGTCATTTCAGGAATTGGAGGTACGAGAAAATGGTAGCACTGTCTCTTGTTCTCAAACAAAGGTAAATTATTTTTGGCTTCTAACCTTGTCCGAATGTGTCCGTCTCTCGACTACTCGCCAAATATTTTGGAAGATGCTTCCGTTACCAATTTAACGCATCTTTCAACCGCTTGTATGTGACGAGGAAAATTGTCTATAAATAAAACGGGAACATTATTTTCGCTCAACATTATCTGTAAATCATCATTCTTTATACTCATGGTAAGTGGCGGCTCAGTCACAGGAAATTCTTGCCAATTAATCATTTCCATATAACTTCGTGCTTGGAAATTTAGTTTAGGCACTTTAAAGAAACGGACTCCATGCAGCTTCTCTAGCCTAGCTTTCACTATTATAATGCCCAGTTCCCTAATGTTACAATTTTCAGGATCTGTAATAAGTGTTGGTCGAAATCACTTTGTGAATTATTTCTCTGATATCAACTGGAAACTGGAGAGATACTTCAATCATCTTCCACAAATGTCTGGCACCATGTTGACACATTGGATATTGTTTGATTTGAAGCCACATGAGAGCATACACTTTTACTATGAAGGCCGCAAGAATTTGATAGTTCGCTAGTCGCTACATACAATCTTAACAGCCGGTTGGAAGTTCTTAGCCATCTAGCTTGAGATTATTTTCCTGGACTACATATCTTCTAAAGATACTGCTGATCGGAGCTCAAATCTTTTATTTTGATATCCGGTAATATACTTTGAAATGGTTGAAATTGTATCACCGGTTTCTTCTCACATTCACTCAGCTGTGCTCCTATGGGTCCAGAAAAAAAATATGCACTAAATGCCGAAGTGGCAGTTCGTTTGCATGATGGAGATATATACTCCATTGAAGTGGTTTACCGGCATCACACCCGAGAACAGTTAAGTTTGCAAAATCTATTTTATATTTTTGCAAGTAACATACAATCTCACGCGTTATTGCCGCCCACTTAACTGAAGCTTGAACTACCACATGTCCAAAATACTTGGTTTTCGGCTCTTCCACTAATGAAATGTGCTCCTCGCATCTTATCTCTCGAGGACATATTTTGGATCAAGTACCGAAACCAGCTTGAAATCTTCAAGAGCAGCTGTTGCAATCTTGGCAACCATTCTATTTGAAGCGCCTGTAAGATCATCTGCTTTTGCAGTTTTCAGCATGGACATTTTCATTTGGGTAGAAGATTGTGTTGTCTCGTTCAATTTTATTTTCTTCAAAGTATGTACTACCTGTTTGAAATTTTTACCGCATCACTTTCACTGTCATCATCATCACTTGATATAGAATTTTCAGATGAATCTAATCCCAAGACTTCCTGGATTCCACTTGTACTTTTGATTTCCGTGCCATTCGTTTTCACAATATTTCTGTCGCAGCCTTATCCACATTTCCGAGAGCGATCTTCCTTTCGCTTCTTTGATCTATCAAAAACGGGATTTCATCGGTGAGAACTGTGCTCGTTTTCACACAACTGCAAACAGACATATCAGATTGCTTGGATTTGCAGGCACATATATCAAAAAGGTGTTCTGTGTCAGTCTCAAATTTTTTCAACTTTTCCTGTAGAAAAACGGTATTTCTACTTTTCAGAGGTTTAATATTATTGTGGTAAGCTGTACTCTTATCCACTACACGCTAGTGCGTCACTGTAGGAAGTGACGCAATCTACCATATTTGAAAAATTTTCTGTGCCAGTATTTTCGAAATTTCCGCAGTATAATGTTATTTGTTACCAACGCCTTTCAAACGTTATGTAAAAAAAAAATTTTTTGTGGGCTGGGGGGCGGCTAAAAGTTTAAAAAAATATATGTGTATAATGAAAAATACTTAGCTCAGCTTTTGCGCACTATCGCCAATTAAATTTAAAAAAAAAATTTCGATCCAACCTACTATATAGCCCCTAACGGAAACCCCTTTAGTACTTCAATACCTTACTACATCATACCATGCGATGGATTTCTTGTTATTATAATATAAAATTTAATTGAGTTACTAGCAAAATGAATTTATACCCGTACTTTACGTTGGTAAACCATAAATTCTTAATTTTTTTTTTAATTTAATTTAAATTATTTAAATCAGAAAAAAATTCTAAATTATATAGATACAGGATACAATTAAACTGTGAGAGCTTTTAAAATCATAAAATCATTGTGTGTGTGAATATAATCTGAGCGCCTCAATTAGAGAAATCATATTTGCTATACGATGATACACAAATTGGTTGTGCATAGTACATGTATGTGCAGCCGTAAGGTTTTAAACGCACACAAATTATGCATTTTAATGGTTTTGGTCTTAATTTGATTCAAACAGTTTGGTAATTTATGCTTAATGTGAAGAATTATAATTTTTTTGAGTCGATTTAATAATTTATAGGGTCATGATGTACATATGATTAAGACTTGAAAATAATGTTGAAGTCATAAAATATTTTAAAATCTTAATGCAGTTTCATACGCAATTATTTATGTATAAAATTCCTTTTACTTTTAACAAGTATGTCGACGATTTTGTAGGTCGTTTTACTTTGGCCTTTGGAATTTGGAATTTTTTTCTGGAAATTTGAATTGACTCGTTTCATTTAGTAATTTGCCTATAGCTTTCTTAAGGTCGAAATTGCAAAGTAATAACCCCTTGGTTAGACTTAAAAAATGTTTGGATGTCTTATTCTGGACTTGAAATTATCGCGGGAATATATAAACAATGAGTTTCTCACCTCGGATAATGTTGTCTGTCGCCCGATGCAATTTTCCCACTTTGCCCAACAGCCACTTCGATATAGGTAGATTGCTATCCTTAATAAGAACAATATTATTGTAGAAAATTGTTGAACAATATCACCAATGTAGCTGCAATGAAGCTAATCACGATTTTGTATATTCATCTGCGGAATGCATTGCTCCATGCCAGCCTGTATTAATGATGCAATATTTGTAGTTAGCCAAGGTAGCTTCGGGCGAAGAAATATCAGACAAATTAAAACCACGATGAAGAGACATTCAAGCAGAATTCCAAACCATTAAAGAAATTCAAATACCAAGCTGCATCATACCAAACTTAAGTCACATCGAATTGCATGGTTTTAGTGATGCAAGTGAAGCGGCATTTGCTGCTTGTGTTGACCTTCGTGTAATCTCCGACAACAAAATGTCAAACAACTTAGTAACTAGCAAGAGTAAAGTTCTTTAATTCAGTTGGTCTTCCTCGGGTTGAGTTTTACGGAGCCCATTTATTATTCCAACTTAATGGCCAAGGTTTCCGAAGCGTAGGAATTTGTAACAGTTCCAATATCATGTGGTCCGATTCAACCAATGTTTTGTCTTGGCTTCAAACAGGCCCGCCAAAGAGATAGAAGGTATATGTAGCTTATAAGACCATCGATATATACAAATTAGTTCCAACAGCCACCTGGAGCCATGTTAGCAGTCAAGAAAATGCGTTCTATCTTGCAACAAAAGGTATCAGTTCAAGTAAACTAGGAATAAATGAGTTGTGGTGGAATGGGCCAAAAATGGTTACATAAACTCAATGAACATTATCACCATTTATCGATGGAAAAGGTCTATTAAGGTTTGGAGGCCATTTACTACACTAAACATCCGCTAATTATTCCAAGAAATAGCAAGGTATCTATTTTGATTCTACGATACCTGCATATCAAACATTTGAATCCTGGGCCATCGCTACTAATATCTTTCTCACGCATGAATTACTGGATTTGAGGATGCGTCATACGGCAAGAAGCATAAGCAGAAAGTGTATTACCTGTTTCCGAAATTTAAATCACACTTCACGTCAACTCAAGAGCAATTTATCATCTCAAAGAGTAATTCCATCACGACCATTCCCAATGGTTGGAGTTGAATATGTGGGCCCGATAATGCTGATATCTAAGCGTGGCATAGGTTCTAAGCCTACCAAAGGTTACATTGTTGTTTTCGTTTGCCTCTGCACGAAGCCTTTTCACATTGAATTAGCTGGGGACATGACAACCCCTACGTTTCTTGGCGAATTAAGCAGATTTGCATCACGAAGGGTAGTACTTATTGAAATATTATCTGACAACGGATCTAATTTTCGCGGTGCCACTCATGCTTTGTCTGATATTTACATGTTATTACATTCCGATAACCATCAGAAAGAAGTCATTAAATACACATCAGATAATGACATTTTTTGGAGGAATTTAGGAGCAAGCAGTCCGGTCCATTAAAACACATCTTATAAGAGTTCTTGGACAAACACATTTGACTTACGAGGAGATGATGATGGAATTGGCCCAAATTGAAAGCATTTTAAATTCGCGACCATTATGTGCTATAACAAATGAGGGCTTTCCCAGTATAGATCCTCTTATGCCTTCACATTGCTTGACTATACGAACACTTCAATGTCACGACTAACACGATGGCAACAGCTGGTACAATCATATTAGAACCGATATTGGAGAGACTACTTTCATACATTACAGCAGTAAAGGATGGTTTAAGAGAACCTGGTTGTTGGCCTTTACCCAATGTGTCATAGAAGTATATCCCGAAATTGATGGGGCAGTAAGAGTAGCAACTATTCGCTCTAAAAAAATTAACGTTTAAGCGGTCAGAATCAAAATTGTTTTTTCTTCCCAAGATGTAAAAAATTCAAGCGATTAAGACAAATCCGCGCTTTCATATAGTTGTGTCCTTAATTGATGCTATGTCCTATACGACTTGCGTAACACAATTTCAACGGTGTTTTCTGGATTTGTAGACAATAACGGCAATAGCTTTCCCGTGTAATTTCCTTTAGGTCTACCGAAAACTACCTATCCCTATAATATTTGTTGCATGATGATACCATTATTGCTATCCTTCCGTTAAGACAGAAGTTCCAAAAAAAATAGCTGAGCCAATAATAATTTCGATTTGGTTTGGTTGATAGTTGCTTTAACAAATGAATCAATAAATTGGTGATAAAACCAAACCTGACGTAAGCTCTCGAAACAACAGAAGGGTATAGGAAAAGTATAAGATAAAAAAAAACGTCACTTTAAGATCCGTATTAAATTCAACTCGATCAACTAACAAGTCGTACAACAAAAAGTGATGTTGTATTGGAGATATAGTTCTATAAAAATAAAGATACTCGTACTTGCATTTGCTTACGTTGTAGCAATCTGTTTCTGTGACAGTCCAACTAATGACAGTCCACAAATTATGCAGATAATTTTGCAACTTCAAACAGTCTGTTACTAGATCACTTAAAAATTTAAAACAGTCAAACACATTATTAACAACATCATAAGTGATATCTACACTATTAAAACCTGTAGATCCAAACTTACATGCCAAACATGCAGGAAACCATTACTATTCCACTTTAGTTCCAACAAATATTTTGCTACTGGACAATGCAGCTCAATGGTCGACAAACATGCCAAACAATTAGTCGCAATTGTAACCATCGGCAACCAACGTACATGATACCATAAATAAGTCTCGTACCAGCGATATAATTCATAAATCATATCATTTGTTACCGGGGCATACAAATACTAACTATACAAACCAATTCAAATTAATGCGCTAATATATTATTCAAAATTACGAGATATTGCCTACAGATCTGGAAGATAGAAGAAAAACCGTCACATAGACAATTTACATAAGAGAAAAACCTATGTGAAACATATTTGGCAACCATTTATCTGTATGCTATTTAAATATATTGAGAAAACTGAGAAGTTTGTGTGATGTGGTTATCCGGCAGTTATATGCCATGGAAAAGCAATGTCAAACATATCAGATTGCCTGACTTAAGATCAGATTACCTGATGTACAGTATGCGAGAAAACATAGAGCTTGGTAACGTGGAATGCAATTTACCTGTTGCAACTTAGAAAACTTTAGAGTTAGAGAGCAATGTACAGTTACATTGCTTTCTTGTCCTATTTAACCACAAAAACGCTAATAACGATTACCGATGAACAATTTCAGAAAATTTCCAACATCTTCTAATGATCTGATGTCAGTGCCAAATACCGAAAAATGAAGATGAGACTCACCAGCTTCCGCTTGAAAAAAGGAAGTGAAGTTCAACCAATACATGTTCCTTTTGTTAAACAGATTAATGAAAATAATAGAATTAGTTCAATCCAAGTTGTAAAAATTTCACTTTTAGTGGAGTGGACCAACATTGCTTCAAAAAATAAAAAATCATGGCCTAAAATACTGTTCTTTTTCGCACCAAGGCATATACCAAATAGCAAGAGAAACTGGCCAAGATAAAAGTCATGAAGGTGATTATTTAAAATTCACTGCTGGGAAAGCTATCACAAGAAAACTCCAAATTGTCAGACTCTTTGAATTAGAATATGGGTTCAGACTCTTTGCCTTATGTTCAAATTGTCCGATTGTAGACAAACACGGCATCTTAATAGTTGGAAGTTAAAAGCAACACGAAGATGATAAAAAGCATCCAATTATATTACCCACTACTATTTCTATACCTAGTTCCGTTCTACGTACCAGAAATTGACCTAAAAAAGTCTTTTAACTAATGAAGGATATATCACTTGCATGAGTTGACTTGAATCATAATTTTGATCAGATAGGAAAAGGAGTTTGGCTACGTTTGTTAAAAGGAAGGTAGAAACAATCTGCAGAGTATATTTAGCAATTTTTGTCAGTATATGAGGACCTAAGCTGTCCAATATATAATTGGTGAGTGACCTATTTACAAGGATATGTCTGGTGTAACGGAATACCCTTGTCTGGTGTAACGGAATAATCATTTTTAAATAATAATTTACAATTACTTATTTGAAACTTCACCAAAACAATGTCAACATAGTGTTCTTGATCAAAGGTTATTAAAGACATTGATGGTTCCACTTTCATGTAAATATAGAAACGCCAAAACTGCGTCCTTTTGCTATTTCGTATCATTTTAACTGATTGCAAAAAGTATCGCAATGAACTGTAATGAACCACTGGGGAGTAGGTTACGTTTTGTTCCAGTCTTTTTGTTGCAAATGACCTTTATTGCTAACGTTGCATAATACTGATTAGTTTTCTCGATACAATTTTTTTTTCCAAAACCCCATTTAGCATTTATGGCTCTGCGTGATTGTTTGGCAAATTTTGTGACTCCTCCGAAGTGCGCATTTATTTAAAACAAATGATGAGATACCATCCTGACCTAAACTACCAGAAGTATTTAATTATTCTATAACCCAATCAAAATATCCGAGCTATCGAGTTGGATAGTAGTATATGAATTGTAGCTACTATGATGGTCAGCTGAAGCAGTTAATAATGCATATTGCATGTTTCGTGGGAACCTGAAAATGTATCATTATTTTACGTCATAATTCGTGGATAACCCTGTGATTTTTTTGATCTATAAATGCAAAAAATCGTTTAAAATTTTGGAAGCATAATTTCTAGATTTAGAAAAATTTAATTTAAAGTTTTGTATAGGAAACCCCTTAAAAATTTAAGCTCTTTGCATAAATGGCGATATTTTAGTTTATCATTTGCATCTCCAGACCACTTGATAATCTTAAAAGCTTTTGATTAACGGTTTAACATAGTTTTTAATTGACGATTGAACCAAGACTGGTCAAAATTTGAACCACTAAATTTCTTTGGAACAAATAACTAAAAGCAATATTCAAAACCTTATAAAACTCCGATACAGCATCCGAAATTATCAATCCATCAAAAATAACAGACCAATCGACACTAACCAGAAAATGGTTTATGGACGGAAGATTAGCATTGAAAAAATCATATTTAAAATCATTTTGTACAAAAATACCGAAATCACAATCAACAAAATAAAATTTAATTAACAATGGCGTGTGGTAAATACTAGAATATCCTGATAAATCTGGACAAGACTCTACAGCAATAAATTATAATGATGAAAAAATCAAGTCCAAAATACGTTCATGATTATTGAATGCAGCGTTAAATTGACGTGTCCCAAAATTAGCGAAGCTGTCTAATACCACATTAAAAAGGTCATCAGTTGTAGATTCAGCCAAATCATCGTTTATGCAACACCAAGAAATCTTTGGTAGATTAAAATCACCCGCAAACAAAACATGATCGCTTTCATTATAGATAACGGTAGAATTTCATTGTTGACAAAATCAATAAATCTATTTTTAACATTTGCGGTACTTCCATAAGGGATAGCTATATAAACTGCAACAACAAAAAGCCGAAACGAACCACATTTGATCTTAATAATGATTGACCCACCACTTTCGCAGTTAGCGATAACTTGGTAAAATGCAAGATTATTTTTTAGCGCAACAATAACTCCGCCTCCAACTACTTTAGTATTACACGGATCGAAACACAGAAAAAATGAAAGAACTCCTCAGAATTGTAGTCAGCATTCAACCATGTTTCTGGAAAAATGACAACATCATAATCGTTGCATGATATCGATGAATAAATAGGATGAGCTTTGGTTGAATTGAACATTGATGATGATTGCAAATTAGAGTTAGATGAGATAGTTGTGTTATAGATTTATTAGTTGTATTGGTATAGGTAGATTTTTTTAAATGATCAATGTCGGTGGTAATCCAAAACTATTGGTTTGAAGTTTTTTGGACGGTAAACAAACTCTCTTACCACAACTCTTGATGACCATATGTCTGATTGCAATAACTTTTTAAATAAGTCAGGATTAAACAAAATAACCAATTTTGGACGAAACTTAGTTCAGACGGCTGACATCTTTGTTGACTGTCACAAGTAACCGGCAATCAATGTCATCCTCAGATATTTCTTATTTAGCGCAAAGAAATTTGAAAATTTGTATTAATTGAAAATTTAGATGCGTAGACCATACTTCTTATTCGGATTGACGGAATTGTTCTGAAATGTTCAGAACGAATTTCTGAAACCCATCATCCATTCATCTTAATCCCTACGATTTTTTCTGGGGCCGAAGCTCACTCCACTCTTTCGCGGTTATTTTAACGTCCTACTTTATGCCAACGAGAGCCGAATCGAGGACGCACGAATACAGGTTCACGTTTTTGAATATCTATTTGCGCAATGCATTGCTACATGCCAGCCCGTACTGAAATGGACGATGGTTCGGAACGGAGAGGGATGATGATGAACACGATGTGTTGATCATCATCCCTCTCCGTGGAGGAGTGTTGCACGTTTAACCACCGCATCGCCTGCATTGACTCCTGCATTATCGAAAAGTATTTGTTAGACCATTATGGCAAATTAATGAAACGGAAGAGAAGAAAAATTATCCGCAAAATATCTATAAAGTCCAAAAATTAATATTATTAACAAATTGTTACTAACCCAAATTTATAATAAGCGTTGAGCCAGCAGTGGCTTGTTAAAATCGATTTTTATTATTTGTACAAATTGTAACATCAAAGTTCCAATTAAAATTTTTTATTGAATATGGACACGGTGTAAATTACCCACAACCGCACACACACACATATATAACATAAAAATATTCAATGTATCAATAAAATTTAATAAAATCAATCAATTAAATTCAATTTAGTGCGCATACCCATAGTATGTATCCATTATGGCCATTAAGCCAATCGCACAACAAATTTTTATTCATATACCAATTTAATCGATATAACGACTGACATTTTATTACTTAATTTTGAGTAACCACCAAATAATTATGGGGGATCTGCCTCTTATATAAAATCTCGGTTGAAATATAATATGTGCGGTGACATTTTAATGTACCCGCATCGCGGGTCGACCGATTTGTGACACATCACCAAAGTGTTTTATTACGATTGTTGATGTTGTTTCAACACCTCGAGCTGTATTTACGTGTAAGAAACGTAAATTTTGGCATTATTTTCGAGATAAGCACAAAAATGTAAATTTAAATCTATAGATGCGATGGAGATTGCTCAAAATACGGGTAATCATAAATATTCAATTAGAGGGAATATCTATATCAATAAAACTACAATTATGATATTTAATAATCAAAACTATAAAAATAAATTATTTTATTTCAATTGAATTGATTTAAAAAAAAATAAAAAATTTTATTAAAGACGTAATGAAAGGGGTAATTTGTGTGGATGATTAATTGTGGGAATTGTAGTTTTTATGCGTGCCGTCTTAAATTAATGGACTCTCATTTAAAATCAATTAATAAATATTTATATTTTGTAATTGATAAGGGGTGTGCATATCATCGATGTTGATGATTAATAAGAATTTAGTATTTTAACCGAGAGAGGCAAACAAAGAAAGAGAGGAATAAAGCCATTCTACCAAGTATAATGCATCATCCTTTATTATGCTCCTAATAGGGATTGTAAGTGATTCTTTACGTATCTGTTTTATATGTGAGTTGACATTTATCGGAACCAAACGTGTTGTGCTTATAATGCTTTTTGCTCTCTATATTTGGTTTAAGTCTCTTGAGAAACAGTCTTTCAAAAATATTTGACAATATTGTTAGTACCTAAAGAGATCTAAAGTCTAAAAGCAGCATCTTTGGATTATGTGCCCCGTTAATGCACGTTATCATGTCGTATCTAGGCGTTTTTGTATCATTGAGGTTTTTCACTTCTTGTTTGAATTTTTCACAGGAACTTGTGGAACAGATACTTCGTCTATTTTGCTTAAATGTGTTAAATAATCATGATCCATTTGACTGTTTTGTGGTACTTTCTAGATTTATGGCAAACTGATTAGCTTTTTGCTTATTCCTGCGTGCTTAGGTTCGTTCAACCATATTTATGGAAGGTACTTGCATTTTAGGCCTTACCTTTGGTGATCTTCCATAGGGAATAGTTCGTGTAGGTTTTTTAGTTTATGTGCTTAGTTTTTTTTTAGTTAAGATTCTTAGCCTAAACTTTATCATCTATTATTATTCATAAGTATTTTACTTATAAATAATAATAGATGATAAAGGGTGTTGGGTGTGTCTCAATAGGGTCGGGATTGATTGTCTATAGCCATGACCACCATGGTTTATATTCCAACTTTGTAACTATGTAGAAACCACCAAATGTGTCTAGTATACCTCCAAGTGGTAACACCCGGGCATCGATGGAATACTCATCGGCTAAATACTAGAGGTGAGTGCAATCAATACACTATAATAACACAATGAGTGTAACAAACAAGGAAACAATTACCCCAGGTGGTATACCTGATGCTCAGGGAAATCCACTCTCTTCGGAGATCGGTGTCATGGATTCTGGGGGAAACCAATCATTGCTATACTATAATTATTACAACCAATCCCAAGATATGTTAGGGAAAAATAATAATACTCAACTGAGTACAAAAGAAAAGGATATTTCATATCCATTCCAAAGGAATCAGAAGTTAACTCGATCTCCTACAAAAGTCACTAGTCCCTTTTTGGAAGGCAACATCAAATTAGTGCATCAAAAGGTGCAAACTGTCCTGAAAAATAAGGAAAATTCGAAAAATGAACTGTCGCAAGAGAACTGCAATCGTTCTTTAACTGAGAAAAAACTGTACAGAGAATTGTACAAAGCCAATAGTGCATTGGTCGATTCCACAAATATAAACAAGCAACTGAATCAAACAATTGCATGGATGTAGGAGCGAATAAAAGTTCTAGAAAACGAAGTTGGTACTCTTAAATCAAAGGCAATCAATAACCAAAAGACCAATATAATAACAACAGCTGTACAAGAGTACCATACAGATGAAGAAGAACTAGCTAGGGAAACGGAGTTTGTAAGAGTTATAAATCGTAGGAACAAAACATACACAAAAGTACTGCAATAAGGAACCAAGATGTGTCAAATGTATTCGGAAAACATCATACAAGAGATTGCGTACTACTAAAAAAATGGGCAGGCCAAATGCGTTCACTGTGGAGAAAATCATCCCGCTAACTATAGAGGATGCAGTGTTGCTATTGAATTGCAAAGCATCAAGTTTTAGTTTAAAAGAATGAATGAAAAAATTTCAAATTTAAGTAGAAAACCAACAATTCGAAAAAACAAGCTCGAAGTAATACGACGAAAAGTATCGGAAATTTCTTGGGAAGAAATGAGCAATTTGACTTACGCTCAAGTATTAAGGAGTAAAGTAAATCAAAGAGAAACTACCCAAAGTAAAGATATTAATCAAACTCTGAAACTGATATTAAGTAAACTTAATACGTTTGATGAGCGATTACACACACTTGAGTATAGAGCTAAGGAAGCTATCCCTAAACAGAAAAATGACCAATGATCTTAGAATTATATGCTGGCATGCCAATGCAACATCAACAAGAATTGCAGGTGGTTTTGGAAACAGAAAAAATCGACATATGTCTTATCGCGGAAACTCACTTTACTAGACAATCAAATATTAAATTTAAAAATTATCAAGTATATAAAACCAATCACCCGGCAACTACTGCTAGAGGAGGTAGCGTTGTTATAATTAGAAATAATATCCACCATTACGAAGAGCTGAAATATGAAACAGTTGAAATACAAGCAACTGTTGTTAACGTCAAAACGATAAATAATTATGTTAGTGTTTACTGCCTTCCGAAACACGCACTAAAAGAAAAAAATTATCTCGAATTCTTCAGTAAACTAGGAAAAAGATACATAATTGGAGGAGATTTTAATGCAAAAAATGTCCATTGGTGTTCTAGGCTAACAACGACTAAAGGTAAAGAACTGCTTAAAGCTGTCAGAAAATGCGGTAGTGAAACCTTGTCAACTGGAAAACCAACCTACTGGCCTACGGATCAAAACAAAATACCAGACTTAATTGATTTTTTTATAATCAAAAATATATCAATGAACTATATACAAGTAGATGAAAGTCGAGACCTAAACTCGGACCATTCTCCTATACTTTTGACATTAAGCGAACAAATAATTCAAAAAGAAAGAAATCCAAGCCTAATAAATAAACGCACTTGTTGGAAATACTTTAGGCAGTCTTTAGAAGAAAAAATTATCCTAAAGGTTCCATTAAAAAGCGAGGAGCAAGTAGAAAACGAAGTTCAAAAATTTGTAAATGATATACAACAATCAGCCTGGGAAAGTACCCCAACAATTAAATATAAAATAAAAGGAAACAACTACCCTAAAGAAATAAGAGAATTATTGGCAGAAAAAAGAAGAGCGAGAAGAATATGGCAGCAAACACGAGCTCCTCAATATAAAACTAAATTAAACAATTTAACCCAACAGTTAAGAAGGGAAATCCAAAAAGTAAAAGATGATTCAATCAGTAACTGTCTAAAAAAACTAACTAAAGATAGCAGGACTGATTTTTCACTTTGGAAAGCAACCAAAAACATTAAAAGACCAACAATGCAGAACCCTCCAATAAAAATAGAAGAGGGGAAATGGGCTCGAAATAACGAAGATAAAATTCAATGTTTTGCGGAGCATCTCGAAAAAATATTCCAACCACATGATGATCAAACTTTAGAATCTCAAATAATAACGGTGGAATCTGAAAAAAAGCGAAGTAATTCTACTGACTTCACCAAAAGAAGTCATGCATGAGATAAAATTCAATATGAGTTCGAAAAAAGCTCCTGGTTATGATCTTATTGCTACAGAAATTTTAAAAGAACTACCAAGGAAGGCTCTAGTTAAGCTTACTTATCTTATCAATGCAGCATTTCGAATTAAATTTGTTCCCAGTTTGTGGAAAATTAAGAAGTAATAATAATATCAATACCTGAAAAACCACCATACGAAACTTCATTTTATAGACCAATTTCGTTGTTGCCAGTTATGTCTAAGCTCTTTGAGAAACAACTGATTAAAAAGTTAAATCCGATAATCGAAAGGAATAACTTAATCCCAAATCATCAGTTCGGATCAACACTCAACAATACAACACTCAACAATACAACAGAGTAATCCATGTAATTGAGAAAGCACTTGAAGAGAAAAATGTCTGCTCCACAATATTTTTAGACGTGGCGCAAGCGTTTGATACGGTTTGGCATGAAAGACTTAATCATTCATGAAACTAAATCAGTTCACATAAATTCAGTTCACGAGTTAAACATATACCAGCTAAGTATCTAGGCATGACCCTGGATGCTAAACTTAGATGGAAGGTCCACGTCAAAAAGAAAACTGAAGAACTAAAACTAAAATATAGAAAAATGCATTGGCTGATAGGCAGACACTCTTCTCTATCATCATACAATAAGTTGCTACTTTATAAGCAAATACTGAAACTAATATGGACATATGGTATTGAACTTTAGGGTTGTACAAAACCCAGCAACGTCAATATCATTCAAAGGTTTTCGAACAGAGTACTAAGGAACATCGTCGATGCACCATGGTATGTCATGAATAGCGATCTACATAGAGACCTTAAAGTGGACCCCATTTAAATTGAAATTAAAAAAAATGCAAGGAAACACGAAGAAAGACTGCAGCAACATGTGAATATAGATGCAGTTCAGCTGTTAACCAACACCAATATTATATGCAGATTGAAAAGAACCAAACCCTTTGAACTAGTTTAATTGTTAATGCAAACAGCGGCTTGCTGATTTAGATCCACAATAACGATTTGGCATAAACAACAACTTACCAGAAACTATGAAACGCCAATGGGTGGAGTCATAGATATAATTATCTTAGTAAATTAAGTCAGAAACAAATTGCTAATTAGTCCAGGAGACTAGATTGTAATAAAAAAAAAATAAAAATAAAAAAATTAAGTATTTTAGTATTCTATCTATTGATTTGTAAATTTCCTAAGTATTTGAGATAGATATATTGGCTTAAAACTATTTTAACAACTTAAACTACTATTATCTACTTAACCTAAACTATATACATATATACATATATTTTATTGTAAATTGGTTCCTAAAAGAAAAGAGAATTATTATCGGGTTATGTGTCAGGTGAGAGACTTATATCTTGTATTCCTCCGCGAGTGACAAGTCACATGAATGAGGAATTGCATGAAGGAATTGTGCTTCAGAATTGATTATCCCATCAATACACTTCGATTAAAGTCGATAGGTGAAGTTTTGGATGCTTTCTATATTAGCGCGTTTCTCGATATCTTTGATAGTTGTGCATTTATAGGTTGGTGGTTTAGGCCTGGTTGATTACAAGGTTGATAGACTAATCCATTGTGCCTTAGACAATGCTCAATTTGAGCAGTGGTAGTGATTTCTAAGCCTTCTGGGAGGTTTCGATGAACATTAATTTTAAATTGCATCCAGTCGGCTTGGGAGTAGTTACGAAATACTTTTGTTTTTATCTGGTTGGGTCGTGAAAGATATTGTGTATATAATTGGTAAATGATCTGAGCAAAATTCATGCAAGACTCGTGGTGGAGTGACTAGAGAGATATTTTTAGATAGAACCATAAATCAAGAACCGAGTTTCCTCTTGGAAATGTTGGTTCGTTAGGAGCATTTAATTGGATATTGGAATTATTGCAAAAATTAAGAAGTGAACGACCATTCTGATTTTAATTTGGGCCACTCCATTTGGTATGGCGTGAATTAAAGTCACCTAATAAGATAACTTTGTTACTGGAGTTAAAAAGATGTTCTAAATCATGACTCTTGACTTGTCTCACATACATAGAGCAACGCGTGAGATATTTGTATAGCAGTGCCTCCAGATTTGGTACTTATTGCATCTAGCTTGAAAGTAGTATAACCAGGGACTTGAAATTTATTTCGTTGGATTAGGTGGGTTTCGGATAGGAGAACTATGTTAGGCTTGTGACGTAAAAGCATTTCTTCAAGTTGTTGTCGTCAATCTAGTGAAACTTAACTATTGACATTAAGAGAAATACATAGAAGTTATTCTATCATAAAGAGCCTGGGGTGAGGAAACAAATTTTATGAAGGCAGACCGGTTTTCAACGATATTAGTTGATGTAACCCAATCGTATTCAACGTATAAGTGGTTACATATTTCTTTGAGGTCAGCGTACCAAATAACTGTTCGCAGTCCTGAAGTATGCGAGAAAAGTTGTTTTTATTCGAAGAAGTGGGAAGTCTAGAGTCGTGAAAGTTGTTAGTCGTTGCTTTAAAACCCCTAACTTTCGAGTGCTAAGAACTGAAAGAAATTGGGTAGGACCTGGTTTAGGCGGAGAAATATTGGATGCAAATCTTTATCTCACCTGACACTGGTTGTAATTTGCTGGATGCTGTTCACCGCAGTTAACACATTCTACAGGTTGTCGGTTCTCTGTGGTGTTACTGCAGCGTCCTCTTTCATGGACGTCTAACTTATTTATTGATGCTGCAGCTATCGCAGGTTTGTGGATATTTTTTACCATGCAAATAGTTCTTCTCTAAAATTTGTTTCCTATTTTTCATATGATTTCGGTGAGCCCTTTTATGCTCTTCCTTTATAATTGAGAATTTATTTTCTTTATTGCAGATATCTGTGACCATACTTTGTGTGAGGTAAATTGTATAACTGGAGATGTGTTCCTTAAAAACTTCTTGTAGGATTCGTATGAATTCTTCGGGTATTTTTCTCCCATTGATAATATTTTGGTTTAATTTTTCCCGTAGTATTTTACTTAGCACCTCCTTGTTTAGCTCTGGTAGGCTAATGTAGTGCCTATGATAGGATGGATGAGGTTCCTCATCAGCATAGATTTCTTTGCCTGTTCTGAGTATAATCTGGTTTCTGAACACATTTATTGGAGCTTCACAGTATTGTATTTGGCTTGTAGAGTCTTCTTCAGCGCTATGAACTGTTCCCTCGGTGGACAACGTGTTTGCATCTAGCTCCAATCATCAGCCACTTTATTTGGGCAGTCAGGCTTGTAAACAATTTCATAATTATATTCCTCTAAGCAGGCCTTTTAACTTTTAAATTTAGCATTATGATATCTGTTACTAAGAGCAAAAGTCCATGGTTGGTGGTCCGTAAGGGTTTCAACTTTCTTTGCTCTATATAAGTAATTCCTTAGGTTGTCCAAAGCCGAAATTATCGCCAAAATCTCTTTTTCATTTACAGCATAATTTTCCTCTGTCTTGCTCAAAGTTCTGGAAGTTCTGAGTAATTGGTCTGTCATTGCCGATGTCTCTTTGCGATAGTACGGCTCCTATATTGCTAAGTCCGAGGCATTTAGATTGAATGGTTTATCAAAGTTAGGTGTTAAAAGTCCTTTAATATTTATACCTGATAAAACCTGATTTTTATTTTTTTCGTTTGGCTCGCTTTGATTCGAGCGTCCCTTGCGAGGTTGGTCAAAAGTTTCGCTACCTTCGCAAAATCCTTAAGGAAGCGTCTATAGTATGATGCCAATCCGAAAAATAATTTTAGTTCCTTCATGTTCTCAGGATTTTTTCGATTCTGAATAGCGGTTACTTTCTTTGGATCGGCCATAATCCCCTGGTTTGTGATGATAAAGCCAAAGAATTCTTTTTCCTTTTTTATGAATTCCGTTTTATCCAAGTTCAATGTAGATATAGCAGGTTTTACCAATAAATTCCTTTAACATGTCATCTATCATTCTCTGGAAGATAGCCGGCGCATTTTAAAGACCAAAGGGAAGGTTTAAAAGTCATACTTTCATTTTGATCTGGTGGAACCCTGACGCAAGATCGCTTGAAATCAGTGGCCATCCTGTATTTGTGAGTACCGAGGGAATCCCGTTATTTGTTCACTAACCAGGTCGGTGAATTATATGGGCTCTTTGAAAGCTGTATGATCCCACTTTTTAGAAGATTCTCAATTCGTTCTTCTACTTCATTCCTCTTATTGACTGGGTAGGGGTAGGATTTTAAATATAGTGCTTCATCCGTAGTTGTTCTGATTTCAGCCCTCACAGTAATATCTATTGTTTTGATAGCATTCTTTGAATTGTTTGCTTCAATTGAAAAGAAAGGTGGCTATCTCGAAATTCTAAACTATTTACTTGTGATACTTGTTTTTCATGATGTGGTATTTGAGTCTTTGAGGCAAGAGTCAGGATGTTGTTTTTTCGATCAATGACTGCATCAAGTTATTTCAGAGTATCATCGCCAATTATGCCATCGAATGTTTTCCGTCCTCATAAGACAAAAAGTCTATGGCTGTATCAATCCCAATGCTTTTAAAAAATTGTCGTCTAATTTTCTGACTGATTTCGATTTCGCCTCCTACCGATCTAATTTTGAATTTAGCATTGGTAGGAATGTTGTTTTTAGCTAACGAAATTTTTATTGGCACCCGTATCAACTAGGAACTTAAGGATGTGGCCGTTATTGGTTCGATATTTTATGTATGATAAGCTAGAGAGGCAACCGCCATAAAATTTAATTCCGCGTTATCTTGTTATTATTCTTCGTCTCCAAATTCATCAGTGTCCGCTTTTTTGTTTAATAACTGCGAATATTCATCATTGCCCACACCTTCTTGAGTCTCTAAGTTGTAAATTATTTGCTGTTTTCGTGGCTCATTATAATATGAGTTTTATTGTATAAAGGCTTTGTTGGCTTTGTTGAGCATGCTGCTGCGGATGGTTCATGTAGTTGATTTGTCTGCACTGCAACGATGGATCGATCTCCATTGAATCCGATGGTTTAGGATATATTGGCCTTATATTAGGATATTATATGCCATGTTCCTTTGTGGTAAAGTCATTGTGTTATGATCTCTCTGAAAATTTGTTGGATTTATGTTTGGTCGTGAAAAAATTTGATTTATTGGAGAAGTTACGGAATTGGAAAAAAATTTTTGGATCTCTAGGCATGATCTGGTAATGTTTATGGCTTCTGGATGATCAGTTTTCTCCATTTAGTCCTCTGATATAAACGTCAAGGGCTCGGTTCCAACACGTTTCGATGAGAACCGTTGATTGTGTCGGTTGAGTATTTCTCCGTTTTAATTTTGTTGAAAATTAAGAAAAATTTATGGTAGGCGTTCGCGTAGTCCTGTTCCAATATCATATACATTTGAGATAGATAACTGAGTTTAGAAACATTTTTTATTGCCATCCATTCATCGTCGAATATATTGTACGAAATTAGAGCAGAATCGGCGTTTTCTCTAATCTTCTGTCTGATACTCTGAAGAATTCTCCGATAGATAGGCTTATTACGCATGATCTTATAATCTTTCAGTGTGTTTTTGACGCTGTGGACCCACGATATGTATTGGGTGGGGTTACCGTCAAATAGGTGTAACTCCTTCACACAGTCGGGCAACCTACTGATTTCGTTGAAATCCTCTGCGTTTTTACATGTTACTAAGTTTCTCGCTGTTTCTGCCATTGAATTTATTGGATATTCCACTTGTTGAAGTCTTCGCTTGGTTGCTCTGATTGTGGCTGATCCGCAATTCATTTATAGAACAACCCAGTCAAAATATGAGAACAAAAAAAACTGCCCTTAGAGAAATAAAGTGGCCAGCTTCTTTTTAGAAATCGATCCAAAATAGTCATTTTTAGGATGTCAAGGAATCATAGCCAAAAACTTCAAAACTTAAAAAAATTGTAAGCATTTTAAAACAAAATGGCTACCTGGGTAGCCAGTTAGAGACATAAGGGTTAATGAGATTAAGTTTGATGGCCAAGTTGTTTAGGATTGTTTGGCTTCAGAGTCTCTTGTTATCTGCCAAGTCTTCGAGATTTTCTTTTTAAGATTCATGCTTCCTTGCCACTACAGAGAAATTCTCATTTTAAAGTAATGTCTGCTTGACATATAACTCTTTTCCTTTGAGAGTAGTTTTACTTGACTCTCAGAATATTTTTTTCGGGTTAAACCCGCCTCAAATAGTAAAATTACTACCAAGCGATTTAAACAGATTGTTGCAGGCATTTTTAGTTCTTTTTAGTTTCAATAACAACAGTAGCTATTTGCATAGCTTCATCCTCTATTTTTAATTCTAAGCGATGTTTAATATTATCTTTTAAATAGATTGCTGCCCCGCTCTAGCTCTTTCTGCTTGATGGCAATCAGTGCAGTCTTGATTTTTTCGTTCTGCTTAGTCATTTGTTAAAATGTTGTACCTTATCTTGCTTTGGCGCTGTTTAAGGGATTTGTTTTGGGTATGATTACATGCTACTATTTTTAGAACTCTTTTTTGTTTTATTTCTTCGGTTGTCTCTCTTTCTTTGCAGCTCTGTGTCTATATCACATCTTCTGCAATTTGCTGGAGGATGATTACCACAGTGTATACATTTCACTGGTTTGTTCTTACTTCGGTTGCAGTCTTTTGATAAGTGGTTACCACGCAAAATTTTTATTTTTCGCAATTTGTGTGGTAAAGTGTTGTCAACGAAAAAAACTTGACCTAGGACAGTTTAAGGTTTTAGAAACTATGGCATAAAAGAACCAAGAAATTACAACAAATTATTATAGTTAAACAAAGTTTTTAAAGTAATGAAGGTTTTTGAACCAAATCAGTTTAAACGATGAAGTTCATTTTCATCTGATGGCTTCGTTAAACGCAAAAATTGTCCCATTTGAGGTTCAAAAAATGCACAAGTGATTGTTCAAAAACTAATTTATTTACGATAAGTCTCGATTTGGTGCGGATAATAAGCTATGTCGTCAGCTCAGATGATTTTTCATTAAAAATGCGGCTGGTAAGGCAATAACAGTTAACGGTACTTGCTACGATGCCAAATGCTATATAGTCCCAGAAACTGTTCAATTTATTCAATTTTTTCCTGGAGTCATTTCCTGGACATGTAATTTGCCATTTCGGTGATCAGGTTTGGCCGTCAAATCATGAATTTATTTTGAAAGAAAAAATCTTAATACGATTAATGTTGATTAGACGAAAGGGGACTACACGGGAACAGCATATGTTGAGCTCGGACAAAAGCAAAAAAAGGTTGTGATTAAACGTTGGATGTCAGTTTTCCCGTGAATCTCGTCAAATTACACCCAACATAAAATTTGCTTTGGCTATATTGTTATATCAATGTGTTTGTTGAATGTTTATCATTTTCCACAAACTTCATTCCACCTAAAGATCTCGAACGTTTGTTATTTCAAATATAGCTGTTTATGTCATACATTCGGGTAATGAACCCATGTTGCGCTACCGAGATATGACAATAGGTATTTTTTTAGCTTTACAAATTGGTGTTATTTTTGCAATTTGTCATTGCTTCGGGAATACACTTGTTTAAAGAGACTGATTCAATAGGATATAAAGATGGTCAACCAATTCCGCCCGATAAATTTTCAGAATTGTGGATGAAATTTTATCGATCCCACAAACTTCATCAAATAAATTAAGTGCTTGTACTAAATTCTCCTTTTATATGAAAATTTTATATTTATATCAAAGTTAGACTGTAGGTTAGATGCTCCACCAGGTGGCAGGGTATTCTTTTGTTTTATGTTTGACATTAAAATATAGTAATGTAATTGAAGTACTTTATATTCAAATACTCCTTAAAGACACCGTTGGCACCTTGAATCCATTTTCAGTTGTATACGTTCATGTGGTTATTTATATTCATAAACTATTGTGACGAGTCGTACCAAGGTGGATGGCCCGTGTTGTAAGTTTTGATACTGGAATGTTATCTTCGAACGCACGAATGGTTATGGAATAAAATGTTTTAATATTCCAGACAGGCTTAATCCTTTGAAAATAGTTCCGTTTATCAGGTTTATCAGTTTCTTTTACGTTTATCGTTGTCAAAATATATGATCACAAGTTTTAGAGACCAATACGTAATTGACTTTAGTAGAGCTTAGTAGTTTAGTTACATATTTGAACGAGTGACCAGCTTCCAATATCTCGGGTTCCTTGTCACTCATAATAATGGTGTTAGAGGTAATATAAAAGCGTATCCCGCCACTGACAGCAGTTTTGTATGTCTTACGACTACTGCTAAAATCTAAATACCTTGCTAATGCAGACAAGCTGAAGTTGTATAAGGTACTAATTAGACCAGTTTTATCATGTATATATATATATATATATATATATATATATATATATATATATATATATATATATATATATATATATATATATATATATATATATATAAATATAAATATATATATATATATATATATATATATATATATTTATATATATATATATATATATATATATATATATATATATAGAAATATATATATATATATATATATATATATATATATATATATATATATATATATATCACAATTCTCTTCAATCACGAGATTTCTGAAGTAAAATATTAACCCTATACGGGTGTTGGAGTAACTGCAGAGAGCCTCCAATTGACATGATCAGATGTTGTTGGTTAATATTCGATATCAATGAATTAGGTTAGGTACTAAATCCGAGTAAAATGACAATCTGTCTAAAATTTGCAATGGATAAGTATGTACTATGCTATTTAAGAGATCTGGTCATCTCAAGACTGTTAAGTCACATATAGAATAAAAGTAAAGTCACAACAGGAGAATTATCTGGTACATTTTAAACTGATTTTACTCCTAGAACCAAAAAAACTCAAATAAAATTAGAATTAGAACAAATAAGCCAACTTTATGGCAATTACAAATAAAGAACTCTATAAAATGTTATGCTTCCATAAATACATATATTTGATCGTCTTTATACATTCGAACCGGTTAACGATAAATTTCGGCATTTCCTTGTTCTCGACAAAGATGGAACGTTTTATAATTAAAAACGAAAAATAAAAAATTAAACTCCAAAAATTAAAAATTTAAAACAAAAAACTGGAATTGTTAATCAATATCGTGGTCCACCCACCAAATGAAGACCAAAAACGTACGAAACGATGAATGTACCTTAAAGGAATTTTTTTTTATTTTCTGTTGATCAACTCGAGAATTTTTTATTTTTTTGCTTAAGAGAATTAAAAAACTCTAAAATGCTCAATAAATCAAAAAGTGTATAAAAAAAATTTAGTTTGGTTTGGTTTGATTGTCTTAAAAAGGTTCAACAACAATCAACAACTAAATTAAAATTTCGTTTTTTTTTTTTTTTTGGTGAAATCATTTTTTAATTTTGGTTGTTTGTGCTGCGGTTGCATGTGCGACAGCCAATTTAGGAACTCATACTATATCCATTTTAAAGTAAATATTGAATTGAGGTTCGGGTTTTAGTCAGCAAAATGATGAACAAATTCAACAAAACTGACTGAGTCAAGCTGTTTTATTTTAATTGTAGACCGCAGGAGAATTCCATGAAGTTATCGGGAAAGTACAGCAGTACATCGTCATCATGTTTTTTGCATCCTTTTACTTTACAATGGATCTCTTAAAGACGCAGAATTTATTTGGATTTACCACATTGTCTGTGCACAACAGGACTAATACTTCTAGTTGCCATGGGAAGGCCATAAATATTTTCTATAATTATGACACAAAATAAACCAATTCTTGATTCTTGATTCTTGATTCTTGATTCTTGACTCTTGATTCTTGACTCTTGATTCTTGATTCTTGATTCTTGATTCTTGATTCTTGATTCTTGATTCTTGATTCTTGATTCTTGATTCTTGATTCTTGATTCTTGATTCTTGATTCTTGATTCTTGATTCTTGATTCTTGATTCTTGATTCTTGATTCTTGATTCTTGATTCTTGATTCTTGATTCTTGATTCTTGATTCTTGATTCTTGATTCTTGATTCTTGATTCTTGATTCTTGATTCTTGATTCTTGATTCTTGATTCTTGATTCTTGATTCTTGATTCTTGATTCTTGATTCTTGATTCTTGATTCTTGATTCTTGATTCTTGATTCTTGATTCTTGATTCTTGATTCTTGATTCTTGATTCTTGATTCTTGATTCTTGATTCTTGATTCTTGATTCTTGATTCTTGATTCTTGATTCTTGATTCTTGATTCTTGATTCTTGATTCTTGATTCTTGATTCTTGATTCTTGATTCTTGATTCTTGATTCTTGATTCTTGATTCTTGATTCTTGATTCTTGATTCTTGATTCTTGATTCTTGATTCTTGATTCTTGATTCTTGATTCTTGATTCTTGATTCTTGATTCTTGATTCTTGATTCTTGATTCTTGATTCTTGATTCTTGATTCTTGATTCTTGATTCTTGATTCTTGATTCTTGATTCTTGATTCTTGATTCTTGATTCTTGATTCTTGATTCTTGATTCTTGATTCTTGATTCTTGATTCTTGATTCTTGATTCTTGATTCTTGATTCTTGATTCTTGATTCTTGATTCTTGATTCTTGATTCTTGATTCTTGATTCTTGATTCTTGATTCTTGATTCTTGATTCTTGATTCTTGATTCTTGATTCTTGATTCTTGATTCTTGATTCTTGATTCTTGATTCTTGATTCTTGATTCTTGATTCTTGATTCTTGATTCTTGATTCTTGATTCTTGATTCTTGATTCTTGATTCTTGATTCTTGATTCTTGATTCTTGATTCTTGATTCTTGATTCTTGATTCTTGATTCTTGATTCTTGATTCTTGATTCTTGATTCTTGATTCTTGATTCTTGATTCTTGATTCTTGATTCTTGATTCTTGATTCTTGATTCTTGATTCTTGATTCTTGATTCTTGATTCTTGATTCTTGATTCTTGATTCTTGATTCTTGATTCTTGATTCTTGATTCTTGATTCTTGATTCTTGATTCTTGATTCTTGATTCTTGATTCTTGATTCTTGATTCTTGATTCTTGATTCTTGATTCTTGATTCTTGATTCTTGATTCTTGATTCTTGATTCTTGATTCTTGATTCTTGATTCTTGATTCTTGATTCTTGATTCTTGATTCTTGATTCTTGATTCTTGATTCTTGATTCTTGA
This sequence comes from Tipula confusa, assembly GCA_963556175.1. Lineage (NCBI taxonomy): Eukaryota > Metazoa > Arthropoda > Insecta > Diptera > Tipulidae > Tipula > Tipula confusa. Next base: position 109,585,570 of record OY744477.1, on the reverse strand, counting down.
TTCTTGATTCTTGATTCTTGATTCTTGATTCTTGATTCTTGATTCTTGATTCTTGATTCTTGATTCTTGATTCTTGATTCTTGATTCTTGATTCTTGATTCTTGATTCTTGATTCTTGATTCTTGATTCTTGATTCTTGATTCTTGATTCTTGATTCTTGATTCTTGATTCTTGATTCTTGATTCTTGATTCTTGATTCTTGATTCTTGATTCTTGATTCTTGATTCTTGATTCTTGATTCTTGATTCTTGATTCTTGATTCTTGATTCTTGATTCTTGATTCTTGATTCTTGATTCTTGATTCTTGATTCTTGATTCTTGATTCTTGATTCTTGATTCTTGATTCTTGATTCTTGATTCTTGATTCTTGATTCTTGATTCTTGATTCTTGATTCTTGATTCTTGATTCTTGATTCTTGATTCTTGATTCTTGATTCTTGATTCTTGATTCTTGATTCTTGATTCTTGATTCTTGATTCTTGATTCTTGATTCTTGATTCTTGATTCTTGATTCTTGATTCTTGATTCTTGATTCTTGATTCTTGATTCTTGATTCTTGATTCTTGATTCTTGATTCTTGATTCTTGATTCTTGATTCTTGATTCTTGATTCTTGATTCTTGATTCTTGATTCTTGATTCTTGATTCTTGATTCTTGATTCTTGATTCTTGATTCTTGATTCTTGATTCTTGATTCTTGATTCTTGATTCTTGATTCTTGATTCTTGATTCTTGATTCTTGATTCTTGATTCTTGATTCTTGATTCTTGATTCTTGATTCTTGATTCTTGATTCTTGATTCTTGATTCTTGATTCTTGATTCTTGATTCTTGATTCTTGATTCTTGATTCTTGATTCTTGATTCTTGATTCTTGATTCTTGATTCTTGATTCTTGATTCTTGATTCTTGATTCTTGATTCTTGATTCTTGATTCTTGATTCTTGATTCTTGATTCTTGATTCTTGATTCTTGATTCTTGATTCTTGATTCTTGATTCTTGATTCTTGATTCTTGATTCTTGATTCTTGATTCTTGATTCTTGATTCTTGATTCTTGATTCTTGATTCTTGATTCTTGATTCTTGATTCTTGATTCTTGATTCTTGATTCTTGATTCTTGATTCTTGATTCTTGATTCTTGATTCTTGATTCTTGATTCTTGATTCTTGATTCTTGATTCTTGATTCTTGATTCTTGATTCTTGATTCTTGATTCTTGATTCTTGATTCTTGATTCTTGATTCTTGATTCTTGATTCTTGATTCTTGATTCTTGATTCTTGATTCTTGATTCTTGATTCTTGATTCTTGATTCTTGATTCTTGATTCTTGATTCTTGATTCTTGATTCTTGATTCTTGATTCTTGATTCTTGATTCTTGATTCTTGATTCTTGATTCTTGATTCTTGATTCTTGATTCTTGATTCTTGATTCTTGATTCTTGATTCTTGATTCTTGATTCTTGATTCTTGATTCTTGATTCTTGATTCTTGATTCTTGATTCTTGATTCTTGATTCTTGATTCTTGATTCTTGATTCTTGATTCTTGATTCTTGATTCTTGATTCTTGATTCTTGATTCTTGATTCTTGATTCTTGATTCTTGATTCTTGATTCTTGATTCTTGATTCTTGATTCTTGATTCTTGATTCTTGATTCTTGATTCTTGATTCTTGATTCTTGATTCTTGATTCTTGATTCTTGATTCTTGATTCTTGATTCTTGATTCTTGATTCTTGATTCTTGATTCTTGATTCTTGATTCTTGATTCTTGATTCTTGATTCTTGATTCTTGATTCTTGATTCTTGATTCTTGATTCTTGATTCTTGATTCTTGATTCTTGATTCTTGATTCTTGATTCTTGATTCTTGATTCTTGATTCTTGATTCTTGATTCTTGATTCTTGATTCTTGATTCTTGATTCTTGATTCTTGATTCTTGATTCTTGATTCTTGATTCTTGATTCTTGATTCTTGATTCTTGATTCTTGATTCTTGATTCTTGATTCTTGATTCTTGATTCTTGATTCTTGATTCTTGATTCTTGATTCTTGATTCTTGATTCTTGATTCTTGATTCTTGATTCTTGATTCTTGATTCTTGATTCTTGATTCTTGATTCTTGATTCTTGATTCTTGATTCTTGATTCTTGATTCTTGATTCTTGATTCTTGATTCTTGATTCTTGATTCTTGATTCTTGATTCTTGATTCTTGATTCTTGATTCTTGATTCTTGATTCTTGATTCTTGATTCTTGATTCTTGATTCTTGATTCTTGATTCTTGATTCTTGATTCTTGATTCTTGATTCTTGATTCTTGATTCTTGATTCTTGATTCTTGATTCTTGATTCTTGATTCTTGATTCTTGATTCTTGATTCTTGATTCTTGATTCTTGATTCTTGATTCTTGATTCTTGATTCTTGATTCTTGATTCTTGATTCTTGATTCTTGATTCTTGATTCTTGATTCTTGATTCTTGATTCTTGATTCTTGATTCTTGATTCTTGATTCTTGATTCTTGATTCTTGATTCTTGATTCTTGATTCTTGATTCTTGATTCTTGATTCTTGATTCTTGATTCTTGATTCTTGATTCTTGATTCTTGATTCTTGATTCTTGATTCTTGATTCTTGATTCTTGATTCTTGATTCTTGATTCTTGATTCTTGATTCTTGATTCTTGATTCTTGATTCTTGATTCTTGATTCTTGATTCTTGATTCTTGATTCTTGATTCTTGATTCTTGATTCTTGATTCTTGATTCTTGATTCTTGATTCTTGATTCTTGATTCTTGATTCTTGATTCTTGATTCTTGATTCTTGATTCTTGATTCTTGATTCTTGATTCTTGATTCTTGATTCTTGATTCTTGATTCTTGATTCTTGATTCTTGATTCTTGATTCTTGATTCTTGATTCTTGATTCTTGATTCTTGATTCTTGATTCTTGATTCTTGATTCTTGATTCTTGATTCTTGATTCTTGATTCTTGATTCTTGATTCTTGATTCTTGATTCTTGATTCTTGATTCTTGATTCTTGATTCTTGATTCTTGATTCTTGATTCTTGATTCTTGATTCTTGATTCTTGATTCTTGATTCTTGATTCTTGATTCTTGATTCTTGATTCTTGATTCTTGATTCTTGATTCTTGATTCTTGATTCTTGATTCTTGATTCTTGATTCTTGATTCTTGATTCTTGATTCTTGATTCTTGATTCTTGATTCTTGATTCTTGATTCTTGATTCTTGATTCTTGATTCTTGATTCTTGATTCTTGATTCTTGATTCTTGATTCTTGATTCTTGATTCTTGATTCTTGATTCTTGATTCTTGATTCTTGATTCTTGATTCTTGATTCTTGATTCTTGATTCTTGATTCTTGATTCTTGATTCTTGATTCTTGATTCTTGATTCTTGATTCTTGATTCTTGATTCTTGATTCTTGATTCTTGATTCTTGATTCTTGATTCTTGATTCTTGATTCTTGATTCTTGATTCTTGATTCTTGATTCTTGATTCTTGATTCTTGATTCTTGATTCTTGATTCTTGATTCTTGATTCTTGATTCTTGATTCTTGATTCTTGATTCTTGATTCTTGATTCTTGATTCTTGATTCTTGATTCTTGATTCTTGATTCTTGATTCTTGATTCTTGATTCTTGATTCTTGATTCTTGATTCTTGATTCTTGATTCTTGATTCTTGATTCTTGATTCTTGATTCTTGATTCTTGATTCTTGATTCTTGATTCTTGATTCTTGATTCTTGATTCTTGATTCTTGATTCTTGATTCTTGATTCTTGATTCTTGATTCTTGATTCTTGATTCTTGATTCTTGATTCTTGATTCTTGATTCTTGATTCTTGATTCTTGATTCTTGATTCTTGATTCTTGATTCTTGATTCTTGATTCTTGATTCTTGATTCTTGATTCTTGATTCTTGATTCTTGATTCTTGATTCTTGATTCTTGATTCTTGATTCTTGATTCTTGATTCTTGATTCTTGATTCTTGATTCTTGATTCTTGATTCTTGATTCTTGATTCTTGATTCTTGATTCTTGATTCTTGATTCTTGATTCTTGATTCTTGATTCTTGATTCTTGATTCTTGATTCTTGATTCTTGATTCTTGATTCTTGATTCTTGATTCTTGATTCTTGATTCTTGATTCTTGATTCTTGATTCTTGATTCTTGATTCTTGATTCTTGATTCTTGATTCTTGATTCTTGATTCTTGATTCTTGATTCTTGATTCTTGATTCTTGATTCTTGATTCTTGATTCTTGATTCTTGATTCTTGATTCTTGATTCTTGATTCTTGATTCTTGATTCTTGATTCTTGATTCTTGATTCTTGATTCTTGATTCTTGATTCTTGATTCTTGATTCTTGATTCTTGATTCTTGATTCTTGATTCTTGATTCTTGATTCTTGATTCTTGATTCTTGATTCTTGATTCTTGATTCTTGATTCTTGATTCTTGATTCTTGATTCTTGATTCTTGATTCTTGATTCTTGATTCTTGATTCTTGATTCTTGATTCTTGATTCTTGATTCTTGATTCTTGATTCTTGATTCTTGATTCTTGATTCTTGATTCTTGATTCTTGATTCTTGATTCTTGATTCTTGATTCTTGATTCTTGATTCTTGATTCTTGATTCTTGATTCTTGATTCTTGATTCTTGATTCTTGATTCTTGATTCTTGATTCTTGATTCTTGATTCTTAATTCTTGATTCTTGATTCTTGATTCTTGATTCTTGATTCTTGATTCTTGATTCTTGATTCTTGATTCTTGATTCTTGATTCTTGATTCTTGATTCTTGATTCTTGATTCTTGATTCTTGATTCTTGATTCTTGATTCTTGATTCTTGATTCTTGATTCTTGATTCTTAATTCTTGATTCTTAATTCTTGATTCTTGATTCTTGATTCTTGATTCTTGATTCTTGATTCTTGATTCTTGATTCTTGATTCTTGATTCTTGATTCTTGATTCTTGATTCTTGATTCTTGATTCTTGATTCTTGATTCTTGATTCTTGATTCTTGATTCTTGATTCTTGATTCTTGATTCTTGATTCTTGATTCTTGATTCTTGATTCTTGATTCTTGATTCTTGATTCTTGATTCTTGATTCTTGATTCTTGATTCTTGATTCTTGATTCTTGATTCTTGATTTTTGATTTTTGATTCTTGATTCTTGATTTTTGATATTCTTTTTATTTTTGATATTCTTTTTATTTTTGATATTCTTGATATTCTTGGTATTCTTGATATTCTTGATATACTTGATATTCTTGATATTCTTGATATTCTTGATATTCTTGATACTCTTGATATTCTTGATATTCTTGATATTCTTGATATTCTTGATATTCTTGATATTCTTGATATTCTTTTTATTTTTGATATTCTTGATATTCTCGATATTCTTGATATTCTTGATATTCTTGATATTCTTGATATTCTTGATATTCTTGATATTCTTGATATTCTTGATATTCTTGATATTCTTGATATTCTTGATATTCTTGATATTCTTGATATTCTTGATATTCTTGATATTCTTGATATTCTTGATATTCTTGATATTTTTGATATTCTTGATATTCTTGATATTCTTGATATTCTTGATATTCTTGATGTTCTTGATATTCTTGATATTCTTGATATTCTTGAAATTCTTGATATTCTTGATATTCTTGATATTCTTGATATTCTTGATATTCTTGATATTCTTGATATTCTTGATATTCTTGATATTCTTGATATTCTTGATATTCTTGATTTTCTTGATATACTTGATATTCTTGATATTCTTGATATTCTTGATATTCTTGATATTCTTGATATTCTTGATATTCTTGATATTCTTGATATTCTTGATATTCTTGATATTCTTGATATTCTTGATATTCTTGATATTCTTGATATTCTTGATATTCTTGATATTCTTGATATTCTTGATATTCTTGATATTCTTGATATTCTTGATATTCTTGATATTCTTGATATTCTTGATATTCTTGATATTCTTGATATTCTTGATATTCTTGATATTCTTGATATTCTTGATATTCTTGATATTCTTGATATTCTTGATATTCTTGATATTCTTGATATTCTTGATATTCTTGATATTCTTGATATTCTTGATATTCTTGATATTCTTGATATTCTTGATATTCTTGATATTCTTGATATTCTTGATATTCTTGATATTCTTGATATAATTGATATTCTTGATATTCTTGATATTCTTGATATTCTTGATATTCTTGATATTCTTGATATTCTTGATATTCTTGATATTCTTGATATTCTTGATATTCTTGATATTCTTGATATTCTTGATATTCTTGATATTCTTGATATTCTTGATATTCTTGATATTCTTGATATTCTTGATATTCTTGATATTCTTGATATTCTTGATATTCTTGATATTCTTGATATTCTTGATATTCTTGATATTCTTGATATTCTTGATATTCTTGATATTCTTGATATTCTTGATATTCTTGATATTCTTGATATTCTTGATATTCTTGATATTCTTGATATTCTTGATATTCTTGATATTCTTGATATTCTTGATATTCTTGATATTCTTGATATTCTTGATATTCTTGATATTCTTGATATTCTTGATATTCTTGATATTCTTGATATTCTTGATATTCTTGATATTCTTGATATTCTTGATATTCTTGATATTCTTGATATTCTTGATATTCTTGATATTCTTGATATTCTTGATATTCTTGATATTCTTGATATTCTTGATATTCTTGATATTCTTGATATTCTTGATATTCTTGATATTCTTGATATTCTTGATATTCTTGATATTCTTGATATTCTTGATATTCTTGATATTCTTGATATTCTTGATATTCTTGATATTCTTGATATTCTTGATATTCTTGATATTCTTGATATTCTTGATATTCTTGATATTCTTGATATTCTTGATATTCTTGATATTCTTGATATTCTTGATATTCTTGATATTCTTGATATTCTTGATATTCTTGATATTCTTGATATTCTTGATATTCTTGATATTCTTGATATTCTTGATATTCTTGATATTCTTGATATTCTTGATATTCTTGATATTCTTGATATTCTTGATATTCTTGATATTCTTGATATTCTTGATATTCTTGATATTCTTGATATTCTTGATATTCTTGATATTATTGATTCTTGATTCTTGATTCTTGATTCTTGATTCTTGATTCTTGATTCTTGATTCTTGATTCTTGATTCTTGATTCTTGATTCTTGATTCTTGATTCTTGATTCTTGATTCTTGTTTCTTGATTCTTGATTCTTGATTCTTGATTCTTGATTCTTGATTCTTGATTCTTGATTCTTGATTCTTGATTCTTGATTCTTGATTCTTGATTCTTGATTCTTGATTCTTGATTCTTGATTCTTGATTCTTGATTCTTGATTCTTGATTATTGATTCTTGATTCTTGATTCTTGATTCTTGCTCCTTGATTCTTGATTCTTGATTCTTGATTCTTGATTCTTGATTCTTGATTCTTGATTCTTGATTCTTGATTCTTGATTCTTGATTCATGATTCTTGATTCTTGATTCTTGATTCTTGATTCTTGATTCTTGATTCTTGATTCTTGATTCTTGATTCTTGATTCTTGATTCTTGATTCTTGATTCTTGATTCTTGATTCTTGATTCTTGATTCTTGATTCTTGATTCTTGATTCTTGATTCTTGATTCTTAATTCTTGATTATCATCCAGAAAATATAACTGAAAAATATTTCATTATTACGTTTGATGTGTCATCCTCCACTTTAAATAAATTTTTAAAACAAATTTTATGTCTTACAATCCCAGGAACGACCTTCGCATTAAACATATATGAATAAATTTAAATGATAATTGTCACCTGGAAATAAATAAAAGTACGACGACGAGACAAAATGGTGTAGGTGAATAATTTTCTTGATCTTACAAATCCATTTAACACGAGAAAACTATAAAGAATAAAAATTAATTCCAATTCAAATTCAATTTTTATTTTAATTTAAAACCTAATTTTCATTCTTTTCATTCAAAAACTAAAAAAAAAAAAAATTTGGTGGGTGCCCCCATAAAAGAAATGGAAAAATGTATATGTATCACAGAAATAGTCCACCCACTTCTTATGTCTGCACTTCAGCTGTACAGTTTTTTTACCATTCAATATAATCAAGTTGACAATTTTCATTTTAAGTTCTGTATTTTAGTAATACTTGTTGTTTTTGTAATTCTTATATATGACAAACTACAACAACTTTTTTTTTTTTTAAATTTTGCAATAAGACAGACAGAATAATATTATTACGAAATGTTAGAATGTATCTTCTGTTAAATTCAAAATGAAAATGTTGGTTTTTTGTTATGTTGTTTGTACATACAAAAAAAAATGAAAACTTTTAAGACATAAGATGAAGAAAAAGGTAAGATCAGGTGTGGTGCGTGACTTTAAACATATCTTGTTTATATATATATATATATGAAACTCATATAAGAAATGGCAATAAGATGTTGGTGTTAAATAAAAAAAATACAAAGGCAACGAAATATATAAATTTATTCGCCGATAATAATTTACATAAAAATTTATTATTTTGTGATAATAATAAAAAAAAATTGACTGGAAAAACACATTGATTTGAAAAGTATAAATCAATTTAAATGAATTTAATTAAAAAAAAAATTAAAACAAAATACCAGTTTGGTTTCGTTATATTGAGACCTACCTACCTATTTTAAAATGTAGCATTCGTGCGCACATTGCATAAAAGAATAAACAACAGCCACCTACTATCCTTAAAGGACACTGATAAGGCCTTCAGTACCAAGATTTTTTTTTTTAATAGTTTTTACTTTGTATATAGGCGACATTTTTATCAATATCTTGGGTGTTGGTCTTAAAAGCTTTTAACTGCTATACTTGTACAGGTAAATAGGTGTAATTGAAACAGTATCCTCTTGTACAATGTGTTTATAGGAATGATTTTTTTTGGTAAATAAATTACTCATTTTAGCATATTTAACATACCTTATACCTATTTACAGCTTAATTCACAGATATCTGTCGGTACCTTATTTGATTGTACAGGGTGTCCCAGTAAGAGGTTAAGATTTAAAAATTTAATAAATCAAAAACGGCTTAATATATTTCTAAATTTATTTTTTTGCTTGAAAGTACAATCCTCCTGATTATTTATGGAAAAAGATTTTATTCAAATGGGAGCTGCCACTGGCCTAAGCGTACTCCGTTCGGTCGGTTCAATTTCTGAGCACATATTGGATTGTGTGAGGATCTATTTTGGCAATGGTTGCTTCAATATTGGCTTTCAAATGCTCAATTGTTTGTGGATTGTCCATATAACACCTGTCCTTCACGGCACCCTACAAATAAAAATCTAAAGGCATCAAATCACAGCTCCTTGCCTGCCAATGCACGTCACCATTTTGACTGATAAGGCGGCTATCGAATTTTTGACGCAGTTTCACTATTGTGTTGTCCGATATGAGGCAAGGCGCACCATCTTTCTGGGACCAAAGGTCGTCCAAATCAATATCTTCAAGATATAGCCACAAAGAAGATGTTAACATGTGGCGGTAGTTGATTTGGTTGTTCTCGGAAGTTGGCGCACATTTTCGGCAACCGCGGGGATATTTTCGGCTGAACGAATACGACGAGCACGGGTACGCGTTGTCGACTAGGAAGCCCGTATCACGCTTTTTATGCAAAAAGCGAATTTTGACCAAATTTTGAACGACATTTCCAGCATTTACCTAGATGAAAGCCTGCTGAACCTAATAAAGATATAATTTCACTTTGGAGCTTTACCACTTCTGCCACACAATTGGCACCTGACATGAGATTGTCGATATAAATATCTTGGGCAATGATTTTTGAAGTAGCTGGAAACTTGGTAGCATTGTTATCGGCTATCATTCTTAACGTTTTCGTGACCAAATACGATGCTGAGGCAATATCGATGGTTACCGTTAACAGCCGGTAGTCATCAATTGGTAGGTCTGGAGACTCACGATACATCTTTTCGATATCACTGGTGAAGACGATTGGGTGTCTGCAAAAACGTACGAGGATGGAATACTAGCTATCTTGAATGGTTGGTCCAACCATCAGATTGTTGTTCAGCGAAACAGTCGTCGTAGATTGAGCCGAAGCATCAAATACCACTCTAACTTTGGTATTAGTGCTTGATAGTTTCACTACTGCATGATGTGGCATACATGTAATATGACTTTGACGGATCATTTACCAACGTTTTGGGATCAATCACTTCCATGTGGCCCAATTTCGTATATTCGCGCATGAACACCGTATAATATCGCCGTAGATCTGGGTCTCTCGATAATTTGGTTTCAACAGCGAAAAGTCGTTTGATAGCTTTGGTTTCTCCTAATGGCTCAATTTCCTTCTTAAATGTCAATTTCACAATAAAACGACCTTCATTCATTCATTGGTGTGTCACCTCAAAATAAGTTTCACATAATTTTTCTTCGGCGGTGAGATAATTTGTTGTCAGTACCTCTTCGGTCTCCCAAAACTTTCGAATCAGATGATAAATGTCAGGTTCGGTGCACGACGTTAACTATACTAAGCAGCTCGATGTTCGGTTAGTGGTAATCCCTGCAGCTATCCATCCAAAGATCGTGTTGTGGGCACCTAGTTCATCATGATTACCCGGGAATTTACCCTCCGTCAGTATGTCAAACAATATTCGGCGCCGATTAGAATTTCAATCGTGCCCGTTTGATGAAACTTGGGGCCTGCTAATGGAAGATCTTTGAGATGGTCGCATTGTTTCGGATTCACATTTATTGGTTGTATATCTTGACGATATCTCTAATATCGTTTCACTTCGACTGGTTCTCGCGGTAGATGACCCAACTCCTTTAATTGCAATATGCGTCTTGTAACGTGGTAAGCCTAAGCGGTGGATGCAATCTTATGTTACAATAAATGATGCCTGTCAGCCGGAATCTAGTAAAGCACGGCACAGCTGCATACGTCTGCATGCATCAGTAACATTCACCATTGAGGTTGGTAAGATTGGAAATTATGAAGATTAGGCTGCATTCTCTGGGTTACTAGTATGGTTGACTTATAGCCTATGGTGGTTTGGTTTGATTTGTCCTCTGACTGATGTATGTTGATTGGTAAAGAGCTCGTAGTAACTGAGCTCAATAGCGTAATCACTAGTATGTTGATTGAAACGTTCGTTGATGATGGTTCGCTTGTTGTAATGTTAGATGATGTTTGCACGGTATTGACGACTGGTACTGTTGATAGTTGTGATATAGTTCGCGGGTTGAACTGATCAAAAACATGTAATAAGCTGTTGTTTTCGGTAAATCTGGCAATATCGTTTTGATTTACAGGTACATACTGTATGAGAGTCACTTAACAGTTATGACATCGTGACTTTTCGTTGATAAGTGAGCGTCTCTCCATTACGTCCATCTCTTTGAATCGCGAACACTGATACAGCATGTGCTCAATGTTACATAATGGGCAAACTAGATTTCCGGTGATTGTGGTATGTGATCGGGTTTGGAGACAATCGATGAGATTTTGGAGGGTTGGATATTCGGTTTTTGACGACTCATGCTGCCAAAATTGCCGGCTATCGTCGTCTAATTTAGTGACTATAATATACACTAGCCACGAATCGCGTAACTCTTCTTGTGGTCTAATTGCTTTAAGGCCTTTGATGATCTCCTCAGTTGTATCGGCCAATTTTCGAATATTTGAAGCGTAAACACGTATAATTGCAGGTTGTTTGACAAAGGTTTCAATGTATCGATTTATGGTTAGCTTCTTTTTATCATATCTCTTCACTAATAACTGATAGGTTTCTATGTAATTCGTAACACTACTCAGATGCTTGATTAGGCCTAATCGTTCACCCCTTAACAACCCCTTTAAATATTGTATCTTTTAAGCTGCGATTAACGATAATTTCTCATGCACTATTAAAGTGATCCAAAAAACTCTGCCACTCTTCAAAATCGTCGTCGCATATTGGTATATTCAAACGCGGTAGCTTCGTTTCGTTTGATCCCGTATGAAATTGGCACGTGGTATGACGCCTGAGGTATTCAAGTGAAGTGACGAAGTGTGAAAAAGTCGCAGTGCCGCGTTCAAGTGAGCAACTGAGTGGTAACAGTTATCATCGAATTCATCCGATAATGAAATTGTGTCTGGGGCTAATTCATGCATTTTATAATCGAGCTTTGATATCCTCCATTTTGGTGGATGATACAATAGCATCTGCAAATGTCAATATATTCCTCATTTGACCCTTTAATATCGACCGACGTTTTTTAAGGGCTTCCATAATTCACGTGAGCGATTAATCAGAACTCTTAAATCATTTAATCAGCAAACGAAATTTATATATAGGTTGGTAATGTTTTGCCGCTAGACTTTCCTTTTCAAAGTTTCTTGTGTAGTTCTTAATCTACATTAAGTTAGACTATATTTCCTAATGTCATGTGGTTTTGTAAATTAAGTTTCGGTCAACTGCTGTTTCAAACGACCAGTACTATCCATTATATTTAACTTTTTTGCGCCCGTCACTTATGTGCATATCCCTTTGGAATATTCTAATATCATATCTCCATATGTATAAGTCTGCTTATTTGGCCAATGGAATCGTCACTTTGTAATTAGGATTTTGACTTTGTAACTAGGATTGGTACTATAGGTTAGTCTAATGTATTAAGAACTGGTTTTAGATCGACAACCGATTGAGTCGAATTTGTAATGTAGTTGATATACCACAGCAATGATCTGGAAATAACAGATTGGACTACAATACAGTTTACTTCTTTCGAAAAAAAAATTTGTCATCACTTATCACAATATATCAGCATATACATAGCATATACATATCACGCAATCGGAAAAAAATTACTATTGTGCCTCCATATTAAGGCTTTTCATTATGGCATTTTATCGTTATTGCTGTCGCGCATCGATAATATTCCCATATTTGAGACATAATTCCAATTCCATTATGAAAAATCATATATTATTATGAACGAACAAATCGATTGTTCCGTGCGAGATGAAATCTATACGATAAAAAAGCAGTATCGCGTCAACGATGAGATGATTTCCATTTAAATATTTTTATCACGTTTTAGAGATTTTCTGCTTATCATTTTTTTATTGTATGTGTACGATTATTAAATATGAAAATTGGTTTGCGGCGGAGACGAGTTGAACACCAGATTAAATATTTAATTTATCGTGTGCGATTGTCATCCGAAATGATTAAATGCGGTTACATTTTATTATTATTTATGGCGCAGATTTTATTTTTGGAAACTTACACAATGAATAGTTTTTTATTGGATGGAAAATACTGTATGCGGGTTGAATGTAGTTTAATTTTAAATCGGACGCCATTCTTAAGGTCAAACTGCAATAAAATAATTTTACAATCAGGTTCATCAAGGAATCCAAAAATGGCTGATGAATTTAATAATTTATTTGTTAATTTGTTGCTTAGTTAGAGAGCATCATCCTGAATGCACAGAATAATGAAAAACATTTTTCAAAAATTTGGCAGATCGTAATTAACTGACAAACGACAGATCAACCAGCTAAGCTTCGGAACATTTTAATTTGCCACGCACTTCCATTGACAAGTTTTCTGGAGATTATGAAACACAGAAGATTATTAACAGAAGCAAATTATCTAGATTTATGGGAGAAAGTAGTCATATTAAGCATATCGGATAAAAAAGCTGAAACATCAAGAGACAACGGCAACATAGCCATTCAATCTAGGATTAAAGTTAGTGAACATATTCTTCGAAGTACTCATGCCTGAAAAAATTGTCATCAAAAATAGGCTTATAGTACAGTTAACCAAATTTAGATGGGTTATTTCTGCGGCACAACACATGCAGGCACAGAAATATTATTCAAAAGTACTATTGAAAAAAGAAAGTATACCTAAGGAAAGGTTCTAAATATTGGAACAGCGTCCAACAGAAATTTCTAGGTCGTCGTATAAATGGTTTGGAAACTGCTGTCAACCAACAAGCAGTCAGTCTTAAAGCCCGAGATAAAAAACTTACTTTGTTTCCGATGACGCAAATAAAGAGGTCAAAGGGCACACTCCAGTCCAGGCAACCTCCTATCGATGTGCGATGTGCAGCGACAATTATACCATATTCCAGTGCAGCAAATTTCTGGTACTTAATCTAAATGAACGCCACCAGTTATTCAAACAAACCAACAGACGCGTCAACTGCCTAAGTAGTAATCGTCAAACATTCCTTCCAGATATTGACATATGCCGTAAAAAACATGATGTCTTGTTACATCTAGATGGAATTTCAAGCAATTCATCCACAATCTGAACCATCCACAAGTCAAGCTAGTACCGAAGTTACTCAGAACCTTCATTGTCAAAGCAAAAGCACAACTGCCATACTTCCAACGGCAATAGAAAATGCAGTCAATCATTACGGAAAAATAATACCATGCAGAGCATTATTAGAGTCTGGGTCACAAACCAGTATTATAACAGATTCTTGTGTTCAAAGGCTTCAACTAAAATTGCTGCAAGTAGATATTGGTCTAAGACGGAAATTTCCGCATGCATTCACGATCGCAAACGTGAATCGCCCTATTATTGGTGCTGACTTTCTTAAGAAATACATCTTACTAGTCGACCTTAAGAATAGGAAGCTGATTGATCCAGTCACGAAACTGTCGATTAATGTGTCACAGTCACAAGCGAACACACCTTCGCCCAAGAACTTCCAAATTGACAACGGATACGGCAAGCTTTTAAAGAAGTTTCCTTCCCTAACAGCTCCGCTGAATTACAACGCGCCCATTAAGCATAATGTAGAAGACATCTACCGGTGTCCAGACCAAGAAGATTGGATCCGATCCAACACAAAGCGGCCACAACGGATTTACAACACATGATACAACTGGGAATATGTCGGCCATCAGCACCACCAGTATCATGTCCACTTCACATGGTCAAAAAGAAGAACCAAGATTAGAGATCATGTTGGGGACTACCACAGGTTAAACATGGTAACGGTACCTGACCGTTACCCAATTCCCCACATTCAGAACTTCTCCATGCACCTACAAGGTTGCAAGATATTCTCGAAGATCGACTTGGTCCGAGCTTATCATCTTAACCCTGTCGCACCTGAGGATATTCACAAGACGGCAATCAATACTCCATTTGGGTTATTCGAGTTTACTCGAATGCCATTTGGACTACGCAATGCCGCACAATCGTTCCAACGGTTCATCAACGAGATCTCGACTTTGTATTTGTCTACATTGACGGCATACTTGAACCTGAACGGAACTATTTGATCAACAAAAAATGTTCTTTGAGGTATTGAATGCAACTACTACCCAGCTAGCTGATAGAACGTTCATGGCCACTATTCAGAACCACTATTCAGCAATTCAATGGAGAACACAAAAACTGGCCAGAGTTTGAAAATTCATTTATGTTCACAATCCACGAGAACCAATCGTTATCAAATGTTAATAAATTGAAATTGCTTAAAAGCGTTTTAACGGATGCAAATTATCTGGAAGCCTGGAACAAATAAAAATGGCGGTTCGATAAAAGAAGGAAAATATTGACATTAGATGTCACTACTTTTCTTGATCAATCACCAGCCATGAATGGTAGAGCAACCGACATTCGAAGTCTTGTTGATAAGGCTGATGAAATCATAATTGGGATTCGAACTATGGGGGATCAACCTGAATTTTATCGAAAACTGATTTGCTGTTTCGATGTATGAAGTTCAGCAGTTACAATGTCAAACTACGCAGAAATTTAGTCGGTCAAACTGGGATGATGTTATAATTGTCTTCGCCTGGGCCCGACTGTGACCGGAATTCATTTTTATTTTTATTTTTATTTTTATTTTAATGTCATAATGGCCGCTAAATTACGTTGCTTTGTTTAATTTTTGTTTTTATTTTAGGGTTGACAAACAACATTTCCTTTGAAATATTTTTCTATCTCTGGCATCGGTTCTTTTACCTTTGCCATGATAAAATTATCTAACTCTTCTATTCTTCATGCCAGCGTGCCGTGCATTCTCGGTCCAGCTTTACTTCTATTTTCTTAAAAACGGCAACTTCTCAATGGTTGCCATCGGTAGACTGAGTCGTTGCCCTTTATTTCTTAGCTGAAATGTGTTGCGATGTTGGGTTTTCCCATGACTCGGCATTGCAATATTCTATTTCAGCCTTCTGACACCAAATTGTTTCGAATTGTTTGTTTTTTCACTGGATTTTGGAATTTTAGCCTATATACTATTTGCATAACAATATCAAAATTAGTTGCCAAACTCGTATAACATTTTTTAACAGTTTTACTGGTTACCTCTTTGGATCACTATTAGCACTTGTTTACCAGCAAATCGGTAGACTGAGTCTACCGCTTATATACCAATATTTTACTGTTCTCGAACTTTTATACTTTGTAAACGCCCTCATTTGCAGATATTACTTGTTTATCATTATGCATCTGAAACGTGACGTTTAGACTTCAGCAATCATGAAATATATTTTGGTAATGCACTTGTGTCGGAAAACTACAATTTTTAACTGAAGTGAAAATGAAACCGCCCCTCTAAAGCTCCCATGTGACCTTGACAAAAATGTCAGTATCAGAAATATTTAAAATGAGTTTTGATTAGTGATAGTTTTTAAATAAAAGTCACACATCGTACAAAGTTACCACTAATTTATTTTAAGGTCGACAAACTCGACCGGGAATATTTTAAATTAATTCAATAATTTAAATTAATTACTTAGTGCATAATAAATATATGCGATCGCTTATCGTCTAGGGTTTCAATGAATTTATTGAATAAAAAAAAAATCGTTAATGGATCTCACACTCGATCTGTGTAAATAGCCGCTTATTTAACTGTGCGTTACAAAACTGGTAAATAGGCACACGTAACAATTTAAGTTTTAATTTAAATCTTGACACAAGCTCGATATATTTCTATATAAAATTTCTATATAAATTATCAATAAACGATCATCATAAATTTGGTTTTTGTGTCGAATTGAAATTAAAAATTTTTTTTTTTAATCATAAATTTTCTTATCAGGCAAACATTAAAACTAAAATTTTGTTTTCGTTTAAAATTTATTAGATGCTGCGATATCAAATTACCAATTCAAGTCGAGTAGAACACATCAAACTACTTTTTAATTATTGTCCAGATCTATAATGTGTTTGTATGTTGGTTTCGAATGTGAGGAGCAACAGCAATAAAGAAAATTTAACGTGAAAAAACTTTAAAAGTCGATAAATTCTAGAGTCTACTCTAAAATGTTAAAATAATTCAGTTCTTCTATTATGGTTCGCATTTTATGCCTGCTTTGAACACAGATGATGTAAATTTTTTTAAATCTCATAAATTTTAAAATTGGTATTTGACTTAAAATAAAAATTCGATAACGAAATGACTTCTTGAAGATTAAGCGGTGTCGGTGGAATTTTCTCATGATTAGAGTAACATTTTGACATATTGGTTCGAAACAGTTTTAGCATATAATTTACATTAAAATGCAAAGCAATTTGGAGCTAATCATCCAAATCGGACCATCATAGTGGTATCATCATTTTAAAAATAAAAATGCAAATTTAAAGAAGTTTTTTTTTTTTAAATTTAGCTACTGAACTTAAGAGCTTTCTATTAAGATATCAAGTATTCGAACCGGACACACTATTGCGTGTTTTTTAATCTTTAAGGCGCATTCGCAGCTTTATGGTTAAAGCCTTTTTTATTTTTTTGTGCAGAGCATTTTTTCTGATAATTTAATGAAGTTTTGCAAAATAACTGTACTGAGAATACAAAAAAATCGATTGAGGTATCATTTAAATAAATCAACCAATAATGTTGATTTATTTAAATGATATCCTCAACGTGGTTTGTTTGATTATTTAATAATATAATAATATAATAATATAATAATATAATAATATAATAATATAATAATATAATAATATAATAATATAATAATATAATAATATAATAATATAATAATATAATAATATAATAATATAATAATATAATAATATAATAATATAATAATATAATAATATAATAATATAATAATATAATAATATAATAATATAATAATATAATAATATAATAATATAATAATATAATAATATAATAATATAATAATATAATAATATAATAATATAATAATATAATAATATAATAATATAATAATATAATAATATAATAATATAATAATATAATAATATAATAATATAATAATATAATAATATAATAATATAATAATATAATAATATAATAATATAATAATATAATAATTTAATAATATAATAATATAATAATATAATAATATAATAATATAATAATATAATAATATAATAATATAATAATATAATAATATAATAATATAATAATATAATAATATAATAATATAATAATATAATAATATAATAATATAATAATATAATAATATAATAATATAATAATATAATAATATAATAATATAATAATATAATAATATAATAATATAATAATATAATAATATAATAATATAATAATATAATAATATAATAATATAATAATATAATAATATAATAATATAATAATATAATAATATAATAATATAATAATATAATAATATAATAATATAATAATATAATAATATAATAATATAATAATATAATAATATAATAATATAATAATATAATAATATAATAATATAATAATATAATAATATAATAATATAATAATATAATAATATAATAATATAATAATATAATAATATAATAATATAATAATATAATAATATAATAATATAATAATATAATAATATAATAATATAATAATATAATAATATAATAATATAATAATATAATAATATAATAATATAATAATATAATAATATAATAATATAATAATATAATAATATAATAATATAATAATATAATAATATAATAATATAATAATATAATAATATAATAATATAATAATATAATAATATAATAATATAATAATATAATAATATAATAATATAATAATATAATAATATAATAATATAATAATATAATAATATAATAATATAATAATATAATAATATAATAATATAATAATATAATAATATAATAATATAATAATATAATAATATAATAATATAATAATATAATAATATAATAATATAATAATATAATAATATAATAATATAATAATATAATAATATAATAATATAATAATATAATAATATAATAATATAATAATATAATAATATAATAATATAATAATATAATAATATAATAATATAATAATATAATAATATAATAATATAATAATATAATAATATAATAATATAATAATATAATAATATAATAATATAATAATATAATAATATAATAATATAATAATATAATAATATAATAATATAATAATATAATAATATAATAATATAATAATATAATAATATAATAATATAATAATATAATAATATAATAATATAATAATATAATAATATAATAATATAATAATATAATAATATAATAATATAATAATATAATAATATAATAATATAATAATATAATAATATAATAATATAATAATATAATAATATAATAATATAATAATATAATAATATAATAATATAATAATGGTTTTTGATTATTGAAGAGTATTCATATTTTGGAGGCATGAAACTCATGATGGTCTCCATCATTTGCATTTGTTTGTCAGTTTATCAGCATTTTTTCAGTCTGAACGGTGGATTTGATCACTTTTATTACGGATATGATTCCTTTCGGGTTCTTCAAACAACATGTGTAATAAATTCAAGAAGAGGAACTTTTAAATTAACAAGTTCAACTTTTGAATTAAAAAAGTTTAACCTTTAAGTTAAGGAAGTTGAATTTTTGAGAAAAAGAGGTGGCAATGAAATTTTCCTAGTTGTCATCAAACCCATGTCATGTATGGGTGCGAAAGTTGGACACTGTTAGATGAGTGTCCAACTTTGTGTCCACTGATGAGAGAGGTTTAATGACATTTAGAGAAAAGTCATGCGCATAATCCCCACCTGGAAATTAATTGTAAAAATTGGAAACAATTTGGTCTCAGCAACTAAAGAATAATTGAACGATTTGAATGAAATTTTATACAGCTATCATTCAGCTCAATCAGACCACTGTTACAGATTTGCTTTTTAGATGTTGAGATACCTATATTTTATTTATTTATTTATTTCATTATAAAGTTCAGGTGCTTCCAAAATATTATGCCAAGTTAACATTCAAATGGTAATAATAATAATAATAATAATAATAATAATAATACTTTTTTTTGTGATGGTGTGGCGACTAAAAACATCTCCCCTTTTACTGGTCTAGTCTGGAACTGTTTTTCACTGAACCTTCTCTTTGGTTACACACTCCTGTCTTTAAGTACATTCTCTACAAAATGTTTTACTTGGGTTAAAGTATCTTCCTCGCGAAAATAACTTCAATGGCAGTCTCAAAGTACCACCTTCCCATGTCACTCTCCAACGACCTTCTTTGATCAATCCAATTACCCACACTCAAGGTGTACACAAAAGTTTTGCTCCACATCATCGGTAGCACCTGGGCAGTAAATACATTCCTCCGATGCCACTTTTCCCATTTTGTGTATGTTGTTTTTTTAAGTACTAGTGGCCACTTAAAACTGTGTTAGGTAGAAATCAACCTCGCCCTGCTTCCTCTCAATACATGGAGTACAGGCGTTCTATTAGTTTGACCGTCCATCTGCATTTGGTATGCGCTCCAAGATGTCTGCCATCGTTCCATTGTGCGATATCTTTCCTTCAAGTTAATTAGCTTTTGCTCTATCGATTTCACTCTTTGTTAGGCATATGGCTCTGAGCCCTCCAAACACTCAATTGGTATACATTCCCAGCTATTAATAAAATGGCTACCTTGGATACTGTACGATATATCAATACTCCTCGCAGAGCTCCACGTCTCCGCACTTGTGGTGTAACCGTACTTGTGAAATGTACAATTTCTAGTACATTTATTTTTGCAAAGACTCGGTCTTTATCTTTGCTCCATACAGGAGAACAGATTTGGCCACAGACATCAAAAGGCATCGTTTACTATATTTTCGACCCCTGATATTTGTCATAAGCCTACTTAGAACGTGACACCTTCTTCGTTGTATGTTGAATCTGTTCGAAAAACTCATCTTTGCATCAATGGTAATACCCAGTTATTTGACAGTTGGATTCGATCATCTACTGGCCGATCAACATTGGTACTGCGGGCTGTATGCTTTTTTCGTGAGGATTCCGATATCTGTCTTTTTTAGTGCAAATAATAATCCGTTTGTGGCCAGCTGTTTCCAATTGTTTACCACTCTCATCACGTAGGTAGTTTTATACACCTTGAAAAGTGATAATAGTTCATACACCTTGAAAAGTGATAATAGTATTTTGCTATTCGAAATTTCTTTACAACTTCCTGTATGGCATCTATGGTCGATAATCCCATTTCATACTGGTTTAGTAAAAAACCACCAGCGGCATCAATCGCAGCAGTAAGTCATCGGATTAATAAGTTTCACGAGAAATTTTTCCGCTGTGTCAAATATGCAGAGAGGTCACCTTTATATTTGCTAATTTTGCCATCTTCCATTGGGAACTGAACATACCCTTTGACATGCACTAGTTGTACATTTCCAATAGCAGCTGTGAGTCATGTCAAAAGACAATTTTAAGGACCTTAATAGGTATTCCATTTGGGCCAGAAGCCTTTTTGTTTTTTATCAACAGGATAGCACTTCCGATTTCCTGTTCCGTAAAAAGTGGAACTTCAATGTCTCGGGTGAAAGCTGGTTCGGTCCTCTTCGGTTTCTGGATAGTTAAGGAAGAGAGTTTTTATTACAATTTCCATGGTGTGGTGGAATCCATAACGCTTGTTGGCCTTTGAGCTCTAGTTTTTGGTTTGCTATTTCAGCTTAACACAAGTACGCGGGTGGCTTGCCATGTCTTGGTTTTTTATGTGGCATGGACACATCTCAGGCCATTTCTATTAGTTTCATGGTCAAAGATACCAGAACTTCAGCCGCCGATCTTTCTTGTAAGTTTACCATATCCCCACCTTGGGCCAGTTCAGTTGTAAATCGCTGTTGGTCTATTTTCTGAAAGTCCCACCCGCCTGGTTTTTACCATTTATAAGTCTGCTGGGTTTTACCAACATTAAAGTTAATATACTGATGATTGCCAAAGTAGTATAGGGTTCCATTTCTGCCAGACCTGAATGTACAGTACTAAGGCCTCTAATGCAAGGCTGATGCCTGGTATAGTTTCTGTGTAGCCTAGGCAGTGAAAAGTTGTTGTTTGACCAACATCTAAAACCAATAGTCCTGTTCTAGCGGTCATCTAAAACTAGTCTGCTTCTAGTATATAGATGAAGCATTCCCCACTCGATAGCTCATGGAAATCTCTCGCTACCTCTATATATACCATCTTACTTAAAATTTCATCCTCTAGAACTTCGAGTTTTGGCCATCGCCTCGTTTGAGGTTAGGTAGCAGTTAGAAAAGGTTGCTTCTTAATATTTGACTCAAACGTAACCTCGACCTGCTCCATGGCTTTGATCGTATATTTTTCGATTAGGAACCCAAAAAGCTGCAGTTCTTCAAACGCAACGATGATGATATTAACTAACCGAATTCTCTTCAACTATACGAGATCAGGGTTTTAATGAAAATTTTGGATGGCATTCATAAAGTAAAAAGAGGCTGAGAAGTAGCTGGCTTGGCCACGTACTGCGAGCGGATTTTTAACGAATGATGCAAAGATTTCTTAGAGGAGCATTGCAGAGCTTGATATCGGAAACTATTGACCTTTATTTCTTAAAACTATGCAGCTATGCTTTTAGGCTTACCTTGTTGAATTTATATCGAGATCAATTAGGCACTGATCATTTAAAATGAAAGTTCAGATTGAATCAAACGATCAACACACAAATATGTATGGTACAACAATGAAGATGTGGCATCCTATGCAAGTATGTATATAGTAACGCGGCGTACCAATTTATTTTATTATTTTGCGTTTTTTATTTACCTTGAAAACGTAGCTTTCAAACGATCATCTTATAATAATACACCACCGAAAAACACCTTCGAAATATATAATTCACATAAATTAGAGATAATAGTAACACAATTTGATGATCATTACTATTATTATTATTTTTATTAAAACAAATTATTGTTACATTAAAAATGAACACATGAAACAGACAATACCAGATGCGATGATCATTACTTTTGTTATGTTATGTATGTATGGATCGAAGAAGACATAAGTGTATAAGAAGAAAATTATTACACGAATGAGGGGGGAAAAAGGTAAAGAAAAACCAAATAAAACACGCTACAGGTGAGAATTTTTAACCCTGTGTATGGTGATGGCAAAGTTATCGTTACTTATACCTAAATGGGTGCATAATATCCTTTTTAATTTTTTAATTCTTATAATTTAGATCAGAGGGCGCCTGAAAATAGATGACTAACATTTTGACTAGTCACATGAATAAAACAGCTTTTTTCACCTGGTGCTCAAGAATAAATCCAACGAATAAAGCAACGTGTAATCTTTGGACACATGCTTTTTACTTTTTGGCCATCAAGCCTTAAAGATCAATAAGTTCGAATTAATATTTCCCATTCCACGGAACAACCATCAAACAACTGTAGTCAATACGTCAATTTTCGATTTTTATTCATCATCTCAAAATTATTAGCATCATCAGAAGTTGTATCAGAAACCGTTGATGGCAACAAACCTCTTTTTCACAGGCTTATTTTGATCCAGCAACAACAGTTGGAGGCAGTGAAGCAAATGTTCCCATCATCAGCTAATCTGGGACTCGGTAAAACGAATCTGCTTAAACATACAATTGACATTGGCGTTGCTAAACCTAAGAAGTATAAAGAATTAGATAGAATGCTTTTATTAGGTGTCATCGAGGAAAGTACAAGTGCTTGGAGTTCATCGATGGCCATAGTCCGCAAAGCAGACGAAAGAGTTCGATTGTGCTTAGACGCAAGAAAAATGAATGCGGTTACAATGAACGATGCTCACACTTTGCTACTCATTGATGGGTTGTTAGAGCATCTGAAAAAGACAAGGTTTATTTCTAGCCTTACTTGAAAGACGCCTTTTGGCAAATACCATTAGATTAGCCGGGAAGACCACTTTACTAATTTACAGTCATGCCTTTCGGACTCGGCAATGCTCCACAGACCATGTGCCGATTGATGTATCGAGTGAACCCACATTACACAATCAGATATTTGTATATCTAAATGATTTATTAATTGCTGGCGAAACATTCGAAGAACACCCTTCGTTGCTGAGTAGAGTGAGTAAATTGTTAACTAATGCTAGCTTAACTGTCAACATTTTCAAAAGCAAATTACTTGTAAAAGAAATCCGCTACCTTGGATACATCGTTGGCGGTGGGGTACTCAAGGTTAACATTTCAAAAGGATTACCTCATATCCTACTCCTTTTGAGTCGTTGAAATCATCGGCTGTTTTGTCTGCTCCTGTTCTCTGTAACCCGAATTGGAGTAAACCCTTCTGGATTCAAAGTGATGCTTCTAAGAAGGGTGTGGGAGCTGTCTTATTTCAAAAGTCATCCAGCGGCGATGACCACCCTATTGCTTTTGTTTCTCAAAAACTTAATGCTGCTCAGCGTAACTACAGCGTAACTGAGCTGA
Organism: Tipula confusa; assembly: GCA_963556175.1. Taxonomy (NCBI): domain Eukaryota; kingdom Metazoa; phylum Arthropoda; class Insecta; order Diptera; family Tipulidae; genus Tipula; species Tipula confusa. The sequence continues at coordinate 109,560,713 of OY744477.1, read as the reverse complement.
AATGCTATGCAGCGGTATTGAGTGTTGAGAAATTCAGGCAGTACGTGGAAGGATACCGTTTTACCATCATCATGGATCACGCAATTTTGAAGTGGTTGATGGGACAAAGGGACTTTCGGGGCATCTTGTTTGCTAGAGCTTAAAACTGCAAGTATTCAATTTTACAATTGAATACCGAAAAGGCAAAGAATACCCAAGAATACAATTGAATACCGAAAATTATCGTGCCAGACGCGCTCTAACGGCAGTCTGAGGTAATAATGCTCAGTAGAGATAGTGATACCAAATCTGTTTCTTTTGATTCCGATCCAGTTCACTTTCAAGATCCCGAATACCTCAACCTTCTTAAGACCATCCAAGCTAATCCTGTAGATAATGCTAATTTCCGAATTAGTAATGACAGAATATTAATCCATCTTACACTTGATTCGAAGATCACCTGATCATCTTATACCTTCTGACATTTCAGCATTGTAAATGTATGTTCCAACCTCTCTTGTTCCTATTTTGATAGAAAAAGCTCACAATCTACCTTCCACATTTGGGCATTCAAAAAACTCTTAATATACTGAGGAAATATTACCATTGGCCCAAAATGGCTAGCGATGTACATCAGTTCAACATAAAGTGTTAAATATGTAAAGTCAATAAAGCCTCAAATACTATCACTCGTCCACCTATAGGTCATTGTGCTGACATACCCCGATGCTTCCAAAAGCTGTTCATTGACTTTATGGGACCTTATCCTCGATCAAAACAGGGAAATACATATTTATTTGTCGTGCTCTATCATTTCAGAACAAATATTGAGCGATAGTGGAAAACAGTTTACATCTATTATTTTCAAAGAATTTTTGAAAAAACATGAAATCACCCAAATTTTAACTCCCAAATACTCCCCTCAAGCGAACGCTTCTGAAAAAGTAAACCGTAGCATCTTATTGGCAGTCCGTTCTTACATTAAGAATGATCACAGAGCATGGGATATGCATGTGCATGCTATTGCATCTGCTTTGCGCAACGTGATGCATGAAAGTACAAGGCAATCTCCACCTTTCTTGGTTTTCGGACATCATTATATTGTTAATGGATCATATTATAAATTGCTCCGCCAATTGCAGAGTCTCGAAGACACATAAACTCAATTGTCTAATGCCGATAAAGTGACTATTGCTAAAAAACCGTTACAAATCTCATAAACATAACGCACACATATATAATCTATACGAAGTCTCAACAGGAAGTTTTCCTCATATTCTTCGTTCGAAATTACTGCCAAAGTTTGACATCACAAAAATTGTCTGCTAAAACTGTTTTTTTTTGTTTTTTTATGCGATTATTTACTTGTGAGTTATTGTGAGGATGAGTTCAGATGCCAAGTCAATTTGCCCTGGCTTTGAGACTTTCTCGGGTGTGGCTCGTCCCCTCCTTATTAAGTTTTTTTGTATTATTAATTAAATTTTGCAATTTTATTTAAGTTTAGTTAAGAATTAGTTAAGGTTAAGTTAAGCATTAGTTAAGGTTTAGTTAAGTTAAGTTAAGCATTAGTTAAGAATTAGTAAAAGGCTAATACATTTTTGTATTCTGGATTAAAAATAAAAATAAATTAAAACTACTTAATTAATTGAGGATGAGTTAGGGTAAGTTCCATCGCATTGCTTAAACGGTAGGTTGATCAAAACTTTATCCCGTCCCAAACTTTTATTTTAATTTTTTTCCTTGTCATTTAGTCCTTCTCATTCCGTTCCTGCGGTTTATACACGAGTTGCATATGTCTCGAAAACCCCCAGTCCGTTTTATGTTAACGGACAATTCCAACTTATGTTGCGATGCACCGTTACAACTGCGTTTTTGTTAACGTAACTATGGAGTCTGGTTAAATTTTAGCGGTATCCATATTTACTTTTGATGATAATTTTACCAAAGATATTTTTAATTGGTTGATTTAGAATGTACAACGGCCAAGCATTTAGCAGGATATCCCGGAAAGCGGCTCCCCATACATTCGTTTTTACATAAACTTGGAAGGATAAGGCGGGATATTGGTTAAATCATTGAGCTCGACCCGGTTACATATACCTTGGTGGCTAAAAGTAAGTAAGTTTTTGTTGGAATAGGGAAAGAAAAGGTATGTCAATAACGACAGAATTGACCCAGTTTCCCGGTAGCCAATATTCAAACTATGGTTAGCATGATAAGACAATTACAATTTTAGTGAACTGCTCTGCATTGTGTTATCTCTTATCAGCAACTCCAGTAGATTTTATATAATAAGTGATTAAACATCACAAATCAATTGAATTAACTAACTATTTTATGTCAAATTCGTCCGACCAGCCATAGATACTGACAAAATATTGTAAAATTATTTAAAACTGTTAAAATATCTGATCAATAATTAAATTTGTTTCAACGTACACTCCAATGAACGTCCAATGTACGATAATGCTCTCGAATGGGTTAACAAATCTGGAAAATCGTTCATTGTTAAATCAAAACACTTGTTTTTGAAAATTTTTAAATTTTATCGAAAAATAAAAAAATACTTTACAGCTCTCGTTGTCCGCTCAGTCCACATAAAACATATACATATACCGAATCTTAAATACATACAACGAAAATGTTGCCAAATTAATTGATGTTGGTTTTGAAAAAAAAAACATAAAAAACTTAAATAAATTAAGATGATCATGATGATCACTAATGATAAAAAAAATTAAATCAATAATGATTCTTTTAAATATATATTTTCGAAAGTAGCATATGGAATAATGATGTGATCTTTTAGCTTGATTTCTGGTTCTTTTGAAATGATCAAAAATAAAATAAAAAATCAGAAAACTAAATCGATCGTATACAAGAAATCATTTATTAAAAATCACTCTATGGGGTAGCGCTTTTATACCACATACTCGTATATTCGATTTGTATACGAGTGCACAATCTTCATCAGCTAATAAATTTAGATGGGTCTGATTCTATTCAAAGACAAGATTATAATTAAAAAATTATGTGTGTGTAGGGTTGAACAAAAGTGGTTTGTTTATCAGTGATTTATGATTTGCTTGGACTTGTCAGATTGCTACTTAGCTACACCTCCTAATTCTGTTTTTATGCAATAGATATTTTCCGTGGAAAATCGCATAAAAAAGATAGAGCTTACATATAAGGTAAAAGCGGAGAGTCGCTTGGGTGGCACTGATAACTACTGTTTTCAATACCTCCCATAAAGAGCAAGTCGGTGGTTAATTTTCACAATGTCATGTTGAAATGAATTATTTCGTTTTTGTTTATCAGACCTTTACAGTTAAAACCGACAGCTGACTACTGCCTACTGATTGGTATCACTCTCGTGCAAATTGCGCACATAAGCTAAGCAATTGCATAGTAATAACGCCAAAACTGCCAGTATAGAAATTGTACTGGAGCTACGTCAAATGGATATACAAAAGAATCAGTATCTCTGAAAATATCACAGTGAACCAAGGAAGATCCAAGCATACAGATAGAAAGATTTGTTTTACCCAAATTAACCACAAGGCAACCAACAATCACTAGATCTATTGACATTGAGTTCTTCCAGAAGTATGAATTAGCTGATCCCTACATTTAAAAAGGCTAAAAGATCGATATAATAATTGTAGCAAACTTATTATTCGGATTACTATTGCTGTAGATAAGTTTGTCACACCAAAAACACAGATGAATCAGGTGCTTACAGTTTCGTTAAACAACTCAGAGGATAACTTAGATCTTTATATTATTAAGAAAATTCTGGGAGATAGAGACCGTGAAGTTCCAAATACCGAGCTATCACAGAAATAAAAATTATCTCTTAATCATTATGAAAGTAACAGAACCACAGATAGCACTGTCTGGTTTAAATATCATTTTCCCGTTAAGCGCAAGAATTTGCAGTAATATACAAAGGTTTTATATTAGAATATATCCGTCATATGAAAGCCATCAATGGGCCTGATAGAAAGAGTAATGAATATTATCTTCCATATCATGAATTCATCAAATTCTGGAGTCACGAAGTCCATGCAATTGACATTCTCTAATAGTCATGATTAGCCATCTAGGTACGGTAATTGTTGATATGCTGTTTATTTCATTTCTGACCTTGAGCCATTGTTCTTAAACCGAAATTGGCAATGTATCATCCCACCCTAAATTTAGGAGCCACAACGCTTGGAAGAATCCTTTTATTTAAATAACAAATGGCGATACTAGACCTAGGGGATCGAACTAGCTTCCGATAATAAAGACCTTTTGGTAGACGGTATATTATCCTTTAGCTTGACCTGGTATGTGAATTTATCAGAAGCTAGTTGCCACTGTAGCCCCAATACTTTTATTTCTTCTGGATATTCAGAAATATTCTTTGGAATTTTTGGAAAAACTCGTAGGAATTACAGGACCATTTTCTTAGTTTAAACCCAGATTGGTTCATAATAGTATAAAATTGTACGGCTAACTTAAATGCTTCAGCTACTGACTGGACTCCAGTTAATAAGTCATCTACGTATAGGTCTCTCAACAACGTCTCTGATGATTTGGAATACTGCTTTATATGAGCTTCGGCTAAATGTTGATTAACCCTGGTGGTTAAATACGGTGCCGAGGAAATGCCATATGTCAGGGTTCGCAATCCGTAATGGTTGATAACTGAATCATGCGAATTACGCCAAACTATTCTTTGTTATCGCAGATCATCAGGGTGTATCCATATTTGCCGGAATATTTTCTCTGCATCAGCTGTAAATGTTATTCTATTCATGCGGAAACGAACCAAGATATCGCTCAATAAATTTTGTAAAGTTGGTCTAGTCAGCAGATTGTCATTAACAGAATATCCAGAAGTTGTTTTGACCGAGGCGTCGAATACAACACGTAATTTTGCTGTCGTGGACGATTCTCTCCACACGCAATGATGCGGCAGATAAAAATAATTGCAAATAATTGCAAGTACCTTTTGGCGGTTTGACTGCTTTCATATGTCCTAATCGTACGTATTCGTCCATAAACCCGATATATCGCCTTTGAAGTTCTTTATTAAACTTAAATTTCCTCTCCATTGCGTGTAAGCGTTTGATAGCGATACCGAGTGATTCCTTCAATGGTTTTAAGTTGGGTTTAAACGGCAATCTTACCATATAGTGATTATCCATTAATTTCATGGTACTTGCCTTAAAGAGGTCTTCACATATCTGATGTTCGGGTAATAATGGTGGGATACCAAATACTTCCTCAGATTCCCAAAATTTTTTAAGACTATTGTCTAGGTAGCTGTTGTCGATAATAAAGCTCTTGAAATTACTGGATACCTAGTTATGCTGATTGATTCCCATCAATATCCATCCTTGGTGCGTGTTATGGGCATAGATCATATTATTAGTACTTTTGAGCTGCTCTGGTTTGAGGAGGTCAAAGAATTTGTCAGCTCCTAGAAGTAGATCGATTTTATAACCTGAGTTTCGACTTATATCAGCTAGCGTCAAGGTTGAAATACATTTGCAGTGCACTTACTCAGTTTCTTGAATCGGTCTGACTGTAGTAATGAATGGTATACTACATACGCGGAATAGTTGATGACTAGATCAACTATTCCTCTTGGATACAAATTCGTTCATTTCTACGGTCCAGTCCCAATCTCTGAATGAACCCTTCAGTGATCAAGGCAGTTTGGGAGCATCAGTTAAGTAAAACCCTACATATTTGGTTTTGACCGCTTCTACCCCTTCCCTTCACCATCGCTGTAGGTAGAATGGCTGAATTGATCTCATGAGTAGAATGCATACACGACAATCGCGGTGACTGAAAGTTCGTTGTCGTGGCTGGCTCAATTTGGGCTAATTGTGGTTGAAGTGATTGACTACTGGTTGAATCTGTTTCTCTTGACTGATTGGAATTAGTTGCTGGATGCAGTAGTGTGTTGTGTTTTCTCTTACAGTGCTGACATTTTTCCCTTGGTTTACAGTAGTACACTACGTGGGGCTAAAACAATTAAAACAACGATTTTCATTTCCTTGTCCATTTTCTTCGTTTGTCAATTGTCCATTTCTTAAATTTCGAACATTGGAATATTGGATGATAATCACCTTTACAAATAGAACATGATGCGACAGCACGGGTAAACGTTTTTGGTGGGCTTGCTTGTTTAATTATTCTTTTTGGATAGCTTTTCGCTGCATCCAAGATATCGGCTTTTTTCATAAAAACGTTAATTAGCGATTGGCAGGTCGGGCATTCCTCCTCTCAAGTCTTATCAACCCAATTATCCCTGGTTTGTTCGTAGCCATGGTTCTCTCGTTTCTGCCTTAGGTCCAATTGCCTTTAATCCCCTTAAGACATCGTCAGCCTTCCGAATGTGTTGTGAAGTAAGATTATTAATCGCAGGTAACTCTACTAGATTTTTGATAAAAGATTGCACGGTATAACGTTTTATACCGTAACGAGATTTTACCTTATTCAATGCCTCAATATAATTTGCGTCGTTAGAAGAATAGCGGCTTCGTTTCTCAGGAATCCCTTTAAGTATTGAATGCCGAGTTCAAATTCGGGTTTTTGTGTATGGTGGAAGAGAATAAATCATAGAATGATTGCCATCTGTATAACTTCCGTATAGAATGGTACGATGTTTATTTTTGGGAGTTTAACTTCTAAATTTGAACCACGGTTCTGATCGACTTGACTATAACTTAATTCTACTGACACATTTCCGGCCACCAAATTAGCCTTTCTTAATAAGTTATTCAATTCGGCGACGGCGTCATAATATTTCTCTTCGACTTCTTCTTGATGACCTTCATCATCTGGTTTTATCTCGCTGATGCTTAGTTCAGTTTCTTGAAATTCACGCATCTATTCGAGGCATTATACCAATACAATGAACACTTATGACTAAAAAATTTAACGCGATGGTGTAAAATAATTCAGCTTGTTTTCCCGGATTGGATCGCCTTGACCTAGTTGTGTCGCGTACCCCAGCTATATTCGCCGGAACACATTCTGATTTGCCATTAAAGATTCTAGATTCCGACGTTACCTGTTGGTACCTGACTTGTTAACAAAGCTATTTTCATTCATCCGGTTGTTTGAGGATATTTGTGAGATTTTCTTAAATGATACGAGATGCGCCTCAAAAAGTTTCCATTTTTATTTTTTATTAAGAATGATCGTGGGCTATAGTGTTTTACTATGATTTTGGCAGGTTCTCAAATTGTATTTCTCCTGTATACTACAGGTTGTCACATAATAAGTTTTTGACTTCTTCTGGTTAGATTTTAATTTCTCTGAGATATTTATTTCTATTTTAGTTTAAGCAGACTCTCTCTCATTGATACTTTGGTGCGTGTTCGACGGCGAAAAAGTAATTTGCTTGGTGAAACGATTAAGTTTGCAACCGGATTGTTCCTATTCTTTAAAAGAGCATACTGGATATATCCATTATCTTCAATCATTTTTTTAATAAGATTTTTTACTTGAAGTTTTTATATCAAATTCCCAGTTTTTGCTGAATTCAAACATTTGTTGTGGTGCAAAAGGCATTTTGTCACATAACATGGTTTTAGGTATCCCATGAGTAGCAAAAAAAGTTTTTAAATTGATGATAATTTCCGAGGCCCGTTTATTTTTTAACAGCAGTGCCTCAATCCATTTCGAATAAAACTCAGTTATGACTAAATAGTCATCACTTCCCACTTGCATAATATCACAAGCTATTTCATTAAATGGAAGTTCTGGAATTTTTTGTGAAATTATTGGTTGCTTGGCATTTGAATTTTGAAATTTTTCGCAGATTTGACATTGGTCTATAAAATTTTCAACTTATTGACGTCAACTTATTTAAAAATTTCACAACTTATTGACGTCTTTATTTTAAATTTTGAGAGTGACCCTAGCCAGTATTAGTTCTTCGTATTACAGTTAACGACAGTAAAAATCAAGATTTTGTTTCAGAAATTATGGCTATTTTGACTAAACTGGGATGATCTTTTGCTAGAAACAGTTTTGCAAAACTATTCCACAATTTGCGGATAACTTTGAGTTGGCATACGCTGTAGTGAAAATGGAAATGGCATTAAAATAAATACAGTAACTGCCAAAACAAAAATAGCATCTAATAAGCCAATAAGTATCTCACGACAGAAACCCTGTTACCGAATCTACAATCGTTTAGACTGAATATCGTCGTATTCAAGAGGAAGAAAAGCATTTACTTAGCTAATAATGAATCATTTTTGTACTTCATCACGCAAATTCCAGGCAATGCAATCATATGTGCTATAATATCGAACAATAATCCAGGTTGGATCCCTGATGAGTTAGTCGACTTTACTTTATGGTGGAACTGCCCACATTGGTTAAGTGAACGAGAAAAGGAATAGCCAATGCAAATTAAGCTTACTGCAGAACTTCTCGAGACAGATTATTTGCGTAGTTTTCGTGCGCGACGTTATTGCTGTCCTTGTATTCAATTCACGCTCGCCTCGCACTAAGATACCGAGCCTTTGTGATAGATTTGTGAGTCGATCTTTGGCATGTTGATCCCGATGTTTAACACCAAGTCGTAGATTTAATAATTTACTGCCATAACATTTTGTCATAAAACCAGTGCTGACCTAATTTGGTAAACGAAATCGACATAAGATATTACCTTTTGATCGTCTTTTTGTAACTAACATAATTGGTGAATTTAAATTTCGGAAATAAAAGATCCATATAAAAAGGTAACCACAATCAGATTGTGTGCGATCGCACCGTACATAATTCATTTACCTTTTTCGATCGGCAGTATACATCTAGAACTTACATATATTTATATATGATTGGATCGAAATTTTATTAAAGCAATAAACGATCAAATCTCAACAAATTACTTTGTATTTTGACCTACATTCAATTATTTTATCCAATTATTTCGGTACATACATGATATATACATCCGATATTTTTTCTGACCAAAATTAAAAAAATAAAAAAAAAAACTGACGACATAAATTTATTTATAAATTTCTGCGTTATGTATATAAACAATTTTTTTGCTGGTCATACCCAATAATTTTTCAATACCGCACAAATTACCTTTGATCATATATTATTATATTGAGATACACAGGCGCCGCAGCCATGTAAATTAAATAAGCATTAAACTTCTTAGGACTAATAAAAATTTTAATAAAAAATTGTCTGTAATCGCAATGAAATCAATCGACAATCTCTCTCTCTCTTGTACATTCGCTAAGATGTACCAAAAAAAAATGTCAATTTAACTTTTTTTTGATTTTGACGGTAGACTTAAGACACAAAACACCACCAACAAGAAAATACATAAAAATAAAATTACACTAAGATTAACGTGAAATGATAAGCCTTAAAATTGAGTATGTTACGTTTAATTAACTAAACGTAAATTTAAACAACATCCTGATAATAATTAATAATATTAAATATATATTTATATATATATATATATATATATATATATATATATATATATATATATATATATATATATAATATATATATATATATATATATATATATATATATATATATATATATATATATATATATATATATATATATATATATATATATATATATATAAATATATATATATATATATATATATATATATATATATATATATATATATACATATATATATTTATATATATATATATAGGATCATTCCATATGGAATCGTACATGAGTTGCAGTCGATGTCTCAAAAATTGTTCGAACTATATTTATTCGATTTATAAGTAAAAAAAAAAATATTGTAGAAGAAATTTTTTTTTCTTCTCTCTCTCTCTCTCTCTCTCGAGTTACACTCTCTTAAAGTTTTCACTTTTTCATTTCATTTTTGATGATATTTTCGGAACGGTTTGCCCGATTTTAGGTTTCTCGGTTTTTTAAAGCTACAAAACTATTTAAAATTATAAATTTATTAGTTTTTAAAAAGTTTTAATTTTAAAAGTTGTGTGATCCTTTGAATCTGTATTTCTTTTTACCTCAATAACCAAAAAAAAGTATTTTTTTTTAATTTTTTTAATTACCGTTAAATCACTTGTTAATAATAACACTTTATTTTGTGGAAAAATCAGCTTGGCACTATAACAAAAATGTGGAAATACAGGCCTCTAAAATCAAAATTGTATATTCTTCCGTACTGAAACTTATCTGTTTTTGGAATTTTCTAAATATATAACTTTAAAATCGTATAAAAATCGTATCTTTTATTGATATTTTAATATTAAGGTAGATTATGCTAATTAAAATGTTACCTAAAATTAAAATAAAGTGGTATAATAGTGATTTGTAATTAATTTTGTGCATTGGTTTCCATAAATTTTACAAAAATGTCGTTTAAATTATGCTGTTACTCATATATCCTATATATATGTATATATGTACTCCACATCGACGTAAGAATCTACAGATTACCAGTAACCGAAGATTATCAGTAACCGAAGAAGTTTCAGATACAACTGCAGTCATACCACACCAAAAGAAAGAGAAATGGAATCAGTTGACATGATTCAAATTGAGAAAAATGAAACTATACTGCAGGCTAACCAAGTTATAGGAGCATGTGGATTAAGCCCATTAAATAAAACAAAATTGGGGTGCAAAACATATGGATAGGAAAAAATACAGAGGGTATCTTTAATTTTGAGTCTAACAATTCAAATTCCAGATCCAAGCATCCCAAGTTCCTCTGGCATCAGTTTAATTAAAAACGAATAGCATTCAAAAAGGAAACGAAACAAAATCAAAAAATGTACTTGCTAACCACATTGCCAGTTAGTCGGATTGAAAAGCGTATAGAAGAAGAATTTGGAGTAAGTAGATACACAAGCAGGCAAGTGAAACAGCTAGTTGCTACCAAATGCCGTTATATAGTTACCCAGATTCTATTAAGGGTAATCCAATATCAGACGATGTAAAAGGTCGAATTTTAGAACATTATTACGACAACGAAATAAGCCGAATATTGGCGGGCATGATAGATACAGTGAGCGTTCGTGAAGGCGCAATAAAATTGAAAAACACTAAGACGTTTATGTTGCTTAACCTAAAGGAAGCATACCATAAATACAAACAATAAAATGAAGATGATCGGATTTTCAAAATTTGCAATGGAACGACCAAGAGAACGTGATTTGCCAGGAGCTTCAGAGGCAAATTCAGTATGCATTACACATGAAAATGTATGTATGCATTACACATCAAAATTCAAATTTAGTGTACTCAGCTGTCTCCAATTTAGTTCAAACCGAGCGATACCAAAGAAGTTTTAAAATATGTAGTGTGCAATGATGAAAATTATGATTGCTGCACAAATATATGTTATGTTTGCAATACAAAGCTTGATGATTTAATTGCGGAGATTTTTATTTTTAAATATTTGTATTATAGTTTGCTAAAATGTATTAATGTCTACTAACACAGTTTAAAGAAAATTTGAGTAGGAAGAAATATAAACTATTGATTCCAAAGGCCTGTATTTCAACATTTTTGTTCTAGTGCCAAGCTGATTTTTTCACAAAATAAAGTGTTATTATTAACAAGTGATTTAACGGTAATTAAAAAAATTTAAAAAAAATACTTTTTTTGTTATTGAGGTAACAAAAAATACAGATTCAAAGAATCACTTATCTTTTAAAATTGAAACTTTTTAAAAACTAATAATTTTATAATTTTATATAGTTTTGTAACTTTAAAAAACCGTTGAGAAACCTAAAATCGGACAAACCGTTCCAAAACTATCATCAAAAATGTAATACATGTACCCAAAACTCTTTGAAAAAGTGAAAACTTTAAGAGAGTGTAACTCGAGAGAGAGAGAGAGAGAGAGAGAGAGAGAGAGAAGAAAACAAAATTTTCTTCCACAATATGTTTTTTTTTTACTTATAAATCGAATAAATATAGTTCGAACAATTTTTGAGACATCAACTTCCAAAATCCCATGTTTATGTACGATTTCATATGGAATGATCCTATATATATATATATATATATATATATATATATATATATATATATATATATATATATATATATATATATATATATATATATATATATATATATATATATATATATATATATATATACATATATATATTTATATATATATTTATATATATATATATATATATATATATATATATATATATATATATATATATATATATATATATACCGCACCATTCCCTCGCTTAACGAATTAATTCGTTCCCGAAAAGTTGAAAAGTTGTTCGTAAATCGAAATTTCGTTAATCGAATTTTTGATAAATTTTTGAATATTTGGGTCACAACACGTGTGCATATCTCTTTTGGTTTTTATTATAAAGAGATAGAATTCAGATCTACATAGGACTTCAGAAGAGATTCCAAATCTTTATGATTTTAATTTTTAGTATATAAAACTATAACGTGGAAGCGATCGGTGAAAAAAATATCTCCAGTTTTGATGGGTTTCTCTACAGGGTCATTCTAGTTTATGATTCCATTAGCTGAGCCAATTCAGAATTATTCTTAGGTAAATATTCTATCCTTACGTTACCAGATAAACCGCATAAGTTGACGGGATAACCGGGAGTATTGTCCAATATCAACACCATCTTGTAATCTAGAGTTTTCTGTTAAAGATGTGATTTAACAAAAGGTTAAATCACATCTTTAACAGAAAACTCTAGGTTAAATTAAAAAGACTCTTTTTGATTCACACCCTGAAAATAATCGATGTCAAATACGTTTTATTGTTGGATTTCCAAATGCCCAGCAACATCAATTTATCATAACAAAAACATCTCAAACCACGTTAATTGGTGCAGAATTTTTTTGGTGTCGGGCTTAATTCCGAGTTTAAAAATTTGTGTCCTGGATCAGGCTTATTTCAATTAAAACCACGGTGCGTGCTGTAAACCGGACTGGATAGTGACATAATGACTTATCATTTCAGGATTCTACATATAGGTGGCTTTTGAGCGATTTTTGAAGGCAATTGAGTCTGTAGTTGAAAGACTTCTGCCGGGAGCAGGGCAAGTTGGTTCACCGGCGTGATTTAACGGGATGTTGTTGTTTGCGGTTACGATGTTGATTTAGATGTTTTCACATTAGGAGATTTAGAGGTTCGCTTTTGTTGAGTTTTGAATGATTTATGGATTTATGTTATATTATCGTTGTTTTGGTTGGTTGGTGTTCGGTCGTGCTTATGGCCCGCTTGAGTCGTTTGGCTGGGCAAAATGAGGTTTTTATTTTGACCATTACATATAATAGTGGGCACTGAATCCTTTGTAGTTTGCCGCATGAACCCTTGTTTGGTCTTTTGCAGCTTCCTTTCTCATGAAGTTCCGCAAGCTCGTCATTTATTTTGTGGTACCGTAGTAAAGTTAAAAGCTGCATGCCTGTATTTCTGACAGTCGAATCACTGAAAGTGTCCTGTGGTGTCAGTAAGAACCGTTGCTTTAGCTACATAGAAATCCCAACTTTCTTGAAGTTCCTTTATAATTATTGCTGCTCTGGCTACACTCGTAACAGGAAACAGTTAGTTGGATTTTGTTATGCAGATTGCTACTCTTTTCGCAGAATGTTTTTTACTTGCTAAAAACTTATATTGTTACATTAGAATTTTAACCACAACAAAAAAGTAAATAAAAGCTTTATTTCTCGACGAAATATGAAATCAGACTACTGATTTTAATTTGAAAATGAGAGAACATCCTCATATGAGAGAAAACGGAATGACAATTTTATTGACAAATTTGTTTTTTTTTTATTTTGTTGTTTACTCCTACCATTTTTGTGATAGTAGGTAATAATTTTTGTTATAAATTTGAACATCGGGCAAATCGGTTCATATTTCTCATGCTTTCATCCTCTTATTTAAGATTCTAAGATCTTATAAACACTTTGTATATGTGTTAGTTTGAAAAAAATTGTGGATTTTGATTTTTTTTTTTTGTATTTTCGTGTAAAAACATTTTTTTGGGTTGTAGTTAGATTTTACTTTTTGTTTATAAAAAAATGGTATATTTTTAAAAATGTAAACTGTAAAAATAAAAACAAAAAAAAAATTTAAAAAAAATAAATATAAATAGTGATGACAATTGACACGCATGTTCATCGCGTCACTAACACATATTCATTTCTCAATACTATTACTTTTCGGTAATATGAGAGAGGTCTCTCATTTTCGAATCAAAATCGGTAATCAGATTACGAATTCCATGTAGAAAGCAAAGACGCAAATTGAACCAATCATGATTACACAAAGGTGATCCGATGTAATTCATTGTTACATAACAATTATAAATATTTAAGATTAGGATCTTTGTTTAAATCTGTTAGCCAGTAAGTAAATTCGGCACCCATTTGCAAGTCACATTTTACTTTTTTGGCTGCTTTAAACCGTTATTTTCCTTCTGAAGTTGTAATTCTATAAGCTCCGAAAAGTGTGTTTTTGAATTTCTTGTGTTTTTACTACTGCAACTTGTCAGCGCTAAGTTTCAAGGTTGGTATTCAATATGTTTTTGAGTCTGACACATTTACCTTCCAGAAATCGTTGTTTTCGATCGTTGTCTGGCCTAAAGTCTTTATACGTGATAGTTGTCATCAATGCATTTATAGTAAGGTAGCCTTTGACACTAACTATATATTAATAGGTGGTAGCTAATTTATTGTTACTCTGTTGTTTTTTCCTTTTGAGATTACACATACCGCTCGGTCGCTATGGCCTGATCAGATGACTTGTAGTGACCAATAATCTTGAATACAAATTTTTGGTCACACATAAAATAACGATGGTCATGCAATGCCATCTGTAAACGGTCACGTGCAACAGTTGTGTCTAGACTGCTATACAGTCTCGCGTTGGTACTCCCAATGTTAACGACGATAACGAAATTATAACGAATTTAACATAACGAATTTAAACAACCGACCGACAATGAGACGACTACGAACGAAGATAGAAGATAAAGGTGGTATAGATGGAATTAAAAAACGCGGTTTTGGTCTTTCTTAGCCTTTTTATATTTTTGGATGGGAAGAAGCGGAGCGAGAATTATTAGAATGTTTAATTTATAAAATTATCAATTAATTTATGTGAATTTAAAAAACGAAAAATTGTGTCGAAATATAAATGAATTCAAAACAAATTAAATAAATATTTTTCTTATTGATTGGTTAAATAATTGAAAATAATTCAAGGAGATATTTATATTGGTGAATATATCCCAATGAGGTGAACACCACTTTAAAAACAAATTTAGTGCATTTATTTGTGGGTACGGTGTTTACTTCCTATAATAAAGATGGCTATTGTAGGACAACCAACGACCACGCCACTAGAATGTTCGATCATTTGAATCCCGAACAGCAAATAAACGAATATTCTAAATCCAACAAGTGCAAGACTAATACAAACACGGAACGACACGAAAGTCGACCCACTACGTCTACACACAACTCGCTTGAAACCAGAATAATACAACTTGAGAAAGAGTTAAAAGTACAGCGGGACCGTAGTGTATCTCGGGGACGACAAAACTCGCCACATTTCCGAGCTCGCAGTAAAACTCCAGAACGGAGACGAAACAGTAGATTTTACAAACAAACCAAAGACTCCATCTTTTATTACCATCACCGATTTCGTTCCGATGCACGGAAGTGCCGAACACCATGCAAATTCGTGCAAGCCACATTGACTGTAACAGTTATTCCAAAAAACTAAATAATCCATCATCCGAGACGGCGACGCAACAAAGTTTTAACACGCGACGACTATTTATTTACGACAAACACAATTCACTAACTTTCCTTATCGATACAGGAGCCGACCTTTCGGTGCTCCCTGTCAAACATTCTATTAATTTTTTTCATAACTATCAACAATCTGATTTAATTTTATCGGCCGCGAACGGTACAGCAATAAATACCTATGGAACTCGATTACTCCAGGTAGACATCGGACTTAAACGACGATTCACGCATGCGTTTATTCTCGCAGCAGTGAACCATTTGATAATTGGTGCCGACTTTTTGAGGAAATTCGAGCTGCTTGTTGATCTCAACCGTAAAAAGCTGGTTGATTCAGCTACACAGCTGTCAATCAATACCACCACCATCCGAATTGACACGCCAATTCCTATCCATTACATGATCAACAACAGCTATGACACGCTACTAAAGAAATATCCTTCCCTAACAGCGCAGCCAAATTACAATTTACCCTTCCAACATAACGTGGTCCATCATATTGTGACAACTGGTCATTTGCCAGTATCAAGACCACGGCGACTAGATCCAGCACGAAATAAAGCTGCATTTACCGAATTTCATCATATGGTGGAATTAAGAATTTGCCGGCCCTCGGCATCACCCGTTTCTTGTCCACTACACATGGTCAAGAAAAAAGATCTAGATTGGAAGCCTTGTGGGGATTACCGTCGAAAAAAACACAGTTACAATACCTGACAGGTATCCAATTCCTCACATACAAAATTTTTCTATGCATTTGCAAGAATGTACAATTTTCTCCAAGATAGATTTAGTAAGAGCATACCATTTAATTCCCATTGCACCCGAAGATGTGCATAAAACAGCAATTACAACTTCATTTGGCCTCTTCGAATTCACGCGAATGCCATTTGGACTTCGAAATACCGCACAAACAGTTCAAAGATTTATAAATCAAGTCGTTCAAGGATAAGATTTGGTTTTTGTCTATATCGACGACATTCTGGTGGCATCGAAAAAGAGGAACAGCACAAACTACATATCGATTAACTTTTTTCCAGGTTGGCAAAGTTTGATATGTTAATCAAAAACTCCAAATGCGTGTAAACAATCTTGACTTCCTCAGCCATAAGATAACTCCGAATGGCATTTTGCCCTCATCAGAGAGAACATCAATTAAGCGCATTAAGCAGTTTATCGGGATGGTAAACTATTACCACCGATTTATTCGTAAACTTGCCGAAATTTTAGCCCCGATTCATTCACACTTTGCCACTTTACTCAAGAAGCCAAAAACTGTCAAAAACTTTGCTTGGCCCGAAGAATGTAATGACGTATTCATTATTCGGCGCAGTATTGCAACAATTCAATAATGATTGTTGGGAGCCGCTGGGATTCTTTTCGAAGAAATTGTCGGATACTAAAAAGAAACATTCAGCATTCGACCGGGAATTACTTGCGATTTATCTATCCATTAAACATTTCAGATATTCTGTCGAAGGTCGGGACTTTAAAATTTATACCGATCATAAGCCAGTGACACGGGCAATTCAGTCGAAAACTGAAAAAAAAATCAAAGCAATCTCGTCGCTTAGATTTCATTAGTCAATTTAGCACGGACATCCAGCATGTTCAAGGAAAACATAATGTGGTCGCAGACGTGTTATCTCGCACCAACGACATCGAAACAGCGACGGTCGATACGAATTTCGACACTAACAAAATCATCGTAGTCCATAAAGCAGACTTAGAACTTCAGAATTCACTTTCTGGTTCCGAATGTCACGGATTAGAAGTCTACTGTGAAACGTCGATGGGTATACGAATCGCCCAAAAATCGCAGAAACGTTACGAAAAAATATCTTCGACACCATACATAATCTGTCGCATCCTGGTGTCCGTGCTACTAGAAAATTGATAACCACCCGCTGTTTTTGGCCAAATATAAACAAAGATATAGCGCATTGATCAAAGGCCTGTATATCTTATCAATGCTCGAAAAAACTTTGTCTGTTAGATAGCCCCACAAAAAGAAATCTGGAGAAGTATGATCTGATGATCTGGCAGACCAATTTACCGGACCAGCTCTACCGATCCAGCGGCTATTGGAATAACGATCAAGCATACTTCACGTGCTACTGACGAATAGTCTGCTGGATAACCATCATGTTGAAATTACATGTTCTATCGCAATTCTAAGCACAAGTCTTTAAATAATGGTTGCAGTTTATTCTCCAAAATGTCTCGGTACATTTGACCATTCAAATTGCCTTCAATAATGTGGGGGCCGATGAGTTGGTTGCCAATTATTCCACACCACACGTTGCCAGTCCAAGGGCACTGATGTTCAACTTGGCGAAGCCATTATGGAGTTTTAACACACCAGTAAGGCATGTGGTGTCGATTAACCGTTCCGTGGTTTGAAAAAGACGACTCACCGAAGAACAATTCGTAGCAAAAAAATTAGGGTTTTACTGTATTTGTTCACGTGCACACTGACAAAAAGTGACTCGATTTTGGAAATAAACGCCATGAAGATCTTGGTGTAAAGACACATGATACGGATGATACTTAAGTCGGTTTAAAATTCTCCAAACGCTGGTATGGGATAATCCGGATTCACTAACTATTTCCCGTATAATAATATGTGGATTATGAGCTACTGCAGCCAATACAGCAGTTTCATTATTTTCCTCAGTGAATGTTGCTCGACGAATCCTTTTCTTCGGTTGAACACTTCCATCAGAAGTGAATTATTTGATAGACCGGTAAAATGGAGCACGTGACCGAATCCTATCTGGAAAATACGAAGCGTAGAGATTGACCTTACGTTTTTTATTGTACAGTTAAACACTCCATTTTGTACTGTGATAGCCTAACGCAAACTTGTTTTTTGTTTTCGGAATAATCTTCGAACTGAATCGATATTTTTAAAACAAAATACAATCATTTATTTGAAAACAAATTCAGTCGCATGTTCCTGGGTTAGGCTAATAGTATTTTCTTGACAAGTCATTTTTCAGTAATTAAAAATTTTAGAAATTTTAGAGAGACTAATTTCGAATATTTACATTGAAAATGTGTTAATTTTAATGCAAACATATTGCAGAATCGTATGCATATGCTCTCAGTAGGACAAATCGAAAAGAATTTAATATCGTCGATTACAACGCCATCTATCATGAACGATATATACATTTGTATATATTTTTCTGGGGTCTGTTAATGCTCCGGCGCTTTCATCGTATGTAAGTAATTGTTCTTAACACGCTAGTCCTACTTTTAATTTTGAAGTCGTTAATGAAGACCCAGTTTAGTTGGCAATTGGATGTACACTAGGCTACTTTTCAAAGATTGCGTTCATAAGGGATTGATTAAATTCAACCAAATTAGATGGCTTGGTCAGATCAGAAAGTGGCCTAACAATAACCATCTGGTTTACGATAGAGGGAAACGCATAGTACGTAGAGGTTTACTAAGCAAGAGAGAAACCAGAGAGGGGAAAGATTAAAACACTTGGCTCATCTTTTGTGATACATTTCGTGATTTGTAATGTTAAAGCAAAATCATCTGAATCAGTCATTACTATGGACTAATAAACGCTAAAACGATTTGAATGGTAACCTGACTCAGAGATTTTTAAGAAGTTTATGATTCCGATGTTGTTGGTAATGATCAATTGAGCAAATTTACGGAATCTATAATTATATAACTGGAAGGTATTTTCCTGGTACTTTAAGACAAAAACAGCCTTTTCCAAATGTCATGTTTTATCTGTACAATAGTGTTTATCATAATGACTTTGCATGATCATTAACATATGCCAAGCAAGATTATGTTGAGTAAAAATAAAAAAAGGCATAAATTACATTGCAACAGCAACAAAAAAAAATCAACAAACAACCCACACAGAACACAGCAACAACGACTTAAAATTGCATTTCAATTTTTGCGCTTTTTTGTATGTGCGATTCATAACTCATAATTTTCTGTTTCAGCTGCATCTCTATATACATTCTGCATTGCATGTATCTTGCTACTCAATTTCACTTGCTGTTTTTCAATTCGTTATTGCATTCAATATACACGCGTGTGTGTGTGTGTGTAAGTATGGATACATGTTTATGCTGGCTACTTTCATTCATAAAAGAAAAGATTCTGCCAGCATACACTGCAACATTATTTAGAGAAGCAACAAAAAAAAACATAAAAAAGCAGCGAACAAACGGAGCAGCAACAACAACAAAATGCAATTTTTAAGCACTGTAATATCGGAAAATGCAAAGAAGACACAGAGCAACAACAACAACTACATCAACATTTGTTATGATGGAAAAAAATTTTTTTTTTGCTTGTAAGAATATTAATGGTACTGCTGCTGATGCTGTTGGTTATAACTTTTTTTTTATGATCTCATCTTTTGTATTACGATGATGATTATATGATAATGATATTGAGGATGATGATCATTATATATATCATTCAAAAAGTGTATCCGATATAATATGCAGATGATGGCAATTAAATTTTTTTCTGCCTTTGCTAAATTGCAAGTCTATACACAGTTTTTTTTTCAGCCACAAGCAATCCCACTTTCGATTCGATTATAATGGATATACGAGTGTAAATATTAAAGCTATATGCAGTTGTTGTGCTATTTTCACTTTTCATGGTACGTCGAAAAGTGCATTACTAACAAAAAAAAAATTGCAATGGAATAAATCTGCGCAAAATTCACGATCCAATAAAATTGTACCTTTATACGATGAAAAATAAAATTAGCTCTAGTGGTCAAAGGGGCTGTCGTATCAATTGTAAAATGTAACGAAGTGGCTCAATATGTTTGATAAAATGAGCTGATCTACAAGAAAACAAAATATGACCTTCATAAAGGATCTTATCCAAATCTGTAAACTTTCATGTTCGCCAAAATTAAATTGTTGCCCATTACATATTTCCCAAGTTAGTGTATTTGTCTTTTTTGTGCCAAACTAAGAAAAACCGATGAGTGACATCCACTACGATTGTCCTCACTTCATTGTAGAGATATAAGTAACCTGGAGCGATCCAAGTTCAGCCTCCTTCAAATGTCACGATGTTCGTTCACCTGTATAAAACCAGGGCGTCTTTCCAGTAAGTTTGGAACAGTCGAACTCTTCAATGCGCAGTCCATCCAAGGTTCTGACACGACTTAATGCGACGTAAGCCTGTCCCTTGGCGAATAGTTTTTTGCCGAGATACACAACTGCACGGTCAACTGTACAGCCTTGCATCTTGTGTGTTGTACATGAATAGCACAAAATCAATAGCAACATTCTTCTCTCGATAGTTCCAGAGCGCAGGGAACTGGACTGATTTCGGCTGAATCAGTTAGATGTTGTCATTTCCAAAATCAATTCGAACAGATGAGATATCAGTATCGTACATCTGATCGCAATGTCCGTGATAATGCCGAATGTCCATATTGTCATCATTTCTCGTCGCATCTACAAGTACATCTTGAGCTCGAACCCTGAAAATAAGCGCTGCTTCAGCTCGTTTCTGTTCAAGCACAGCATTATTGTGCTCGTCAACTTGATTTCGAGTTGGATACATGCGAATTTCCTTGTTTCGGGTAAATCCGCCAGTTTCTCTAGTCAACTGCATCGACATCAGTAGACTGAAGTGCGGTGCTTCCATTTTTCCTTCTCGTAAGGCATTGAGTAGATCGGCAAACGTAGTATTGCCTCTTTGTCGCATATTCTCAGTCAACTCAACGAGACTGAACAGCCTTCACAAGTGAGTTGCTGGGAAGAACACCATCTCATTCCTCTTGAGTTGTCGCAGTCGAGAATCGATCATGCACAACATCTTGTAGGGAACCATTGAAATTTCATCAATGAATAAAAACTCGATATCCTTCCATTGATTTCGCAGGACTCTCAAGTAATTGCAAGCAAACGGTGGAAGTTTCACGTTAATCCTTCCATTTTTGTGGACTTGGAACTTAAATAGAGAGTGCAATGTTACACCGCCTACAAGTCTCGTTGCAACACCAGTCAAACCACCTACTTTAACTGCCTTTCTTTTAATAGCAGCGATTCACCTGCTCCTTCAGTGCGTTGAAGGTGAATGTTTTGCCAACTCCAGCGCGACCAGTGACAAACATTCTGATGCAGATTTTACTTCCAATCATCTGCGAACGAATACTAGCTGTAATCATATTGAAGAGTTCTATATGTTTCGTGTTCATGCGAGAACAAACATTTTGGAACTGCTCATTAGTCATTCCTTGCTATGTGACTTCTTCTTCCTCATGTTCTGCCTCAACGAACTTTTCCGTATTAGAAAAAAGATTGAATGCGTGAGCTTGATTAAATGCCAACTCAAGCTGTTGGTCACGAGCACGACGAACATCTAAATCATCATTTCTTTGCCTCAGCTGCTCTTCAAGAGCAAGAAAGGCTTCACGAGCGCTATTGTGCTCATCAATTTACTCATTTTGAGTAAAAATAGTTCTCCTCATCTGTGTGCATAATAAAGTACGGCACTCGCACAACAGCAGGAATATTTCTGATAATCATTCTTAAGTTATCACCACAATTGATGAGACGTCTTCTTCTTGGCTGCTCTTGCTCTTCTTCTTCTCTTTCGGCACTCTCCTCATTTTCTACATTCTTCTTTATGTAATAAGGATCAAACTGCTTTGCAAACTCAAGCAAAGTCATTTTAAGAAAGTCGAAGCCTTATACTTGTTGACGAGGTCGCCATTCATATCGAAGAGGTATATTTCATATCGAAGAGGTAGATGGCAAAGGCGATAAGCACATTCGAAAGCAGAAACATGTCGCTCTTTCAAAATTCTCATGCAAGATTGGAAAATCATTCGAGCTATGTTAGTTTCTTCATTTCTTATTTGTCGAATGGCTTGAGCTATACTATCATTTACATCCGTTGGCTCAGTCTTTAAAATGTACTTTACAATATAATGAGCGATGGCTTCGTTTCAGCCACATGGTTAAATATTCATGTTACCATCCCAAAACTCGAGGATCTCCTGATTATAGTTATTAATGAACTTTTCGCTCGAGGATCGCTTCAGGGTACAGAATCGTCCACTATTTTGGATGAACTCGTCCGAATGCGAAGAAACGACCCGAGTTTGCTGGCATGGTTGCCAACTGGTATCAACTTGGATCCACATCTGGTCATCCATCTGCAATGAGCAATGCCTTTCACATATCAAGCCAGTTGATATCATTGCAGCTCAAAGTAATGAGCAAGGTTGGTGTACCAAGACAACGAATAAATGCAATCAATTCATTATGTGCGTTGCGCCAATATGATGCTGATCCTTGCAATTTTCTCAAATGAAGATCTTCGAAAGCAGCACCATGATTGTCCTTGTATTTTCTTTCCTAACGCATTACTCGTTGATTGAACTCTTGAGTACTCAACCATCCTTGTTGCGTAGAACAAAAATCCTTTTTTTTAAAGTGAGTATCACTACTGAGAATTCGCTGCTGGTAATAATCCAATGGCGTGATCCTAACTTCTCGATCTTCATTTAGACCATTATTGCCATTTGGAAACAGAGGGTATCATACAAATTCTTCTGCCTTCTTTTCGTGATTCACATTAATGATATTGTCCTTCGTCTTACGAACAATTTGGTTAACATTTACCGACTCCTCCAATTCCTCATCAACATCAGGCTGCTCATAATTTATTTGAGCCATGATTGATATATCTGTACAGGAACAAATTGCAGCGGATCAATTTCGGGCTTTGGCTCAGTTTGAGTGGCAATTTCCTGTTCCATTCGCATTGCAGGATGTTGTCTCAAATATTCTTCAAGTGGAAGAGCATTGTCTTTGACAACAACACGAATACCATGAATCGTGAATTGTGTGTCACTTGATTACGCATGCCTTTCCATTGGCAACACTGGAATTACCTTTTTACCACACGAATACGAGTCGGTAAAGAAGTACTTGAAACCAGTGATCATATAAGACCGAGAGATTTACTATCAGTAATGAGAACGCCACTTTTGCTGACTGATATTGGGTCGAAAACACTTATATAGCCTTGATGCCAATCAGCGCGCACGATTCGAGACAAGTCGTTAATTGGCAAGAAGGCACCACGACGCTCAGCAGCTTTGTCATCGTTATTTGACTACTGTGGATCTGCAAGAACAACTCGAATAATATTCTGAGTTTCCAGACGTGCGTTATGATCCACTCGTACGTCTTTGTACAGTGGATTGTTCGTAATAAGCCAGTCGAGAAATATTTAAACTCTCCAGTGTCTCGGTGACTACAACAATGCCAGTATCGGTGCTCGATCGAGGAAGCATGCGTCTACACTTTATTCTAACAATCATCAAAATATATCATTAAAGTGCGGTATTCCAACCATATTGCCCACGGTAATCTCAGAAGTTGAGATTACCAAGAAATAACAATAGAACCTTGATCGCGGGGATCGGGCAAACTATGTTGGTCAACTATTCACGTGGAACCACACAACTACAATTTACATCCAGATTTGATGACAAACAAATCTCTACAAAGGCGCTTATAATTCCAAGGATCACAACGTCGATACCAGAAGTTCAATTTGATGTGAGCAACATGAAAGGCATCCAATCACTTAACTTTGCCGACCCTTTTGCAAACCGGGGCCTTTCGAAATATTACTGAGTGCAGATATTGTTTTCGAACTTTTCGAAAATGGTAATATGACCATAGCTTGGCTGGATTATAGGAGGAAGACATGTGACTCAATAAATACTGCGTAAACCTTCATCACCCTTATTGATAAATATGCGACATTGAGATTTTGGGAGTTTGAAGACATCTCAGAAAATAATGCAAGTATGTTATCCAAGAAGGAAATAAAATGCTACAAGTGCAGTTTAAATCTAAAACCCAACGAGCGAACGATGGGTGATTTACAACGAGGCTTCCACTCAAGGAAGAAATGAGTATCTTGGGATCAACAAATAATTTAGCAGTATCAAGAATATAGGCTATGGAAAGGCGATTCCAAAGGGTCGATGGTTTCGGAAAACTATATGAAGATTTCTTGAAAGAGTACCACGAACTGGGCCATATGTCAAAAATATACCTGTTGAATGAAAAGCTGCAGAGTTCTTACATATTGCCACACCATGGTGTAATGAAACATGATAGTACCACAACCAAGTCGCGTGATTTCAAGAAAAGAAAGCTGATAATCTTTGATTTGTTTTCAAATTTCCAGTGCTGAATTTTGTTTTGATGTCGAGAGCTTTCAATTAAGGTATCAGTCATCACAATCGAAGCACTTTTAAGTATTTTATTGACTTTTCATTCCTTTATTAATGTATTTATTGAAAAATCCTCCATCTTGGATCTGGGAGTAATCGTAAACCGAGGTGCCATACTCTCCAGAATTCGAGACCTCGATTGTTTGCACGATCAAGAAATCACAACTGAAATTGTACGATCAAGAAAAAAAAAATTTGCTATTGGAAAATTAGGGAAATCGATCTCTCTTCAATGACACTGGAAAAGAAGACAGTTCCAATTGTTAAGATCTGCGCACAGTTCCTCAAAAACTGATTTAAACAAGAAGAGAATTACACCGAAAGATTAAATCGAAAAGTTATCTTTAGCCTTTTACCATTTAACTGAAGCAATCGAATACAACTTCTTCAATTCAAATTTTCAATAAATATTCATGTACATTAAAAGAAACGGGAACACCAACGACATTTTTTACTATTATACACCCTCCATGCCATAAACCGTTTGTGACCTTTATAAAACGTTGTGTCCTTAGCGGGTTAAAGATATTTTTATTTAAAAGAATTAAAATTCAATAAAATGGAATTCAATAAAAAAAAAATTCTACTTAATTAAACGCAACTATAGTCGATTTAAATTAATACTGAACCAGAACATTAACACACCAACAAATGACAAAATAATTATGTTAATGTCAACAATATATTGTGAACAGAATATTAATTTAATTAATGAACTTTAAAAAAATAAATTAAACGATCGCAAAGTTTTTTTTTATAGGGTAAAGTAGTTTTTATAAGACAACTTCTGTGGTTGGAGGGTACTTGTGTGACTCCAGTGTAAAGTACTTCGTAAGGAACATATTTCTTTTGAAATTCGATCATGATTGGTGGAATGGGCAACTTTTTTTTACTAGCTTTATTCTTTGACAACCTAAAGAAGTTTTCTAATCTGAAGGTATCATCGACGCAAAAGACGATCTCTACGCCTGCCGTTTCCAGAGTAAGCGGCATCCCCTGAAACTAAGAATAAAGCCTTTGGATTGTGGAATGTATTTGCTCTTTTCTGTATAGCCTATATTATATTGCTCGACAGCAATGACCCCATGAAATACACTGACATTCTCAAAACGGCTGAAAAAGCAGCAGTAAACAAAAAAAGCTGGTGGATAGAATTTTTCGAAGATAACCGGATAGACACTTAAGAGAATGGTGCACTTCCAAATGGAAACTATATAACAATGAACACTCATCCACCAACGGAGAAGAAGTTACAAGTGCCATTAGCAAGTAAAGGAATAACAAAATTGCTGCATCGGACATCATCTCAGCTGATCTTACACCACTATTACAAATTCTACTACAATGAAAAAAATGCCATTGAGCAGGCCAGGTGTTGTATCACCAAGTATAAAAGCATTATTTTTTGGCACTAAATAAAGGGGAAATATTTCTTTGGAAATATTACTCTGTAAGTGCGGATAATAATTGCGTGAGTCGCAAGTTTAACAAACTTTTATCCTGAGTTTGGTTGGTTTTGATGGCATTTACTGGGTAAAATGTATTTTGCTTCCATATTAAAATAACTGCTCATCCATTGTCACTGCCATCTTGGCCTTATAATTGGAGCTTAAATTACGCTCAACACCATGGATTTATGACGGAAAATGGATCAAGATTTTCTCCACCTGTTTGATTAGTATAAGACGTTTACATAAACCTGATGTGCCAAAGACACCTTTAAGTAAAGTATATTATTTAAAAAATTTCTTTAAAACACACTTTCAAGGCGGTTCGTAGACCCTGTGAAGTTTAGTACAAAAAGAATATCACATTGTTGTGCACAGCTGTTATCATAAGTAATAATCGAATTCTGTGGAGGAAAAAGGGTTCAAGTCGTATAAATCGGTTAAGTCGTTTAAGGTTAAGCTTTTTTCGAAAAGCGTGAAAAGTCTCGCTTGGCTACCCAAAAGACCTAAGACCTAAAAACTATTATCCTTTTTATGAAAGACATTATAAAGATCTTGAAAATCCCTACTAATTTCCAAGTTAGCTAGCAAATGTGAACTGGGAAAGCATCCCAGTAACATTGCTGTTACTTTTCACTAAGAAAAACAGTAACTCGGTAGTTGCTTCACTTATTATAAATAGCATCTTTACAAAAAGAGCCAGAACTTTAAAAGTAATTTTAAAAAATAAACTCAGCTTGGACCCTTACATCAAAGAAGGAGTAAATAGGAACGTAATTGGTAAAAACCGGAACTGGTACACTGGCTCTATTTACCTCTCGAGTACAACTCGTTCTTATGAATGGCGTTAGTATTTGACTTGGTTGAGGCATAGCGTGCAATGCACGAATGATATGGCAATATGTTTCGACAATAAAACGGCAATCTTTCCGCTGGATGCAGTTTTTGTGAGGTTTCCGATTATTTCTTAACAAGAGAGTTAAGCATTTCAACATCCAGACAATGTGTACCTTAGAAAAAGGTCAAATGCCCTGGCATTAGACAGGTGAACAAACATCGTCACACTTGAAGGAGGATGAAATTAGCCCTCCAACCACTAGGGCTAATTTTATTTTTAATCGTATAAAGGTACAACTTTATTGGATCGTGAATTTTGCGCAGATTTATTCCATTGCCACTTTTTTTTTAAATTTATCGTGTACTTTTCGACGTACCTTTGAAAAGTGAAAATAGCACAACTACATATTGCTTTAATATTCACACTCGTATATCCATACTCTCTTGTTTTGTCTAAAAGCTGCGTCCAACAACTTCAATTGCAACATGAACATAACAGACATAACCCCGGGTTTAGTGATATCAAAATGAAAAACGACGGTAATGTTGGTATCACTATACGATTTCAGCACAAAATCAACATCTACCCTCGAACGATAAAATATGATTTTAATTGACTCATCACACCGTAGCAAAAGAATCCAGCGATACTACTAAATTCCGATTTGTATTTGATGGTGCCAGCAAAACAACGCCTGGTATTTTGATGGTCGGGCCAACCATTCATCCAACTTTATGGGGCACACTGATATGGTTTAGAAGTAACCAAATTGTGATAACTGCCGATATAGAGCAAATATATCGACTAGCATGCGTAGCTCCTGATGAGTCGAATGTTCAATGCATAAGTAGTGATAAAGCCTTAGTCATCAAACTCGTCAATATAAGTTAACGAGAGTAACATTTGGACTTGCAAATTGGCTATATGTATTTCAAATTGGCTATATGTTCTCTGCATCTGTATTAAGACGTATTTACATTTAAAGTAAGCTACTGCGCAAATGGTAGATGTTTCAGAATGTTAAAAAAAATCGAAGTGGCGTTAAAAAAAATTAAAAAGAAACGCGACTATGGAAGTTCAATGGAGTAATCAGGAATCGTTTGCGTTAATTAGTGAGTCCTTCAATTTGTGAGTCCATTAAGAAAATACAAAACTTCGACATTGTTAGTGAATTTAAAAAGAGCTTAACAAGTGGTTGTAGTGCATAAGTCGAAGACCAACAATATGCATTATCCTATAAAACAAGAATCTAAAAGATTAAATTTCGAAAATAATTTAAACATCTTGAACATTTTGAATTTTGCGGTACAACGTCCTAAAAAGACGAAATAAGTGAAAGCCAATTCAATGTGACGTGGATTTGGAAAGCAATGTGACGCTTATGGGGGAAAATCGAAGCAAAGAAATGTTAAGTCAACGGTTTCCGTCATTGGTGGGTTATCAATTCAAGAAACACGCGACGCAATAAAGTCAGTGATAAAATGTAGATAGTGAATTAAAAAAAAGATAACGAATAAACGGTCTGTGTAACTTATAATGTGGTACTGAGAAGAGTACTAGATGTACACAAGCGGATGCTAGATCAATAGTCTTAAGTATATTTCTATATCAAGAATAAACGACGAAAGATTTCAAGTCTATTATTACAGCCGTAGATTTGGCGGTATTGTGGGGTTTTGAATTTGTTATAAAGACAGACTGTAACAGTATAAAATTATTAGCAACGCAAAAAGACATCAATTCAAGGATTGGCAGATGGTTTGTTAGATTGCCCGGCTACTCTTACAGCCGAGCGCGTAAATGATGTTAATAATTTAATAGCGCAGATACGTTAAGTTGGTATCCTATTATAAAGTTAATATCCAATAGCAAAGTTGATGGTATGGATTTAAATTTAAACTGGGTTACCACTAATTAGCAACGTACTGATGAAACAATTTTCTGAAAATTTTAGAATCTATAAAATGACGTAATACAATAATATTAATAGAAAATTGAATATGCATACAATTTTTGTGTAATAGGCAAACCCTATTAAATTAAAGTGGGTACATATATATACATACATACATAACAGTCATATGACCAAAATTCTAGGTAGCGCAGAACCAAATTTTCCAACGCCAAAATGTTACCGGTAAATAAGCACATTTACCGGTTTACGAACTTGCCATGTACATTGAAGTTTTTTATTAACAACGACACTTACCACTTTGAGAGTAATTTTGAACGACAATTTTAAAGTTTCGGAATTTATGATTCTTTGAACCGGGTATAGAGAACCCGTGGACCATGTTGTTTATTTTTATTTCTCTTTGGCTCCCGGTCTATAAGGCAAGATAACAGATAGGCAGCAAATAGTTTAAATTTTTGGAATTTTTGAACTGACAAGATTGTTTTATTTGGGTAACTGTGGTTTTGCCATCAAATAACTAGTAAATAGTAATATTCCCAAATAAATTTGAAGTTTTTAACCTATCGCTGTTGCATAGATTTTCTACAAAGCATCAGCAAAGTCACTTTACTCTATTTATGTTGTATATCTTATACTGGCGTATCATCCCAGTTTATGCCCTATCTTCAAGTATTTTGATTTTAACTAATCATTTTCTTGGCTCATATTCGATTTTTCGATTGGAATTTTAATGTTCTAATTACAAAAAATACTATTTTCAAGGTCATCTTGATTTTACAATCCAAAAACTAGAAAATAATCTCCTTTGGAAATGGTTATATTATTTTAAAAAGTCGCCTTCCAGAATGTAACACTTGGATGTCTAGAATTAGTGAGTTATCGATACAGTTTAGACCGTTGTGATATTTGCAAGACTGTAGTCACATCTAGTGTAGTCCATATATCAGCACCTGCTCCAGCTGCTCATCTTTGAAAAGTCAACGAACCAATACAAAACCGTGTACTAATATCATCAAAAGGTAACTGCAAAACAGGCAAGTTCAACACAATGAAACATCTTTGCCAAACCTAAGGCTCAAGTACTGGAACTCCAGCAGATCCTTAACATCAAAAAAACTACTGAGAAACTAACCGCATCATAAAATTAAGTTTATTGAAAATTTAAGTATATATGCTAACAGAAACGTGTAAATAAGAACCTCACTCTGTCCTAAGCGGGCCACTAGCAGAACACCAACTAACCAAAACAACGATAACATAACATAAATCCATAAATCATTCAAAACCCAACAAAACGAACCTCTAGAACTCCTAATGTGGAACCATACACATTAACATTATAACCACAAACAACAACATCCCATTAAATCACGCCGACGAACCAATATCAAAAATCACCAATATATAAGCCAGAAATTAGCAGTCATTAAATCACTATTCAGTTTAGCTTGCAGCAGGCACCGCCTAGACACAAAACCACCGAGTCTTGGAAGTTAACCAGAAACCCAAAAACCGGGGCAATATAATGTCACCATTCAACGGAAGATCAAGTTTCATTTTCCAACAAAACTAACCCACCTTGCGAAACAACTCCATCCCGTTCATCAAATCTCTCCTCATTCGACACTCCCAAAAATCAGACCATAAGCTCAAAATGCATTTCAAAAAAGAAAATATTTTTCAGCCAAATCCACCTTCATCTGAACGAAGTCCCACGATACCACGTTACCCCTAGCAACAAAAAACAATCCAAAAAGAAGTACCAAGTATCTAATATTAAATGCAAACATCTTCAACCCCCTCCCTCCCACTCTCCTTCGGCATGAAACCATAAAAAATCTATTTCAATTCACAAAACCAACAAATTAATCTCAATTATATTCAGTTGTAGGCCAATCGGCTCCCGTCCAGTTCCAGAAAACACTCTCCCATATAAAATATTTCAATGTTCTAGAACTACTAGATCGGCTTCCGATTAAGTCTCTCTCTAATAGTTTAGTCTCTAATCGTTAACTTATATTATAAGGGAAGTCCAAGATGTTAGATCATATCGGTCGATTGCCAAATTCATAGGCGGTAAGTTAAGGCAGAGAATCATTATGGATAGATTAGCCCATCAAAATTGTAAAATTTGGGCAACAAATCTAAAATTCGCATTATCCAGAAAATCACGTCAGGCAGTCAGTTCCCACAAAAAAACATACAGAAGTTCCCTTGGATGTGGCCAGATGGCAGAACAACCAAACAAATAAATCACGCTTCATTAATGCGTCGGAAAGGTCATCGGAAAGCTTACCAATATACCACAAATTATTCCCATATGATTCCCAGTTTTTGCATTCGATCAAGGTTCGAGATAATTTTAAACGGTAAATTTAAATACAATTAAAATGTGTTGACAACGTCACATCAAAGTTTGTTAAACAACGGAAAATTCCTCATTTGTTTAAAAAAAGTGTGGAAAAGAACTTGAGCTATTGGAACAGATAAGAATGATAATCCCAATAGTTGCTAATGAGTGAGGAGAGCTTGTTCCAGCTCAAAAGATGAAGTATTTACTGCCCTGCAAGCAAGAATTAATTTTTCTAAATTAGATGTGGAGACTGCTTATAATCAGTACAAATTTGACAAGAAACCATATGGGGAGCATGTTGCTCCAACGTCAAATATGAACAAGTCCTCTGGATCCATCTTGCAGGATATTGAGAATCAGTGTGGTACGATGGAATCCTTTGCAAACTCCATTGAGCCCTTCAAAGTACATTCACAAAACCATCTAATCCATCAGACACATGGCTCTTTTCATTTTTATATACAGGTGTTCTGCAGGGCCAACCCTAAATGCAACTTCCATAAAAACGACATTTAAAGATGGCCAAAACCATGAAGTTTAGGTTACAGCCATGACAAGTAAAAAGAGCTTCAAACCTGAAGTACCTGTATAAAACTGCTGTTTTGATATTTTGACTTTAATTGGAGACCATTTGCAAATTTGCGACGATTTGGACTATTTTGAATGGCGCAAATATTATATATTCGGAATTAAAGTGTTTGTCCAGGTAGTTTATACTTACCGCTGTGTAATGCAAAATATTGGTATTTTAATCAATGTCATTATCGATTTTGAGTTGGATTGTCTAAATGTCTACTAATTGTCAGCACTCTAACTGTGTTGCATTCTGTGCAATTTATGCAGCATCATTACTTCTGATTGCTGCATGAAGTATTTCAGGCTTTTGTCTTCTTTCTTACTAACATTCTAGTTTATTAATGGCGTTCGACTACTGGGTCACTAAGCTTTTCCATGGTAATCAGTTCAGTTAGTTGTTATAGTCTAAGGTTATTAGGGACTAGGCTCCCATCTGCTTTGCATGTCAGTAATAATAATAGTATATGGTTTTTTCAGAACATTGCATATAAAACCAGAAGAAGGCAAGTCATTCTCTAGTCATCCATTTAAGTTCGGCTCACAGAACGTGACCGAGTCCTTGTTGAAATTCTAAAAATAAAATGCTTGTTTATAAGTCTTTTTCGAGGCATTGGCGTGCTCTCCGACCACAGTGGCAAGTAATGTTTACAATAAATATGATTATACTTCTGGTTCTCTTTTCAGTATTTAAAAGCATAGGTGGTTTTTGTCTTCACCTTGCAACTGCTTTATGTAGTCGTTCTTTTTATTTGTGGAAATTTATGATAAGTTTATTTCAGTTTTTGTATCAGACAGGATTTATTTATTTTTTGTTGCTGCTATAATCTTTTTATAGACAGCATCTTTTTCATAGATAGCATTTTTATATTTTTTGGTAGTAAATTTATAGAAATACTAAAAAGATCTTCATAAAAAAAATATTTAGTTCAGCGGTATATTCTCAACGAATCATAAAAATATGCCAATATTTCAGAAACCGTTATGTTTCTAATCAAAAAACCGAAATCGTTAAAATTTCCACATAAATTCCAATAAAAAAATAATAATATAAAAAATTTCTAAATTTGGTAATGTTAAAAATATTTCTTGACAAAATTTTTAATTTTATTTATTTAATTTTTTGTTTTTGTAATAAATTCAAAAATTCCTTTTTATATATTTATGCTATATAGCTAAGCCCGAATTCCTTAGTTTCATTCTTTATTTTAAAATTTCATTGAAAATTTTGCTGAAACGCAATTAAATGTGTGTGTAAATCTTTTTCCATTTTACTGCTGTCTTGGACCATCAACGGTGTAGATTGATGTCATATACAATATTAGTACATTTATCACCCGACAAACGAAAAATTGATTTTTGATATTACCCCACTGGCAGTGATAACAGGCGGCAGAGTGTAATTTCCGTTTTTTTTTTTTGTAATATTTCGTATACCAAACTACTGCAGAGAATTTTTGTGCTGTTTCTGTTTGTGCTTGGGATAATTTAATTTTAGTATTTCTTTTTTGTCTTCAATCTCCCAAAAGGAGATAAAAATGAGAAGAAAAAAAATTCTTCCAAAAAAATGTATTGCGAATAATTTTCATTGAAGAAAAAATAGCAGACATATGTATATGAAGAAACGACGAAGAAAGCCAAAATTTACAAATTTAACAACAACAGCACCAGCACCATCAACTATTCGAATATTACATTATGAAGAGAACAATCACTTAAACGTACTCGTTTGGATCTCAAGACAAAAAAATTTTTTTGTATTACTTTTATCAACAATTACATATTTTTGTTGGTATTTATATCTGCACATACATATATAGGAGTATGATTATTCCATGCAAGTGCAACTAACCAACCAACCAACCTCCAGCCAGACGATAAAGTGAATTTATATAAATTTTTTGTGCTGTTGCTGATGCTGCTTTTTCTCTGTGTTTGGGTTTTTAATTTTATTTTTTTTTTTGCAAATGGAATTGATTTTGATTGCATATGGAGTGCAATTTATATAATGAAAACGAAAAATACAAAAAAAAATTGAAATATCTTAAATATTTTTCTATTTACAGATTTAAATTGATGATGTCTTAAGCTATAATGTATACATATTTATCTATATCTTCCAATGTGCCATTTTTGGTGTCGAAATGCTGCATAATGACAATAAACGCATCAAGATCAACGGTTTTGTAATGGTGACTGCTTTTTTGAGTCTAAAAATGTATATTAAAAATGTGGTGCCAACGTTAAAAAAAAACGATGACTGCTTCAAAATATTTGCTAATATTCATTACTAATTTTTGAGCACTAAACTTCGGCAAGGGGTAAGCCCACAATTTTTGCGAAAAGGAATGAAAGGTCAATAAAACACTTAAAAGTGCTCTGATTGTAATGACTGATACCTTAATCGAAAGCTCTCGATATCAGATCAAATACTGCCACAAAATAACCAAACATTTTCATAAATTATTTTTGAGCTTACAAATTGGGCAAGGGGTAAGCCCACAATTTTTGCAAATAGGAATGAACAGTCAATAAACCACTTAAAAGTGGTCCGAATGAGATGACTGATACCTTAATCGAAAGCTCTCGATATCAGATCAAATACTGCCATAAAATTACCAAACATTTTCATAAACTGTTTTGGACCGTAATTATTTGGCAAGAGGTAAGCCCACAATTTTTGCGAAAAGGAATGAAAAGTCAATAAAACTCTTAAAAGTGCTCCGATTGTGATGACTGATACATTAATCGAAAGCTCTCGATATCAAAACAAATACTGCTACAAAATATCCAAATATTTTCGTTAACTATTTTAAAGCTTACAAATTCGGCAATGGGTAAGCCCACAATTTTTGCGAAAAGGAATGAAAAGTCAATAAAACACTTAAAAGTGGTCCGATTGTGATGACTGATACCTTAATCGAAAGCTCTCGACATCAGGACAAATACTGCAACAAAACATCCAACAAATTTTATTTTCAATTTTCGAGCTTACAAATTCGGCAAGGGATAAGCCCACAATTTTTGCGAGAAGGAATGAAAGGTCAATAAAACACTTAAAAGTGGTCCGATTGTGATGACTGATACTTTAATCGAAAGCTCTCGACATCAGGACAAATACTGCAACAAAACATCCAAAAAAATTTATTTTCAATTTTCGAGCTTACAAATTCGGCAAGGGATAAGCCCACAATTTTATCGAAAAGGAATGAAAAGTCAAAATAAACACTTAAAAGTGCTCCGATTGTGATGACTGATACCTTAATCGAAAGCTCTCGACATCAGAACAAATACTGTCATAAAAAATCCAAACATTTTTATAAACTGTGTTTGAAAATTCGGCACGGGGTAAGCCCACAATTTTTGCAAAAAGGAATAAAAAGTCAATAAAGCACTTAAAAGTGGTCCGATTGTGATGACGGATACCTTAATCGAAAGCTCTCGACATCAGAACAAATACTGCTACAAAATATCCAAACATTTTCATAAACTATCTTTTAGCATACAAATTCGGCAAGGAGTAAGCCTACAACTTTTGCGAGAAGGAATGAAAAGTCAATGAAACACTTAAAAGGGCTCCAATTGTGATGAACGTTAATCGAAAGCTCTCGACATCAGGACTGCCACAAAATATCAAAACATTTTCATAAACTATTTTTGAGCTTACAAATTCGGCAAGGGGTACGCCTAAAATTTTCGCGAAAAGGAATGAAAACTCAATAAACACTTAAAAGTGGTTCGATGGTGATGACTGACACCTTATTCGAAAGCTCTCAACACCAGGATAAGTACTGTCATAAAAAATCCAAACATTTTTATAAACTGTGTTTGAGAATAAAAATTCGGCAAGGGATAAGCCCACAATTTTTGCAAAAAGGAATAAAAAGTCAATAAAGCACTTAAAAGTGCTCCGATTGTGATGACTGGTACCTTATCGAAAGCGCTCTATATCAAAACAAATACTGCTACAAAATATGCAAATATTTTCGGAAATAATTTTATAGCATAATTTTTTAGCAGCATTTAGTGTATTTATTTTTCACAGGCAATTTTGAACAAGAACTCATCTTTATGTGGATTCCAATGTATACTGAGTGCCTTGACATGGAAATTGCGATTGAGGTCTATATTTTCCAGTTTTCGATCTTCTGGCGGTACTGAGTTCATAATTGTCTCACAATTCGATGACCATTTTCTTAACTTGAATTCTACTGCATCAAATTGATTTATGAGCTTTCGTTGAATTTGTAAATCATTTACCATTGTGTTAGCTCCTGTCAGAACATCGTCAACATAGAAGTCATTCAATATGATTCTTGCATTTTCATCATGTTTCCTTGCTGCTTCCAACCCAATTTTTGTAGCAAGAAATGGGGCGTAGCAAGAAATGGGGCACTGGCCGTTCCATACGTTACAGTTAATAGTCTGTAGTCTTGGATTTCGTATTTTGGCGACTCTCTTCACACTATTCTCTGGTAATCAGTATCTTCTTCTTAAACTAAACCCTGCCTATACATTTTTTTTACGTCTGCCGTAAAGGTAAATTTGTGTAGACGAAATCGTTGTAAAATTGATACCAGACTATCTTGAATGCACGAGCCAACCATTAGCCAATCGTTTAAGCTGTTTCCGGAACTTTACTTAGCCGACGCGTCTAATATCACTCTCGACTTTGAGTTGTGGTACTACTTTCTTTAAGTACTCCATGGTGTGGTTAATAAAAGTGACGCTGGTTGTTTATATCTACCTTTGGGATGACCACCATGTGTTTAAGGTTTTCATAATCCTTCGTGAACGAGATGTATCTTTCTTTGAATTTCTCGTCTCTTTTGAATCTGTGCTCCATTGCCAGCAAACGTTGAATGACTAAATGTCTACTAGAACCAATTGCCACATTTAAATCCTTAAATGGTACCTTTAACTGGATTCGACTGTTGATAGTTTTACCGAAAGTTTCACTAAAATGTTTTTCGCAAGCTAGAAGAAGAACTTCCAAGACGAACTTTCTTCAATTTCCCAGAATTGTATTAGTAAGAAATCTAAATTCATTTCCACAAGTAAGCTTGTGCTAGACTCAATGAAATTCAAAATCGTGGTTGATGCTTGCTTGAACTGTCCGGCTATCACCCAGCCAAAGATTAAGGCTTGGGCCTGTACGACTCCTTGTTTAACTACTATGCGTCCTGGCTTAAGAATTTAGAAAAAATCAGTTGGGATCTGCTAGCTCTGATTTTTCTAAATGATCTAGTTCAGAAATATGAATTTCGACCATTGGGAGATGTGATGTCACCTTTTGAAGAACAACAGCCTCTACACTTAGACGAGCATTACAGTTATGAACGGCACTAATATCAAGACTTGTCAACCCAGTCGCTACACCAATTCTTGATCACCTAGTCCGTTAATAACATTGACCACCACGGTTGGTAGTAACGCGGTTTTTACTCTTGTTGACTTTTGTGACACTTGGTAATTTGTAATATTCATGCCGGTGGTGATGTCGTTCTTCTGTTGAGGCGATACTGCAATACATATATTTTGACCATTTGACCCATCGTTTTGTCTTTGTGACCTTTGCTCATCCAAATGCAAAAGTTCATGATATCTTGACCGACACTTAGTACACTTGCGGTTCACTCTACACTTGGAAACCGAATGGTCTGGGCTCATGCAATTGAAACATCGATAACTGTTTTTCACTATTTTCCTGCGATCATGAACGTTTAGGTTTTGGAATACAGTACAGTTAGCTAGCGAATGCATTTTACCTTGACATAATAGACAGCTAGCATCTGTACTTATATGTACTGACCTTGGTGGAAAAACTTGGGACGTGGTTGCACGAGCATTTGACTTGAAAGCTTCTAACGCATCACGTCTGCTCGTCATGAATTTTAGGATGTCGCCAATTTTTGGATATTCCTTGTTTACAAAATGAAGTGGCCATAAACCCTTGCTTTTGTCGTCTAACTTTGAAACCACTTACAAAATTAACCACGGATCACGTGACTCGGCTTCTGGTCCCATAGCTTTCAATGCTTTAATGACTTCATCGCACTGGTCGGTTAATTTACGCAATGACGTAGGCGTTACAACTTTCACCGGACAAATGTCCAGATAAGATTGTATGTATGTATTAATGATGTGTTTCTTTTTGTCGTACCGATCCTTTAATTTTTGGAACGCTTCCATATAGTTCGCTTCAGTAATTGCAAAATGTTTTAGGAAATTATAGGCCTCACCTTTGAGATAATCTTTCAACAATTGGAATTTTTATGCGGCGGATAGTGACGCATTTTCGTGAACTGATTTTGAATAAAGATCGAAAAAGGATTGCCAATCCTTATAATTGCCATCAAATGGCGGAATATTTGTTCGAGGCAATTTTAAATCCGTAATGAATTGCAAAATGGTTTGATTATGTTGCGCATCGTCTGCCATTGCATTAAATTTCCGACCCTGATGCGAACGTTCAATTTTGAAAGTACATCATAGTATAACTCTTCAAATTCTTTTAAACTGCTTTCTTTGCTAGGATCCTTTATGATAATCTTGTCATACTGTTGAAAGTTTATTACAAGGGTAATAGCCAAACACGTGGCAAATCAAGTTGAAAGTGCACTTATTTACGTGATAAAGGTATTAACCAATATAACTAGCGAAATGTCGTCAGAAAAAATAAAGGATTAGACTAGTAAGCGAGGACAAGCAAAATGTAGCATTACACGTATTACGTCGTTTGCAGAAAGCATGCATAAGGATACCCGTGTAAATGAAGTGTCATCCCGTTTAGAATTATTGGAGCGTGCGTTTAATGTATTTGAAGAATCCGACGCAAAACTAGTTGCCTTAAGTTTGAAGGTTAAATTGAGTGAGCTTATAGCTACTCGTGCGACAGCACGAAGTGTTTCAACGATCGATCAATTTAATGAAGTCATGGCGCGTAAAACGGCACAGCAGAATTAATTTTTATCCAAGTTTACGGATACAGTATTCACATTATTAAATCTATGTTTCTTGAATCAATCATCAGAAGAACCGCATTTTACTGCAAGACTTCCAAGATTACACGTACCAATTTTCAGTTTTAAGGACTTATTTACAGCATCCGTTCATAACAAATCTTATCTCGCAAATGTTGAAAAATTTCAATACTTAAGAAGCTGCTTGAAAGGTGAGCCTGCTGAGCTCATAAAACACTGGAATATATCAGATGCAAATTATAAGGCTGCGTGGTCTAAAATTTGTGATCGCTACGATAAAAAGAACATCGCCATAAGCCATTTCATCCAAATATTCCTCGACATACCACATTTGAAAGAAAAATCCGCTAAGAAATTAAGAAATTTACATAACGTTGCCGACCAGGTAATTCGTGTAATTTCTGCATATCTTATTATTAAAAACTGATGCTGAGACTCAACAAGCTTGGGCATTTTCAACTGAATGTAATCAAAATCCGACATTCGAAAAATTTCTACAGTTCATCAATAAGCGTTGTGATGGAATAGAACCATGTGAAACTAGTAAACCATATTCAGTCAAATTAGCAACAGTAAAATCGCAAACCAGTTCCATAGATCAGAGAAAATCCAAAGGAGTAATATCATGTCCTTTATGTCAGCAGAATCACAAACTATTCGAATGTGAGAAATTTAAAAATCTTGAGACAATGTGCAAACGAGACGAAGTACTCAAAATGAATGTTTGTTTCAATTGTCTATCTACAGGGCACCGAGTAAACAAATGTCAACCTCGACGATCATGTAACAAATGTGGTCGCAGGCATCATAGTTTGTTACACGATGGCGTCATATCAAACGTAAGCAGCACATCAATTCCAGGCAACATAACTCAAAGGGGACAACCATTTTCACAACCACATATTAAGGAAACCTCACCATACCCATGCAGTTCATACCATCCAAGTGATATCAACCAAGAAGTGCTATACGCCCAACCAAATCCAAGTACAGTAATTAATGCGAAAGCTCATTTAGCATGCACAGGATATGCTATATTACCCACAACGGTGGTAAACATACTTGATCGTACCGGTCATTCACACGAGTAGAACGCTCTGCTGAACTCGGGTTCACAAGTATCATTTATCTCATATCAGTGCGAAAAAAAAATTAAAATTGCAGCGTCAGAAGGCTAACATTATGGTTAGTGGACTTGCTACGTCTAATACATGTACAAGGGGAAAAACCACTATTGTGATTCATTCCAGATTTAATGATTCCAATAAAATTCGGCTAAATACTTCCATCCTAGATCATATAACTACCACTACTCAATATGAAGGTCCAGAATATCAGAATGCCAACCAATTTAATGATCTTCAACTAGCTGATCCAACCTACCTTAATAAGAAAAACATCGACATCCTAATTGGCGCTGATTGGTTTTTCAATATATTAAAACATGGTCAATTAATAGTAGCACCAACATCACCAATAGCACAAGAAACTATTTTTGGTTGGGTAATATCTGGCCAATCGCAAAGTAAGCTAACTGATGGCAACGAAATATTACGGAGTAGTAATATCTCATTACAAGATGAGACAAACTTAGATACTACACTGAAACGATTCTGGGAATTGGAAGCAGTGGGCACA
This sequence comes from Tipula confusa, assembly GCA_963556175.1. Lineage (NCBI taxonomy): Eukaryota > Metazoa > Arthropoda > Insecta > Diptera > Tipulidae > Tipula > Tipula confusa. The sequence continues at coordinate 109,519,914 of OY744477.1, read as the reverse complement.
GAGAACGAATGGAATGATGAAGAGCATAAATGTGAGCTGCATTTTAAGACCACAACAAAGCGAGATGACACCGGAAGATTTATCGTCCAGTTTCCATTTAAAATTGGAATGCCAAACCTAGGCATCACTTATATAGCTGCCAAGTATCGATTATTGGCTATCGAATGCAAAATGACATTAAATCCTAAATTTGGTCAACTATATCGTGAGTTCATTAAGGAATACGAATCACCATTTGCCCTGGTCAAATTATCCGCTGCAGAACTTAACCAAGAGCATGGAGAAATATGCTATTTACCACACCACGGCGTATGGAAACATACCAGCGAAACAACGAAATTACGAGTTGTGTTCGATGGTTCATGTCTATCTTCAAACGGAGTGTCGCTTAACAACAAATTATTAGTCGGTCCCGTCGTTCAAGATTCATTGTGGACAGTGTTATTACGGTTTAGACAATTTCCAATAGCCTTATGTGCTGACATTGAAAAAATGTACAGACAAGTATTAATCTATCCCAGCCAGTACAAATATCAACGAATGCTATGGAGAACTTCTAAGGACGAACCGATAAATTCATACGAGTTAAGAACCGTAACTTATGGTACCTCAACAGCGTCTTTTTTATCTACGCGAGCATTGTATTCAGTGGCTGAAGAGAATGAGCAAACATTTCCTACAATCGCTAAGATAATTAAGCAAAATTTCTACGTGGACGATCTCCTTACTGGTGCAAATGACGAAACTGAAGCCACAAATTTGAAATCCAAGTTAATATCAGTATTAAAGGGTTATGGATTCCCATTACGAAAATGGAAATCACATATACAGCACTTGGCAGATCACTCAGAAACCATTGCCTTTTCGGATCAACAGAACGTAACCCATGTTTTAGGTTTGATTTGAGATCCAACCAATGACAATTTTTCCTTTAATGTGAACATACCAACGGAAAAAGTATGTACGAAAAGAACCATTCTTTCTATAATTTCCAGAATATATGATCCATTGGGCTGGTTATCCCCATAGATTGGGACGAACAAATACCGGAAGAACTGGAGAATCGCTGGAACGTTATCAGATCAGAATTCGAGGGTATTAAACAAATCAAAATACCAAGATTGATTGGTCCAATAGTAAGCAATATTGATGTGCATGGGTTTAGTGATGCCAGTGAGCTCGGCTACGCCGTTTGTATTTATTTTCGAACGTGTTTTAATGACAAGATCATATCCAATCTGATAACCAGTAAGAGTAAGGTAGCACCAATACAGTCGGTTAGTCTTCCTCGGCTTGAATTATGTGGGGCACATTTGTTGGCTAGGCTTGTCAGTACTGTATGTCAAGCATTTGAGTTAATATTAGTTCCTATATATCTATGGACTGACTCAACCGTAGTTTTATCGTGGCTTCAGTCAAATCCACCAAAAAGATGGAAGGTTTATGTTGGAAATCGCACAGCCGAAATTCATAAATTAGTACCAACTGCTACTTGGAAACATGTAAGTAGTGGGGAGAATCCTTCGGTTTTAGCAACTCGAGGTATCAACCCAACTAAATTAATATCTAACGAACTTTGGTGGAGAGGTCCCAAATGGCTTTACACGTACAATGAACCATGGCCAAAGGCATTCAAATTAAGGGAAACCAAAGAAGAACAACGTTTGAGTGTAAGTGGAGATATAAGCATCCTTATAAGCATCCTTACCAATGGAGATATAAGCATCCTTGACGATATGATCAACAAGACAGAAAAGTGGAGGAAATTATTGAGAATTTTATCTACCATATTACGGTTCATTTACAATTTACGCAACCCCAAAGCTAATAAATCTGGATTTTTGACCGTAGAAGAATTGAATGAAGCTGAATCTATGATAATAAAACATATACAACAACAAGTGTTTTCCGTCGAATTAAGTAGTTTAGGGTCCGGTAAGCAACTGAAATCGAAATCAGCATTATTGATGTTGTCTTCGCTCATCGATCATAGTCGCTTATTAAGAGTTGGTGGACGCCTAAATAACGCAACTTGCTCCTACACCATAAAACACCCGGTTATCATTCCAAAAGGCCACAAGGTATCGACAATGATTCTCAATTATTTACATTTGAAACACTTGCATCCGGGCCCATCACTGCTTGTGTCATTATCACGCATTAAATATTGGATCATGGGTGTACGACGCATGGCTCAAACTGTATATCGTAAATGCATCAAATGCTTCCGCTATTCAACACAAAAATCAACGCAAATACTCCTTCTCGTCCATTTTCGAAAATCGGTGTGGATTACGCCGGACCTATCATGTTAGCATCTAAGCGAGGCAGAGGATCAAAATTAATCAAAGGGTACATAGTCATATTTGTGTGTTTATGTACAAAAGCACTTCATATTGAGGTAGCCGGCGACATGAGGACCGCCACATTTATAGGCGCGTTAAGAAGGTTTACATCACGAAGAATATTCCAAACTGATGAGTATAAGAGCGCTGCACTTCAATGCACAACAGACTGTCAAATTAAGTGGTCATTTATTCCTCCGTTTTCACCAAATTTTGGCGGAATTTGGGAGAGAGCAGTCCGATCAATCAAATCACATTTAGTAAAAGTAGTGGGAAGCTCACATCTAACTTATGAAGATTTGGCTACATTATTGGCCCAGATTGAATGCATATTGAACTCCCGGCCGCTTTATCTCATAAACAATGAGGACCCCCATAGTATAAATGCACTCACGCTGGCACATTTATTAATTCTTAGAGCACCAGCTGTTGTACCTGATCATAATTATAAAGACGTTGCCATTCCGAGACAAACACGGTGAAAACTCGTTCAACAATTAGTACAATCTTACTGGAAACGATATTCTACAGATTACCTACACACCCTCCTACAGCGAACTACCGCAAAATTTAAAGAACGCAATCTTAAAATAAATGACGTTGTATTGACTAAGGATGAAGCCAATCCGCCAGGCTGCTGGCCTTTGGGAAAAGTCATTGATGTACATCCAGGAAATGATGGCATTTTAAGAGTCGCTACAATCAAAACAAAGTATTCAACGTTCAAACGCTCCATATCCAAATTATGCATAATTTTCGATTGACACATCAATGTATATTGTATACTTGTGTAAATAATTCATAATTATATTATAATTTGTAGTAGATTATTAGTATAATTTTATTAACATAAATTGTAAAGTCATCTTTAAAAGTTCACTTCTCTTCATACCATCTATTGTGACGGCAGCAACAAAATTTAAGTTTGTAATTTACCAAAATAAAACAAAATAAGCGATTTTGCATTTAAACACCTTGATACACTTATAAACAGATGTCTCTAGTTATAACTCTAAAGCAATCATACTTTGGAGTTTATTGTAAGTTTTTCTCTAGAGTTCTACCTAGAGACATCTCTTAAGTAGATTTAGTATTAGCAAAACTGAGCAAATAATTTGTATAGAAAAACAAACGAACAACGTAAAAGAAAAGAATATTAGAGATACACATTTTTTTTGATAATTAAGCGGCGTATTGTGGCTCATTAAGTTAAATGGTGTTTTGAACGCGAAATATTAAAGACGATTATTGTCATAGATCCATCAGAGGCAAGCGATTTAGTGAAATGTTGTTAAAAATAAAGAATAAATAAGTATTGTTACAAATAATACTGGTCCAATTGTGGTGACTGACGCCTTAATCTCGACATTGTCTTAAGTCAATTTCAACCTACTTACAAACCCGTTAGTAATTAATTAAGAAAACAAATTTTTGAGCTGAATAAAAATATTTTGTTTGATTTGTTTTGGTTTTATTTAAATATAAATTGCTTATTAAATTTCAATATAAAACTTTTGTTTTTTTTTTTCAAGAATTTTAACATAATTAATATATTATTATAATTGTTATAAATATATATAATTTTTTTAATTTTTCTTGTATTTTATTTAATAAATAAAAAAGCCCTGATATAAATGTTTAATTAATTTTTTTTTGTTTTATCATAAATATAATTTATTTATATAAATGTATAATAATGTTAACAATTTATTATGTTTGTTAATAATTAAATTATTGTATTAATTTAATTTTTAATTTTTTAATTTATAATTGGCAATTTTGGCATGTAAATATATTAGAAAAAGAGAATTATTAATTTAATTTTATAAATATATATTATATAGTTTAAAGATGTAGAAAATTTTTTAAATATTAAAATTTATTTATTAATTAATTTTTTGATTGTTATAAAGATTTTCACGTTCGATGTCGCTACGAGTATTTAAGATTTTTCATTTGAATTTTAATTAAGTTTAGGAAAGAAATCGAAATTATTATTAATTTTTTTTTTTTTAAATTTGAAATATTATAAATTTAAATAATTTTGTTTATAGAGAAGAATTATTATGTTGGCAATAAATTTTTAAAATATTAAGGAAAGATAATTATAGTTGGTAATTGGAATTGGATTTGTGTTTAAATCAAAATTTGTTGGACTCCATTTTACAAAGAGTCCTCAAAATCCAATTCATTACAAATGTAAAGGTATAATTTCAATTTTAAGGTTGTAATGTGATATGTTAAAAAAATTATTTTGATTAAAAGTAATAAATTGTTTAATTAATTTAATTGTAATTTTTTTAAAGCTTTTATGTTTTGTTTTTTAATAAATATAATGGCGGAGAGAAAATTTTTAAATTTTTTTTATGTTTTAAATATTAATTATTATTTAAGGCACATATTTTGTTAAAATATTTTAATAAATTTTATTAATAAAAAAAAATTGAATTGCAATTGTAATTTTAACGACGGATTTATTATTCATATAATTAATTATATTATTTTTATTTTTTATGTTTTCGACGAGCACCAATATTTTTTGAAATATTTATTTAGTTTAATGTAATAAACTGGATAGATCTGTTAAATACGTTGGCACACGATATATTATGGAATGTACACTAAATATTTTCATTTTTAGTATTTCTTCAAAATAAAGTATCATTTATTTTATTTCCAATTGGGTATAGGTTGTGACCTTTCAAACTAAACGTAATCAAAAGATAGTGATATCGGTGCATTAATTTTTCATATCATAAGCACTATTCAAAAATTGTAACAGAAAATCAAATTTAATTTTTACAGAGCATATGGTCAAAATACTGCAATAACCAAATAAATGGTGCAATAGCCAATGTAAAATTCACAAAACAGAAAGTTTTCCCATATTTAAAAATCGCTAAATCCCTTGTTTTTATGAATAGTTTGATAAGCTTAATCATGTATGGTCGGAAAAAATTACCACACGAGTAATTTACCGTTTGTAAATCGGAGTTTTTACCCAAATCATAATGGAAGATATGAAAAAAGCTGTAAGGCAATAGCTATAGAAAATTGGTGATATGTAAAGAATTTGCCCACATAGAAACCAAATTATTTCAAGCCCAGCCGGATGAGACTGAAAAAAAGGCTTTCAGTAGTTGAAACATTTTTTTGACCTCTTATAAGTTCTGTGCATAAAAAGATGATGTTTCCTTCAGTCCAGAACCTACAGTATCTTAAGGAACTGCTTAAAGGCGAACCACTAAGCCTTAACTTATCAAGCTCTTAAGCATCATAGACGCAAGTTATATAGAATCGAACGAAATCTTGGCTTTGACAAAAAAAAGATATGTTAAAAATAATGATGGCTTACGCGTTCTTTGGTTGATCTACATTGTGGTTACTAAATTAGATGATGACAACCGACACTTTTGGCTACAAAGTGGTCTAAGATCGATCAAACTACAATTTAAAATTTAATCGAATGTCTTCAGACCAGAGCGGACGCGCACTAAAGGAATTTGTGAATGTACAAACAAATTGGTAACACTAAAGCAACTTTCACGTCCACCTTGATATTATGTCCATTGTGCCTAGTAGATCATATGGTATACCATTGTTCAAAATTTCGAGCGCTGAATGTAACCGAAACAGAATCTAATCAGAGAGTTTAAACATGAGAAAGGCAGTTTCTACAATTCATGAAAAATTTGTGATAGGCATCACAAAAGCCTTGTCCTTATTGAGAATCTATTTAATTTACAGTTCGTACCACAATTAGTAACATTGCAAAGTGTAAATACTAAGCAACCGGAACCTCAATCACATCAGCAAATACCGTAGTTTCACAGTCAACAACCATAATTATGAGTATATTAACAACCAACCGGGTCTTAAGCGATCCATCAAAGCTATAACTATCAAAAGTGAGCAACCACCAAAGAATGTCAGCTTTTAATCGCTGCTCCTTATTGCAGTTGCTTTCGGTGTCTATGTTTATGGGCATACCCAACCATTGCCATAAGAAAAGTTGGTTCATCCACATCAGGAACTACTAAAGGATCTGTGATTCTTCAAATTAACTCCAAACTTCCATTAAAGTTCAGCATAATAGTGGTCGACTTGATACTGATCGAACTTTTTGGGAACCAGCCCTTGTTGAGAGTAGTATTTAACTGACTTGGTAAAGTCATCGACTCAACATCAACCTAACGGTACGAGTAACTTAGAAAAAATAATCGCCAACTTCAAAAAGTTGTGGAAGATTACCTATTGAGGATTTTCGATTATTGACCACTATTGAGATGTTAGAGACCGAAGGTTTTCGTTTACAAAAATAATCCTCGAACTGCGCATTATTGTTGGCGGCGATACTGAAGACCAGCCAAGAATTGACATCGATCGAGATTTCAAAGGTGATCGTTCAACGATTGCTTTGGTTAGTACAAAATTGGGTGACCGCATATAGAACCGGAATAGGACGAACCCTCTTTTTTGGCATGCCAGTTATGCCTTACCTGGAAGACCGGGAAACTGACTAGTATTCAGTGGACCAATTATTCACTAATCCGAATTCAAAAATTGATTACAGAAACGAATACTAGAAGAAATAAGACGCACCGGTAAACACAAATATTGATCCTCGGCTATCGAACTTCGACTGTTGTATTTCATAGTTAACAATCGTAATTACAACCAACCAGATCTAAAGCAATCCATCAACGATACCAATCCAATGCAAGCAAAAAACCAAAGAATATCAGCTTTTTATCGCTGCTCTCAACCGCAGTTGCTCACGTTGTCGAATCTTATGATCATAATCAACAATGCCGTATTCTTTTACTCTTTGGGACACATGTTCCAATTATGATTAAGAAGTGTATCAAAAGGATAGATTTATCTAGCGATAAGGCTAGCTTTACTATAAGAAAAGTTGGTTCACCCACAGCAGGAATCACTAAAGGATCAACGATTCTTCAGATCAAATCCAGACATTCATTTAGGCCCAGCTTACCATAAACTCAACAATGTGAAATTATCTAATAAAAAACTGCCTCTAGAAGACCTAATCTTTTGTCTACTAAGACACATTGATATAATGATCGGAACCGAACATTTTTACGTTATTTGACACTCTAGTGGCGCAGAATACAATCTTCGGTTGGATTATCGGAAGAAATATTTGAGACAACCTAAAGAATTTGATTTCGATCGCTGAACTGTAAGAGTTTGGGAGAGCCAAGGAGTATCAATTAACAATCAATTAAGCGTGGAGGAAGTTAAGTGTGAAACATATTTTACTAAAACCCACCAACGTAACTAAGAAGGCCTTTTAGGGAACGTTCAACTTCATTGTGGCATTCTAAAAATAAGGCTATCAGATACATGTTTGCTTTAGAAACAATGTTAATCAGGCTTTCGTAACTTAAACAGGAATATGTGACATTTATGAGGGCATATATTACCCTAGTTCTGCATATGAGTCGCATTTTATGCCACATTATGTGGTAGAGAAACATACAAATACATCTAAAAAATGAGAGGCTGTTTGACGCTTAGACAAAGCCATCGACCAAAGTACCTTCTTAAAATCAAATAGCTGTGGAAGATATAAACTTCCAATGAATTGTTTGGCATAATCATTGAAGATTACCGATTGTTGGCCTTTACCTAAAGAACAACCTCAGTAACAGAACCTCGGCAACAAGATCCGTATATTTGATCTAATGTCTAAAGCAAATAATAAAAGTAATGTCAATATGCTACAGCAGTAACTTATTGAGATGCTAGGAGCCGAAGGATTTCCGGAAATGGACCTCGAACTTTGCAACATTACTGACGGCGATACTAAAAAACAGCCAAGAATTGTCACCGATCAAGATTTTACAAGCGGGCCGATCAGTCAAGCTGCTGGGTTCAACATTAGTGACTCAAATGTGGCTAATTTTCGTTCAAGGTTGTTGTGAAATTAGAAATAACCAATTCCAAATGTAAGATTTTTTTCAAGATGTCTAAATTCGCATATTCCGACGTCATCTATGCTTAAGTTGAAATTAAGCTAGATATTATACCTGGCGCAAATAACGGTTACCATTGTGTGGAGCATTGTTGTCGAGGTTAACGAAATCGTGGTTCTTAAAATGGTAATAATCGATGTTTTCAATTAAACCGATTCCACAACGATACTGAGATGGTTATTATTGCCTCAGCAACGTTGAAAGACCTATGTCGTTAACTGGACAGCCAAGATATTATATTTAGCATAGAAAAATAACTAACGTTACTTACTGACGAAAGAAAACCCTGTTGATGAAGCCTCACGAGAGGTGTTTTCATCAAAACTGCTTGAATACGATTTTTGGATGAAGGAACCAGTATGGCTTTGGCAGCATCCACAAGGTTGGTCCAGTCAAGAACATGTAGTTCATAATACTTTTTATGGTCTTTATGTCAAACCTTAAAACCACTTAGGATTCTTTCACATAACAAAGGCAGCACGATTCCATTCGAAACTTGCGATCGAAGCTGAACCGTCACATTATAAGCCGTACTGGTGAAAAGGTACACCATTGTTTCTAAAACTGCAAGATTTTATCCACAAGTACCATTAAAGAAAAGTTTGTATGTTCTTAACGGCAAATTGATATCATTGTGGTGGACTTGGGCACATTAGTTTGGTGTGGAAAAGTACTTGTTAAGTCACGTGTAGAAAAGTACTTGTTAAGTCACGTTGTCTTAATCAATGACCTTCAATGGAGGACTGTTTAAATATCAACTTGTTAAAATATCCAGAATCGTCTTTATCACAGAACTTTTCTCGTTTATGGAAGTTATTCTAACGACGGAGCACATAAATGGGAATTCGTAGAAATAAAATGGTGGGGTTAACGAGGTCGAAAAACAGTCAATAGTCGATTTTTTAAACTAAAGGAATTGATGCAAAAAAATGAGAATTGGCATTTGGGTTTGAGACCATCAAGTTTAGTAGGTAAAAATCTACTTAGAGTTGCTGTAAACTAAGAAAATGTTGTCGATCAGGAAATGGAATAAACTTTTGGAATATGACATCATTGGACGTGTAGAAGGCCCACAAATCACTCATTATCTGTATGGCCGATTTCTTACCCAATTTGATAGGTAGAAAATACTACTCTTAACTATAGACGTACGAAATGGCTTTCACCAACTCGGGGTCACTATTCACCAACTCTTCAACTCAAAAGCCGAGATTGCATCTTCAAATCTACTTCTTAATGCTTGTTTATCTATAAGACTTGATGAGAAGATGAGAGCAAAACGGAAGGGGGGCCGAACATGCAGGTTCAAGACGAACATGCAAGTTCATCCAACTTTAACCCAGAAATGATTGTGGGAGTTAAACGAACAGTGTCTGAGGTTTTTGTACAATTAAACATTAAGGTTAGTACTACCTGAAGATGATGAGTCTAATGAGTCTATAACCATAGCTAAAGCTGAAAAAGATAAAAGCAAACAAGCAATAAAACAGTTATTTCATTGGCTCTAAATTTTGGAAAAAATGCTGAAGCACTCTTACGGTTGCCGGTTGGACCTGATTATGAAATTGTTGGGGAAGATGAAAACTCTCGAGGTTAACAAGATGTATGAAAAGAAGATGTCAAATTTGCCAATTGATAGCCATGGAATAAGGCAATCATGGTGAACAAAAAAATTGTAACAAAGTCATAAATAGTTCTGCAGAGTCATTGGATCTAGAATTGCAGTCGTTTGTGGTAAACAAAAATTCACTGTCATTTTTTTTTTGCACGGTGCTTTATTGAAAAATGAACACGCACGAAAGTGGTAATTCTAATCAGTTTGCGGCGAGGGGTGTTGCAAATGTACCATATGAATCTCAGGGATATTGTATGAATGATGCAACTTTCATGGCGATACTGTCGATGGCCTTGATCAATTAAGAGATAGAATTAAATGCAATGTCCTACAAACTGGGCGACTACAATTAAACCATGGGAACGTATTCAGATGAATTTTGCCGGTCCATTTCTGGATCATATAAGTGTTTAATTTGGGTGGATGATTATTCGAGTAAACCCTATGTAGTGCAAGTTATTGTGCCTTATACTTCATTTACTCAAGAGAGGGTCTTTCAGAAGCAATAATTGTCAGAAGCAATAATCGCATGAGGTCGCAGAGTCTTACAAAGCTAACGATGTAAAACATAATCACTGCTCCTTTTCATCGAAAAGAAAAGCAGTTTACGTTTTGTCATAACCAAAGGCGTTAATAACCAAAGTAGTAAATCACCAGTAGCCGCAAAAGCTTGTAGGCTTTTACAAAAATGTTTAATATTGGGCGTCTTGCAGTGATTACCGTGCTGTAATTCTACCAGCCTGCTATCCGATGGCCCACCTTCCCAATCTTGGACATTAATTACGTAGATGTACTTGAATATTTTCCACCTAAAACCTTTAGTGTGGGCATATCACCAAATGCCAGTGGAACCATCGAAGATATACCGAAGACCGATATTATAACATATTTTCTGATTGTACGATTTCACTCGGATGAGTTTTATTTTGAGAATGCCCCACATCGTTTTAACGATTTTTTTCCCATGATTTTAACTTTTATTATTTGGCTTTTGGTTTTTCTGCCACAGTTCACTTTTATTCAAATTCTTTTGTAATCCAATAAAATGCGTAGACAATGAAGGTACCATATTCCTTCGGGAACTTTCACGTAATTTAACGTTGTTCAAACGATTATTTTCACCATAATTAATTTGCTTCGCGTATACTTCACGTTCACGTCTGTGAAGTATGCAATATCAATAATATTCGCCTAAATGGTGAAAAATAATTGATAATTTTTTGATCGCTTCTCGGAAGGTGAAGTAATATGTAAGATATATTGAAGTAAATTTTTAAAGACTCCAGGATAATGGAATAGTTATGAACTGTTAGGCCATATTATTAATAAAGTAGCATAGTTAGAATGCGGCAACGCTAGAATACCTTCAATTAATTTTAAAATATAAACAACCAGAAACCATAAAATTTACAGCTGATAATCAGGCAAATATCATAAGGGTAACTAATTAAGGGTAATAAGGGTAAAAATTAAATGGTTGCACAAAAGCTTTTAGAAAACAACTAGGTGATGAATGTACTAAAATTTGAGTGAATTACCAAAAATCGAAGATGCACCATCATACCACAGATAATTATACCAGATAAGCATCTTGTATGGGAAAATTTTCACAAGTAAATTCATACTATGCAAATTAATGCACCGGAAATCTAACTAACAATTCGCTTATTTCTGAAAAAAGTATGAACATTTCGGTTATATTAGCTTGGTATTGTGAATTTACTTGTAAAGATTTCAGCCATACAAGATGTTGATCTGATATAGTTATCTGTAGTTATATTGGTATGCGATATTGTCACAATTTTTGATAGGTATACTCGCTGATATCAAAGAATATCGAAGCGCAGGCTGTTGCAAATGTACTTACCATGGTTCTATCGCACGATTAGAAATTGAATTTGTGTTTATGCAAATATTTAAAATTTTTTTGTTTTAAATAGATGATAGGCAGATAAAACCACGTTATTGTAAAATTTTTAATAAAAATTAACTTTAAAGTAAAATTATGTGCACAAAATGCATTTTGCCATGATATGTGTACCAAAATAAAAACCAAATAACGTAGTTCTAGGTTTTGCAATCGTACCACATATCCAAACCCACTACTATTTTGCATAATGATTGGTGCGTGAAGAAGGATGCTTCTATTTAACCACTTCATTAAAATTAAAACAGTTACTCTTAGCCTTTTGGTCGTTTAATTACCTCTAGTTTGAGGGGTCACACTCTATATATCGAACGTTGTTTGCCATTAACGACCTTGAAATAATTAAAATTATTAAATATATCGTTTACTAAATGCTTTAACAGACCATACAAGTATATTGTATTATTTAATATAAAGACACTTTTGCATATTTAAATTATAAATTTAAAAACTTATAATGGAAATAATAAAAGAAATAATAAAATTATAGACAAAACAACGTTTTTTTTTTAAGTAATTCACAACAAAAAAAATTTATTTTCCAAAAATTATATATAATATAAAAAAATAATAATAAAACTTAAATAATTTTGTACTCAACACAAAATATATAAAATTAAAAAACTACAAAAATTAATTAAATAAAAAAAAAACACAAAAAAAAATACAAAAAATAAATAATTATGTTTCATTTAATTATTTTAAAAATAAATGAGATTATATTATAATAATAAATTAATAAATAAAATTATTATAGTCGAGAGATTATTATATATATATATTATTAATTAATTAATTTAATTAATTTTTTTTTTAACAATTTTTAGAGAGCCTCAAAACGATATTTATATTATTAAAAAATAATTTTTAATTATTTAATTTTGTTATAAAACAACAAAATATTTACGTTAACAGTAATAAAAAGTTAAATTAATTATAAATATAAATTTAAAAAAAAAAATTAAAATTAAAAAATTGGCTCTTAAATTCAAACTTAAACGACAAACTTAAAAATTATTATTATAACTTTATATAGTACTGTTTTTTTTAATTTAAATTTTATTAAATATTATTGAGATTTAATAAAAATTATTAAGGGACATTTTTATTTAAATTTTTAATTAAGGTACTCGACTTTCGTTTTTTTAAGTGTTATTTTATTATATAGTAATGCCCTTTTACTTATTATAAATTATATTTTTAGATGTAAATGGGATTTTCACAACTGGCCTATTTTATTAATATAATAAATTAATAAATATTTTTTGGCACCTTATTTAATTTATTTATAATCAATTTAATTAATTATATATTATGTTATGTTTCGATTTTATTTGTTTTTTATTAAACAAAAGACAAAATAATTTTTAAAAAAAAATTTCAAATTACTGCAGAATTTTTATTTTTATTTTTTCGATCTATTTAAACATCTATCTGGGTTTGATTTAAATTGATAATACTACCCCTAAAAATACAACAACATTTATATATAGTGTATCGTATAAAATGTATACATGTGTGTGTGTATAAGGTGGAGGTATCAATGGTGGTAGACCACCCTCAATTTTATATATTTTTTTTTTTTTAAATCGTAAAATTGGTTTTGTATTTCTCTCTTGACTCTGCTGCAGTCAAGTTGCAATGCGGGTTGCGGCTACAACAAACAACATATACATATATTTATAATATACAAAGCACACATGTATATGTAGTACATATAAAAAAAATCATGTATGTATGCTGACCCTGTTTTTATATTTTTCGCTACAGTAGTTTTCATTTTATTTTTGTGCACACAAAGCACCACCACACCACCAACCAGCACACCAAATTTTCAGACAACTTTTTATTTTATATTTTTTTTTTTTTTTACATTTCTTAAATAAATTTTAACAAAATAATTCTCACTTAAAGGATTTTAATTTTTACCATAAAAAAACCGAAGGCGGGCGTTGGTGTTGGTGTTATACACGATGACAAATAAAAACAAAAAAAAAAATAAAAAAAATTGTAGCACTACCATGTCTGAGAGACAAGACGGAAAAAAGTCAAAGACGATTATAATTTTACTTTTTTTTTTTTATCTTTGAGTATACACTCAAGACGATGTACATAACTCAATTTGGATCGAGGCCAAATTTTATCTTTGCGTTTTACCCAATTTACTATTAAACCAATCAAATGAATTTTTTTGTATTTTTTCGATCGATTCGTAATATAATTCGCTATATTTCTGCAGATTTTTTTTTTTACTTAAAAACAAAAAACACAAACGTCAAAATTATAAAAAAAAAAAACAAAAAACATAAACAAAAAATTCACAACCTTTTTTTTTCATTCATTTTTTGAAACGATACGTATTTTAAATTTGGTGACCCAAATTATGTTTTGGTGACCCAATGTAATTGTTTAAATATTAGGATACGTTAAAACAAAAAATTTTAGGCGGAAATAATTAGTAACTTACGAATGTGGCGACTCAAGTTTTAAATACGATGACACCGTCGACTGGGGCGATGAACGTGACGGTGACGATGATATAATGGTGGACGACGATGATGGGGATTGTGATGAGAATTCAGTCTTCGGCTCGATTAGAATGGAATTATTTTTAAAATTTTTTATCAACTGTTGATGCGTTTGATATTGTTGTTGTTGATGCTGTTGAATTTGTTGCGGTGATAGGGTCGCGATAGTATTATGTGTTTGTCTTGTATCGACAATCGCTGGACTATGATTGTGATCCTCCTTCTTAATCGTTTGATTATTATTTAGTGTGTGATTCGGTTCGTGTTTTATTGTATCGGTTAATATAACCGATTCTTGTTTAATACCACGTTGTGCTTCGTACCGTGTATGTGTACGCATATGTCGTGTAATCATGTCGCGTCGACATGCGGCATATGGACATTGTGGACATTTGTATGGTTTTTCGCCCGTGTGCGTACGCTGATGTGTCGATAAATGATCGGAACGTGAAAATACTTGGCCGCACACTTTACACGTGTATGGTTTGACGCCGGTATGAAGTCGCATGTGACGTGTTAGCATATCGGATCGGGCAAACGATCGATTGCATACATCGCACACATACGCTTTGGCTATGTCCGACGTTGTTGTACGATTTTTGTGACGTGACGCCATATGTTTGGCGAGTCGATCGTGTAACGAAAACATTTGGCCGCACACGGGACATACGTACGCAACATCGGAGCCGGGTGGCATCTCTTCAACGACCGGCGACACATCTAAATTATAACGATGTGCAACCGATTCTTTTGTCGTCGGTGATGCCACATCACCTTTGACAACGGGCACACCAACCGTACTGTATGGCATTAAATTGTGTAACGTCTTATTAATGGCCAATTGTTGATTATAGTTGTTATTATTCATTGGTTGTTGATGTTGCGGTTGTTGGTGTTGCCCCATTGCAGGTACGGTATGTGATGTCGATGACGGTGATAGTGTTTGTATCGATAATGGAATTTTATGATCACTTGTGATGGGGTTTTGTTCCGATTTCATCGATTGTGGCGATGGAGTTTGTGCGGTCGGCCAGGATGTCCTCTGCTGTTGTGTTGTTTTTGGTTTTGGAATTTTGATTTTACATTTATATTCGTTGTTATTATTGTTGTTATTACTATAATCGTTGTTATTATTATTATTATTGTTATTATTATTATTGTTATAATTTAATAAACGTAACGTTTTCATCGATAAATCGAGCGGATGTTCTTGTGGCTCAACAAAATACACATCATGTGGATATGTCAGAAGTTGGCTGCTATTTTCGTTCGGCGCAGGACTATTAGTTTTAACGATATTATTGTTGTTGACAGTATTACTATTGTTGTTATTACTATTATTCGTCGGTGAACTATTATTATTATTATTATTATTATTAGTACTATCTGTATTATTATTATTATTATTACTACTGTACGGTGATGTTGGTTGAGGTTCAAATGGATTACGCAACTGATTTTGGAACATGTACAAATATTTTGTTTGCAAATAGTAACCAAAAAATGGTGAATTCATTGGGAAATATCGATCGTACGGACTTGGCAACTGATCCATTTTGGCGCCCAATTGATTTGTGTCCAGTTCCGATAATCGTAACTGATTAAAAATACCCGGACTTAACGATTCACTACTACTTTCGTCATTATTCGGACCAGTATTATTATTATTTAGATCGTCACTGGTCGCTTCGACGGCCGCATTCACATTCGTATTTGTGGTAACATGTAATTTATCGACAACGGCCGATAACCTCTTACGTTTTCGTTGCTTCCATGGTATATTATGATTCGAGGCGAACGGATGATTATTATTTAGCTGTGTCAGCTGTTGACCCGATTGGCTGTGATGCCCAATTGGGTCGCTACTCTCGGCCATCGTCATGGGATCCAAATTTTTAATGGACTTTATCCTACTATAAATCAAATCAATTGTTGGTATTGTTCTGTATCACCGCGATGCACCACACTCGGCCAAATTTCTGTCGCACAGTTTGATCTCAAACTTTATAAGATTTTGTATCTGAAATGAAACGAAAAAAAAAAATTATAAATTTGCAAAATTCGATAAGATTGGTGACATCAAAATAAATTTACATTAAAATCTATATAGCTACTATATACGAGTATATATCGGGTGGGATGCGGCGGGATGGAAATGAAAATTATTTGTGAATTGTGATTAAATTCTTAATCCCTAATGCAGTATGGAAAATTATTTTATTTTTGCTGTTCGAAAGATAACAAAAGGATATTGTGATTACGTGATTTGAATTTGGTTTGTGTACACAAAAATAAAAAATAAAATTCGATATGATGAATACTAAAGTAGAAAATGACTGCAGTATTTCCTTTTTTTTATTTTATTATGTGCGGGTGCATAGTGATGATTTTTTCCATTATTTTTCATATATGGGGGGTTAAAGTTCATTGGATGATAATTTATTTTGCCGCAATATTATGACATAAAGATGACTCGAAAAAATGTGTTAAATAAATAAAACGATGATGTAATGTGACGATAAAAACTCGAATCGATTACAATGAGGGAAATAGTATCAAGTAGTTTACTATATCTAACCGTTTTTAAAAAACAAATTTTATCATCCAAATTATATTTATGTACTGGTTAAATATCCTACGAATATTGAGCAACACTATTCTTTAAACTTTTAATCACCTCTGCGCATTCAATGAGTGATTTGCTCAATTTTAGTATAAATATATTTTATAATTTATTGACAATTTTTACTTTTTATTTATTAGCAAATTATGATTTAGTTCTGCACAAATCACTCCAAAAATCATCTTTTATATTTTACACTTTGGTCAAAGAAAATAATAGTATTTTATTTTAAGCTTAAATAATAGCTCAAATGTTATTTAAATATTAATTGCTCAGCTGCATTAACTATCACATCAATTTAACTGCCAAATAAGCAAACATTTTATAATAAATAATAAGGATCCGGACGCCTGAATATTAAAGTGTAGTTTATGTTCATCAGACCTAATACTTTTTAAAAACTGAGCAACACTCTTGCAGTCTCAAATAAGTGAAACAAAATTATTAAAAAATTTGGTTTTAACAAATAAACTTTAGGGAAAAATAAAAGTTGCTTAAAAAGTTGATTATAATTTATTGAGCAACACTTTTCCGATTTGTAGGTACTTAAATAACAGTTTTGGGCAATTTCCTGTAACCAAAAATTTAAATCATATGTACTACGGTCGTTGGTTTTATTTTAAGCGACAATATTTTAATTTCAATAATTTAAAAATACAGATTTGCAAGTATTTAAAAACTAAGGAAAATTTGCTCAAATTTTAAATAAAGGTAATAAATAAATAAACATATAGTAAGCACTTAACTTAATTTAAAATAACAAAACAAAATGTTAAAAAATATTTTTTTTCTATATTAAGCCACACTATGGCTCAAATTTTCAATAAACGTGGTTTACTCGGTTGTTATATTTGAATTAAGATTTATTTGGTTTGTTTAGTTACAAAAGTTTTAGAAAGTTTAATGTGAAACAAAAGTTGCTTAAATCGAAACGATTTGCAATTAAAATTGACTGAGCAATAATTGTGTTGCTATAAAAGCAGTTCTAAAATTTACTGGAACCAAAAATTTAAAATCAAACAATTATAGGAGTTGTTAGTGGTTTTATTTTAAGCAACAATATTTGCTTAAATTTTAGATATATATGAGTCACTTAGCTAGAATTAAACTATACGGCAAAATTTGTCAAACAATTTAAGTTATGCTTATGTGTACTATAATCATTCATTGGTGACTATTAAAACTGAATTTTTGTATGCTCTGTTTCGTTAAACGAATAAAACGGGTCAAACGACATCCAGAATATTAAAATTACTTAAAAATTGATAATTCATCAGGTCTAATACGATTTAAATACTGAGCAACACTATTTTAGCCCAAAAATGTTCTTATCAGTTAGTACTTTTCTGGTTGCAATAACCAAAATTAAGAAGAAAACTTTTTTTAATATTTAAGCTAAAATATAGCTCAAATTGTCGAGAAGCATGATTTACTCACTTGTTTTATTTAAAATACGATTTTTTTTACTAAAAAGCTGCAAAAACTTTATTGAACAACTAAAATGGCTTAAAAAATACTGTTCTGAGCTATTTACTACAAACCAAAAATTTAAATCTAACTTCAATTAAAGGAAATATTGTTTGTTGGTATTTTAACCACAATATTGGCTATTTTATATTGATATGATTCACTTAAAACTAAATTAAACAGTAAAATTTGCATACAAATTAAACTATTAAATTAATCTAACGGATCAAACGGCTTAAAGTTGCTCAAATATTTTTGTTAAATTAAAAAAACACAACAGTACCTCAAATTTCCGATAAATGTGGTTTGCAATTTTGATAAAAGAATTAGTTAAAATAAAAGTTGCTCATAAAATTAAAGATAAAATTTAAAAAAAAACTCTGTTCATTTATATTTTATTTACTTAAAATTGAGCTAAAACTTAGTTAGACATTTTTTTATTTGTTTTTTTACAATTTAACTTTACGATTAAATAATGATACAACTGTCTTTAAAAAAATTAAGAACATTAATTTTGTAAAAATCGCTTCTTAAACCAACTTAAAATTTTTACC
Organism: Tipula confusa; assembly: GCA_963556175.1. Taxonomy (NCBI): domain Eukaryota; kingdom Metazoa; phylum Arthropoda; class Insecta; order Diptera; family Tipulidae; genus Tipula; species Tipula confusa. The sequence continues at coordinate 109,500,856 of OY744477.1, read as the reverse complement.
CTGTGAAATCACAGAAAATAATATTATTTTATTTTAAGCTACAATATAGTTTAAATGTTATTTCAACAATGATTACTCAGCTTCATTATCTGTATGACAAATTATAAACTGACATGACAAACAAAAATTTGCTCAAAACGTCTCTTTTATGATACATAAGATTTTTTTACTAAATGATAAAATTAGCAAGTTTAAAGAAAAATTATATTACCATTAAACTGCTTAATGTCTTTATTTAGCAATATTTTTAATTTTTTAAGCAGTTTAAAATTTCTAAATTTAGGATTCTAATATAAAAATATTAGGATTGTAAAAAAATTTGCTTAAAATTTGAAAATCTGTTAGTTGGATACACATTAATGTCAGTTTTGCTAAAAGATGATAAAGAATAAAACAACTTATCAGTAAGCACTTTACTTTGTTAAAATAACCGACAGTTTTCCAAAATTTACTACAAAAACTAAATTTAGAAATAAGCTATAATATAGCTCAAATTTTCGATAAGCGTGGTTTACTCAAATGTTATATTTGAAAGAAGATTTATTTAGCTCGTTTGACTACAAATGTTTTAGAAACTTTGTTGTTAATCAAAATTAGCTTAAATAAAAAAAAATTGCTTAAAATTGGTTGAGCAACACAATTACGATTTTTAGAATTAAAGAAAACAAATCTAAGAATTTACTGCAACCAAAAATTGTAAATCAAACAATCAAAAGAAATGATAGTTATTTCATTTTAAGCAACCATACTTGCTTAAATTTAAAATAGAAATAAAGCTACCCAACGTTAGCTCAAACTTCAATTATTGTGGTTAATTTCTCATATAGTTGAACTATATGAATTTCAATTTTTTTTTGTTAGTTTAAGTGTCTATTTTGTACCAAAAACTAGAATAAAAAAAGTAGCTCAAAAAATTAAAAATAAAATAAAAACTGTAACTTTTTGGATTTTATTTGCTCAAAATTAAATTCGTCTTTTGAAAATGATTCTAAATTCACTGGAAGGGTGAATAAATGATAAAACTGTACTTTATAAAAATATATTTTGAGCTACTTATATAATTGCTTATTAGAAAAGTCTTTGCTTTCGTATTGAGTTTTATTCAGATCTTAGTGCTATTCAACTCAATTTCCATCCAGGATTCTTATCTATTCTTTTGCAATTATAACGCAAATATTTTCAAAATTAAGAAAAAATGCTAAATTTTTATTCTATATACATATTTTTGTAAAAATTAACAATTGATTTGAAATCAATTTATCAATGACGGATAACAGATCACAGACTCGGTCTTTAACACGTCTATAAAAATTTAATACCATTATCTTATAAACGTAGAAGTTAATTTATTTTGTTAAAATCAAGTTGTACCGACACAAGTCGGTGACATCAACACAGATAAATGCCGTATCTACATCCTTATATGGTATTTAAAAAAATTGTTTCCAAGCCAGTAGCATTTTGTGTTGTAATCCGTACAAAACATATAACTATATATACGCCATTATTAACCGTCAATCCTTTTTGCTATACATAATCATCATCGCATTGATAGTCAATTTGCTGCATAATTTGAATAATATGTATAGACATTACATTGAAATCTTATCATTACATATCGAATCTGAAATATGTATTTAAGTTTTGGTTTTTCATTTTTTTTTTTTTTATTATCATTCAACACGGATTTTTGTTTTTCATCTCATCTCTTCTACATGGTGTAGTCGCCCGGATTCATTTTTAAATGTATGTAAATGCTTTAAGGAAAAATTCAAATCTTATCAGTAACAATCTTAATTTGGTTTTGTTGCTTCTGCCTTTTTTTTTTGTCTTATGTTGTATGTTGTCTTATAATCTTTTACAACAAAAACATTTTTTTTTGAAATTTTTTTTGTTATCGATCTCATAGTCGAGATAAGAAGAATAAGGAAAATTGTATTCGTTTACTTGGGTTATCATCATGAGACAAATAATTTTCTATAATGCAGACATAATCAAATTCGGAGGCTAAAAATAAAAAATGAAATTTATTGTAAAGAAGAACGGGGCGGTAAGAGGGAGAATAATTTTATTCAAATCACGTTAAATTATATTATATCTTGCATAAATGATATATAGGGATGATTTTTGGCGACAATTTGTGGATTAACAAATGATGCGCGCGGACGATATATGCAAATAATTTTGTGGGAGAAACTAATGGTGTGGAAAAAAATTTCATGTGCATACAAAGTGTATATATAAAGAAATAGATAAAAATCGTCTATCTCTAAAAAACGAGTTTGCTGCCAAAATCAAAAAAAATATTCTTAAATCAATCAAGAATAATAAAAAAAGAATGATACTGTCTTCGCTCATCCATCCCGCGCGCTCATATCATTTTTAATGTCAACAACAAATTCTTTGAATAATTCATTATTTTTCATATTATCGTAAAAATTTATGTTGTATTTTTTTTTTTTTTTTAGTTTTTGGTATATATAATTTTGGTTTGTTGGTGGAATAATATATTTATGGAGAAAAAAAATAACCGCAACATATTTTATTTATTTTTATTTTATTTTTGAAGTCATGAAACGAAATAATTTTTTATCCCCCCAAAAAAAAAAATGTAATAAATTTTCCTCTTTTTTCGGCCCGTATTAATCTTGGACAGATATACGATGTATGTATATTATGCATATGCGACCGACACAGTGTAGGTTGATAAGTTTTAGCCATTTATCATTTTCAAATTGTATGATTATATATTTAAATATTGATTTAAACGTTTGTATAATTATAGTTTATCAATATAACACGGGGGCAATTTGAAAACATATGTTGGTTATACGATCAGGCCTATAGTGAAAATATACCATATATATAAGTTTAAATTATCTCAAACGATAGAGTTTTATGTAAAAAAAAATTTCACTCAAAATAAATTCACTCAAAAATCACACTCAAACTTATACGGGTGAGTTAAATTGGTTGTTTAACTCTTTAATACATTAGAATGGCTATAAAATAATGAAATACATGAAAAATTTAATTTCACTCTTAAATATCGCACTCAAAATAAATACACTCACAAAATGTCACAACGTATAACTGCTCCTCATTTTTATTATTGCCAAATATTCCTAATCTTCAAAACAATGAATTACTCAAAAAAAATAACTCAAATATATATATATATATATATATATATATATATATATATATATATATATATATATAAAATTTTAAAATTTAGAAAAGTTTTCTTTAATTTTTGTTTAAATTTGATTTAGTATCTTGGTTTTTTAATTGGATTCTGAATTTTGGACAATCTGAGTTACCTGAATTTATTATAGCTATAGTGGTAAATTAACACTATAGCATTTAAAAAATGTTAATACTTTAAAATCAATTATAAACGAAAGATTGCATTTAAAAATAAAATTTCACTCAAAAACTTACTTTTTTAACATAAAAAATTTCACATTGTAAATTAAGTCAACGTTATTGAGTGAAATAATATTGAAATTAAAATGAGAATTACTTTAGTTATAATTTTAATAATCATATAAAAGCAGTCTAGATAGGAGTAAAACTTAATTAAATGTCTTTTGAGTGAAATTGTAGTATTCAAAAATATCTTCGCATGCATAATCGTTTCATAAAATTGGAAGAATGTGAGTGAACTTTAATTTATAGTTAAAATTAAAAATTTAGCTTAATTAAAAATTTTAAACTAATGATGATCTTGATTTTTACTCAAATTTTTGATAATGCATAGAATGTTTTGTTTTGGTTTCTTTGAAATATGATTTGGTGTTTAAAGATCTGAGTCTGACTTTGTAATCAAAATATAATACTTAAAAATATTCGCTCAAATTCCACTCAAAAACTGCAAGCTGAAAAAACACTCAAAAAAATATCAATCAAAAAATGCTTACTCTAAAAAAATTCACTCAAAAAACAAATTATTTTAACATAATTGAGTGAAATAAAATTGAATTAAAAACAAGGACTAGGTAGAAGTCAAACTTAATTCAATTCTTATTTGAGTGAAATTATTATGTTAAAAAATGTCTTATGCATAAACATATCATAAAATGGGAAAAATGTGAGTGAACTTTGATTTCAAGTTAATCAATTAAGTTTACAGTTAAATTTAAGATAAACTAAAATTTTAACCCAATGATGAACTCGATTTTTACTCAAATGTGTAATTATGCATGCATAGAATATATTTTCCTTTAGGGTTTAAGTTTGGGCTTTAGTAATTGAGTCTAACCTTGTTATCAAAACCATATAAAAATAAAATTTCACTCAAGAAAAATAAGCAGAAAAAACCACTCAAAATAATTACACTCAAAAATGTTAACTCTATTATACTAGTTTTCAGAATTAAACTTATACTCTTCTAATACAAAAAAAGTCACTCATATTTAAAAGTTAGTCAAAGATATTGAGTGAAATAACATTCATATAGAAGCAGACTAGGCATGAGTAGAACTTATTGAAATTTATATTTGAATGAAATTGTTATGTGGGAATGAACTTTAATTTAAAGTTCATCAATGAAGTGTAAATATAAATTATAAGTTAAAGTTTTAAACCAATGAAGAAATCATTTTCTGCTGAATTTTTGGATTATGCATAGAATCTTGTTTTAATTTTATAGGATAGTTTTGTTTTGCTTCCTTTGAGTTTTGAGTTAGGATGCCGTAAAAATTAATTTAATATCTAAAATTATGATCAATAAAACCATATATTGAGTTTGATGTAAAGCTGAAACTAATCCAAAAGCAGTTAAGATCAGATCTGTAGTTATATTTTCACTCAATTACATTGCAATTAATTTATATAGTTTGAAATGATTTAAAATTTGGATTTTATGCTCACTATATCTTTGGATTCAACCATTTAAAAATCTTTAATACATTAAAATCACAATTGATTACATGTAAAAATACAACTTCACTCAAAAAATATAAGCCGAAAAAACTGCTCAAAATAATTTCACTTAAAAAATGGTTACTCTAATATTAGATCTCAAAACAAAACTACTCTTATAACATACAAAATTTCACTCAAATTCTAAATCGAGTCAACGTTATTTAGTATAATAATATTTAATTAGTAACAATAATATTCAATTACATTGCAATTAATTAATATAGTTTGAAATGATTTAAAATTTGGACTTTATGCTCATTATATATCTGTTTGATTAGTTTCAGGGTCTGAGTTACGTTGCAATCAAACCCGTATGGCTGCTATTTGAGCAGATTCTTCTAATACATTAAAATCACGATTAATGATTACATGTAGAAATACAATTTCACTCAAAAAATACAAGCCGAAAAAAACACTTAAAAAAATTTTACTCAAAAAAAGATTACTCTAATATTAAATAGTTTTGTTTTATTTCCTTTGAGTTTTGAGATTAACTATCTAAAATTATGTTCAATAGAACTTTCAATTGAGTTTACTGTAAAGCTGAAACCAATCCAAAAGCAGTTAAGACCAGATCTGTAGTTTGGCTATATTTTCACTCAATTACTTTGCAATTAATTTATATAGTTTGAACTAATTGAAAATGCTAACGTAAATTTAGACTATATGGTCAATATATCTGTTTAATTGGTTTCAAGGTTTGAGTTACATTGAAATCAAAACTGTATAGCTGATATTTGAGCAATTCTAGATTCCATTATATCATTTAAAAATCTTTAATACATTAAAATCACGATTGAGTATATGTAATAAACAATTTCACTCAAAAAATACAAACTCAAACAAAACCACTCAAACTAATTCCACTCAATAAATACTTACTCTAATATTATATTTCAAATAAAACTTCTTTTATAATATAAACAATTTCACTCAAAAAATTAATTAACTCAACGAAATTGAGTGAAATAAATTTGAATTAAAAACAAGGACTAGGTAGGAATCAAACTTAATTAAATTCTTATTTGAGTGAAATTATTGTGTTAAAAAATGTCTTTATGCATAAAGGTATCATAAAATGGGAAGAATGTGAGTGAACTTTGATTTCAAGTTAATCAATTAAGTTTACAGTTAAATTTTAGATAAACTAAAATTTTAACCCAATAATAAACTCGATTTTTGCTCAAATGTGTAATTATGCATGCATAGAATTTGATCTGACTTTTTTATCAAAACCATATAAAATAAAATTTCACTCAAAAAAAATAAGCAGAAGAAATCAAAATTACTATCCTCAAAACATGCTCTATTATATTAGTTTTCAAAATAAAACTACTTTTATAACACAAAAAATTTCACTCAAATTACAAATTTAGCTCGTGTTATTGAGTGAAATAAAATTGAATTAAAAACTAGGATTACAATAATTAATATTTTAATAACCATGCAGAAGCAGAATAGGTAGGAGTAAAATTTAAACTTATTTAAATGTATATTTGAGTGAAATTGTTATGTACGAAAAATGTTAGTTGACTTTGATTTAAAGAACATCAATGTCTTCAGTTAATTTAAAAATTTATCGAATCAAATTTTTGATTAAGCATGCATAGAATTCCCATTGGAGTATATAGAACTGTTCAATTGAATTTGCTGTGAAGCTGAAACCAATTCAAAAATAGTTTAAACATATTTTCACTCAATCACCTTGATTTAATCTATAGTGGATTATATTAAGTTTTATAAATACGTCCTTTTACAACTTCATATATTTGCGTGATTTGTTGTAGAATTTTAACACTGTTTGACAGACAAGGACATAATTGACATTCAAATCTTCAAAAATATTTCATATTTGATCAAAATTTGATTGATCAATGTCATAAATATGATCAAGTGATCAAAAAAAAAAAATGAAAAAAAAAAACGGTTATAACGCAAGACATGGTTAAGGCAGGTTGCACCAAAATGTTTCCAATCAACTCTTTACCCTCGCAAAATATAACGTCAGCGATCGATATAAATGTAATTAATCAAACGATCGCCTTGTTTTTTTTAAACATTCGCAATAAAACTTTCTTAAGTACATTAAATGTGGTATATATATTTATATAAGCATATATATATATATATATATATATATATATATATATATATATATATATATATATATATATATATATATATATATATATATATATTTTTTTTTTTTTTTAATCGACGATCGATTTTCAATCATCCATCCATTCATTCATGCATGCTGTCCATTGAAAAGTTAAATACAACAACATAAAAAACTAATAAAATATCGCGATCGCGATCATTTAATTTTTTAATTTCGGTTTATATATTTTTCAATTAATCAAAAAAAAAATAATAAAAATTTGATGATTACGAGGATTAGTAATTATTATTCATTCGAAACCGCGATCTTGTTTCTATTTTACGTTTTCGTTTTTTTTTTTTTTTTTTTTTTTTTTTTAAGATCATGTTATTTAAATATTTTACATGATCGCGCAGCTAATGTACAAAGGTACCTATATGTAGTGTACGATTATCTTTGGAACAACAAATAGTGTGTGTATAAGTAATTATTTGTTAAAATTTATTACAATCGTGTTAGTTTTGTTCATTTGATGTGTACGTGTGTGTGTCTTGCCGTCGAAATTAACTCTATTTTAAATATATACTATACGTACCCTTAAGTTTAGATCGATAGCAAATGATATAAAAAAATTTTTTTTTTATAAAGAACGATGAAAAAAGTCACCAGTGTACACCAAATGTATGAGTTAAATGAGGTTTTGTCACGCGAATTTAATTGAATTAATCAATGATATATAGGTAGATAATATATAGAGAAGGAAATTAAAAGATGCGTGTTTCTACATAAATTTTCAATGTTATAATGTTATTACACCTGTAGGAGTTTTTGAACTCACCTCCTTGCGTTGTTGTGCTAGCTTTACCTATCTTTATAGCTGTTTTATAGTATCTATAATTATAGTATGGCATTATATACATATATATTCTAATTTAACGAGATCGCATGATCAACAGATAAATATTTGTGTCTCATTAATCATTCTAATTAATTAATGAATCAAAACATTAAGAAAAAAATGTCAAAAAACATATAAATAATATACAGTTGATCGAATAACTTTTACGATCGTGCACATAAAATTAACGATCGAATTTTCTTTTTCGATCTTAATTTTTTTTTTTTTTTGTTAATATATTCATGAATTTTTCAAATCATAATTATAATTGTGTGTGTGTGTGTATAAAACAACCTGTTTTCTTTTTTTAATAAAATATATACGACGATCGTCAATGATCGCATATCGTATAAGATACATTATTATCATGATGATGATCATTTAAAAAAAATAAATTGCGTGTGCGATTTTTTTTTAAATATTCAGTTCAGAAGAAAATAACGCCCAGGACTTTAATAATTTTTTTTCAAAAAAATTTAATTCATATTCGATCGTATATGCATCATATATATATAAGGATCGTAAAATGAAGGAGGCGGTGGTGGTTATAAGATAAATTGTTTCATATTTTAATTTTTTATTTTTTTTTTATAATTTATATTCATCGTCAATTTTTTAACATCCGAATATCGCGCAACTGAACGTATACAGCAGCAAAATTATGTTTTATAAAACTTCAAAATTGCCGGGGGCGATCTATAAATGACGTTACGATCGAAAACATGTTTTGTGCAATTTTGAAAAAAAAAAATGCAAAAAATAATTTTCTAATTGAACAAAATTTTTTTTTTGATCGTTTTGCGGCTGTACGGACGAAATTATTTTATTGATTGATTGATCGAAATCCGTAAAATTGTCTAACCGTTGTGACAATCAAACGATCATATAATATACAAATTTATTTGTTGTCACACAAGTTAAGTATAAACTACATGAAATTAGTTTAGTAAAATGTCAAAGACTGACATTACTCACCGATGGCCCAATCGCATACTATAGAGAAATGATCCTGCGAAACCATTAGAAGTATAAAGATTGAATAATGTCACTAGTTTTCTAGTTATGAGAGCCCTGCAACTACTAGTTACAGAAGAGAAAAAGTCGCAACTTGGAGGGAGTTATTCGAAAAGATTTCCAACTAGGACAAATTATGTCAAGAAAAGGATTTTAACAAGGAAACTGAATATTTGCGGAAGTCGAAGAAACTAAGCAAAGCTACTTACCTCCTATCGCTTAGTTATGTGCTTGACGGAAATAGTCAGCTACGTGTGAAAGGTTACCTGTAATTTGGATCAAGGACACCTAAAAATAGGAAATTATAACCTATAATTCGCGTAATTTCTTTAAAAAGGGATGCTGCATGGTGAAATAAAATTGATAGTAGCGTCCTTAAGGAATACATCTTGGATCATTGATGGTAAGCTGTTTGTATCGTTATACAAAAATATGGACCTTCATAGACCATCTATCAGCATCAAGAATGAGGCCATTGGAACCTTTCGCAAAATAGGTTATGATTATGCTGGAATGAGTCCAGCAGGTTTAGAACAACTAAAAGTCAGCGATCACAATGTGTGCAAAGGATACAAAGCAACAAGTTTAACTATATGAAGGCCTTTTTTGGAGCCTACTAAAGGTTTACATCCAGGCGAAGCTAAACAATCGCCTGCTTTTGCAGATCTAGCTCTATGCAAGATGGCAATTAGTATAGTGAAAATGGTATAAGATTTTTTGCAAAAGCGGTCTGTGGAATATCTGCACTAACTGCAGCAGCGTAATAAATGGCAAAATAGTTTGCCAAATGTAGCAAAAAACGATCTGGCACTAATAAAAAATTAGCAATAACCAGCCACACAATGGAAACTGGAACTGATCATTAAGACACATATCGGGGACGATGTTCTCCTATATTTCAGGTCAGAGTAACAACCCATTCAGTAGAGGCCAACCTCATAGGTCCACAAAACGTTTCATCAGGCTATAAACTTTTTTCGCTAAACCTTGTTCTTAATGAAAATAATCTGCTGCGTGTGAAGAGTCACCTGCTGAATTTAAATCTTCAAACGATATCTACAAATCCATTCATTTTAGGAAAAATATCCTTTTTACTTGTGAAATTATTGAAAAGGCTTACAAAGGGATGCTACTTGATGGGATACAATTGATGATAGCGAAGTTAAGGAATAAATATCGGATCTTTAATAGTATGCGGCAATGCAAGAATATCTATTCCAAAAACAAATTTTTTTGTCAGAGCAAACTCCAAAATATAAAGGCCTTAATTAAATCAATCGGCTTTTCATATCACCTCTTACGCTTTTTTTGGTAGCAGGAATGGGAAGCTGGAGTTAAGTCAGTAAGTTTCCAACTAAAGAGGGTTACAATAGAGTGCACCCTTACGCTTGAAGAACCTTACACCGTGACCACTCAAATAGAAGCTTGTTTAAATTCGCAACCGCTAACACCTTTAACAAATGATCCAACAAATTCAAAAGCCCTAACACTAGGACGTTTTTATTACGGAGATTTTCCAAAGGCAGAACAATCCTCTGTTGTCGAGTATCTATATCTCTAAGGAAAATGTAGTAGTTAGTCAAGATAAGGGGATTGTGAAATATCTGCAACCAATTCTTATAAAAGCAAAATAAATATAAAAGCATTTACCCAAATTTGGACAAGTGAAATTTCCTTTAGAGTGGAACATTAAGAAGATTAAGTACAAAAAGAGTGAGACATCGAATAATAAAAACTGTAAATTAAAAAAGGGATGTAAATTATTTCAAATATGGTGAAAAAGGTCACATGGCAAACAAAATTATGATCTTTTAAAATTTATAGCGCAAAGGTGAATGATCATGTTTCAAAAAGCACAAAAATTACAACGAGCATGATTTTATTTTGTGAAGAATAACATTTACAACGATCAACATTTTAACGATTGCGACCCTTTCACCTGTTCCTCGATCCAATTTTAATCATTTTGAAAATTATAATTATTTTACGTTTTGTTAACCTTAAACCTAATTTAAAAATGATTAATTGGTCGAGAAGAGCACGATCGTGTTTATATAAAAAACAAGATCACTTTCATACGAGGGTGTGGGATACTAGCCAAAAATATAATCAAAAAAAAAAAAAAAAAAATACTGTAATTGGTGTGCCATCTATTAACGAATAGTTTAAGTATTTTATTGTATGAATGAATTTTTTTTTCGATTGCGGTTTACAATCGATCATATAATTAAGCTGATCAGACAATTTTTCTTTTTTGTAAATTTTTAACTTTTATTATTATTGCATGCATTATAAACAAAAAATTGTATATAGTATATAAATAAAAAAAAATAAGTGATCGCGATCGTTAAATTAACTTTTATAAAAATTAACAAAAAAAAAAAACTGATCGCATTTATGTTTTTTGCTTCTAGCAAATAGCGTTGGTGTGTTTGGGATGTTTAATGTAAAGTTGCTTTTTTTTTTTTTTAAATATAAAATGAAAATAATTCTCGTCCAGTAATTATGCTACTTTTTTTTTTTTAAATTTTCTTGTTATTATTCTTATTTTCATTCTTGATCATTTTTTTTTTGTTATGTTAAATTTTTTTGCGGTGGCTGTTATTATAATAAATATGTTGCTTCTGCTACTTCTTCTTGCGCGCAAGATATTAGTATAGAACGTATTTTTTTTTTGTAACGTATGTTGATTTTTTCGAAAAATGACGATGATCATGCAGCTGGAAGAAGAAAAATGAAAAATGCCTGAGGGAGTATTTTGTTTTTTTTTGCAACATGTATATACTCTGTGCATATGAAAAATCTCAGGGAGTCAAAAATTTTTTACTATATACAGAATTTATTTTTTTTTTTGGTTTTTTGATGAAGGGACGAATAAATAACAATAATGATGATTATTATTCTTTTGTTTTGTTGTACGATATTTGAGGTTTTTTTTTGTATATTTATTCATTCTTGATCGTTATCATGATCTTACTATATATATATTATACTATAAACTATTATTATCGTTGATTTGCGAGATGCATCAATAAACAGATGTTTTGAATGAATTTATTTTGCGATCGTCTCGTATCTACACGCTATATATTGTATATGTATGAAAAATATTGATCGAACGATCGATTGATCGCGTCGCGTCTACTCAACATTTTTTTTTGGTTAAAAACATTTAATTAAATTTAATCCATTTATTGACCTTAACATTATGAGTATACAGTGTGTACGCAGACCAAATGACTATAAATCACTTAAGTAAATTTATATATTTGGTATATAGGAAAGCGCAGCAGCATGGAAAATCCAATTTTCTTTAGATATGATTTATAGAAGATTTAACACCCAAAAAACTATTCTCTTTTTAAAAAATGATTTTCTTTAAAATAAAAATTTCCCGGACATACATTTTGTTCGGACATGCTGCTGTTAGTTTTATGTATTTTTATATTTCACATTTTGTTGTGCCAAAATTTTACAAATAAAAAAAAATAAAAATTTATATATATAAAAATCCGGCTGCTGAAAAATCTTGTATTGTTTTATCGCGTGGACATTTTTAATGTCCTTTTTATATAAAACTACTTCGTCCTTTTTATTTTGTGTACCATACAAAATGTTTTTGGATTTATTTCAATGTTTTATGGTTCGTCGACGATTATATATCGGATCGATTTTATGTGTACGACACGATGCAGTATAATTTTTGTATCATTAACCATATAATTTAGAAAGTAGTTTTACTCATTTTATTTTTGATAAATTTAACTTAATTATAAAACTACTGTGCGCGTCACGGTTTCATATTTCCTCCAGAAATTATTTAAAAGAAGCAACAAAAAATCACACGATCACAATAAATCAAAAATCTACTGTTACCGTATAAGACAATCAATTTATGCAGAAACTATTTTTGCAAGATATAATAATATATAAACAAAAAACTAACGTAAAATCCATTAATCAATCAAAAAACTAAAAAGATATCGTTATCTTTACCATTTCTTGATTATAATACATAATTCATATATAAATCAATTTCCTTCATTATTTTCATCTAAATAGTTCATAAATATCCAATTTCCGTTACAATTTTTTTTTTGTTTTTGTAAAGAAAATTTTTTTTATTTATTTATATAATATTATAACATTTATTGTTGTTGTTATGTTCCTCATCCGTTTCTTATATTATTTTATTTACTTTTTTTTCACTGTGCTGTGTTGTTGTCTTGGAGGAAGTTGCGGTAGCACACAATATACAGTATATCGAAAAACTAGAATATATATTATGTTTATATGTGTATATATTGTGTGTGTGTAGTTTTGTCTTCGAACCACATTTTATAATATTAATTAAAATTTGATAAGAAAACTAAATTTCTTGGCTAAGTTACTGTTTACACAAAAAAAATCGTGTCAAGTTTAGATATAAATAAAATATTGGTTTTTGTTTATAACCGTCTAATCTTAAGTTGCAAAAAAAAAAAAGTACACGATCACGAAATATTTTCAAACCAGTCTATAACACTAAACCACCCCCACATGTCACCGCATAAAACTATAAAAAGTATATGTAGCTAAAATTGCTTTTAAATGTCAATTTTATTATGCGATCTCATAAAATGGCGATCGTACAATTTGCATTTTAACGGGCGGCGGTGGAAAAGAAGTGCACACACATAATTTTCAAAAACAAGTTTTTAACGATCATCATACATTTTTTGTTTTGTTTTTTTGTCTTTAAGTCTTCTCACAAAATCATAAAAATAAATTAACGATTTTATTTGTGCGGGTGATCTTTGGTGTAGCCAAACGAACGGCACACAAAAAAAAAACCTAATTCTTTGTAATTTTTAATTATTGCCCCACGATTTTTTATTTGTTGTTGGCGCGATACTCGATTTTAATTTTTAGTGCCTTCGATGTCAACTTGTTTATTATATTTGCGTTTTGTTGTTGTTGTTGTTTATAAATAAATGTTTACAACAAATAATAATAATAAAAAAAAAATATCGTTATTATTATTTTTAAGTTTTAAATTTTTTTTTTTAATGTTATTCCGCGAGGATTAAATTTCAATATTTAATTTGTATTACATATAAAAAAATACTCAAAAAAAAAATCGATACAAACAAAATGAGTACAAAATTCGATACATAAGTTAATGTATATAAAATGTGTGAGAATTTTTTATTATACATATATTCAAAATGTTATTAAAACGGTGCCAAATGAGTGAAAAAAAATTTGAGTGAAAAAAAGTCTACTCAACTAAAACAATTCTCAGCGATTGACTCATTTTTTCAAATTTCACCTATTATACTATGGAAATCGCACTCCACCTTAAAATAACAAAATAATGAAAGTGATCATCCAAGGTTTCCAAGTGATCACCCATATACCAGTACTGCAACTATTTGAATGTACTACATGTTTACTACACATCCATATTGTACCCTGTGATATTTTTTATTATAATAAACAAGTTATTAAATGTAGAGCAGTTGATTTGATTTGGATGTCAATTGAGTGAAAGCAATTTTTGAGTGAAAAAAATCTACTCAATTAAATAAATTCTCAGCAATTGAATCAGATTATTCAAATTTCACATATATTAGACTAACGAAGTTTCACTCAACTTTAAAATAAAATAAAATTGGGAAAATATTTGAAGTACAAACATCAATAAGGATGATTATAATACTATGGCTATATATGAACCATATTCCAGCATTAGATTTTTTATTATTTTGAAAAGAAAAAATATTTTTTGGGATGCCCAATTAGTGCAAAAAATGTTTAATTAAAAATATTTCTACTCAATTCACCAAATTCGCAATAATTGACTCAGTTTATTCAATTTGCACCTGTTAGACTTAATAAATTTCACTCAAACCCAAATTCTAAAAAACAGAACTTCAAAAAGATTTGGGTTATGCCGATAGCATCTAAGAGGTGTTTAAATGCTGCAGATTTGACGGTTTATACCCAGATTACCTTTTAATTGAGGTTTCAAACAGAAACTAATTGCTTTTGTGCCAATTCACAGATGTAGTTTTTAGGAACAAGAATGGGTCCATATAGGCTATCTCCGAATTTTATCATGGTAAAATTAACAAACGGTACATTTACGTACTAGTGATACAATAGTAATGTTTTGTTGACCTCAGTTGGACGACAATAGTTGCCATCAGATCTCCAAAAGCGTGTAAGAAATCCAGCCAAAGCTTTTGCATCAGATGGTGCGAAACTTTAATATGCTCAATTTTAAGTTATCATTGTCACATCCGACACTATACGATAAACTTATAGCATAAAAACATGCGTGCAAGTTCTACAAACGTAATGTCAAAAATTGTTTCGTTGTTACTAACCAAGCAAAAGATCCTCTAATCCAAAGATGCTAAATCACGACCCTTTTTCATTGAAAGGCTGGAAGCTATGGAAACTATAAAAAAGGACAATGACAAAAAGTTCAAGCATTCACTACCACAGGAAGTTCAGCGGATATGTTGACTTAAGCAACATAAAGGTTTCAAACATAATAAATCTATTACTGGAGTCTAACAAAGGTAGATAATTATAAAAAAGGATACATAAACAAGTATACACCATTCACTCATGTCAAAGAGCAACTTAACCAAATATTTGTTTTGGATGGAAACCAAAAGTTTAAAAAGACCCACATATTACCTAACATCAACCAATTAGAAAGCTAGAACGAAAATGATCAGTTACGATCATTACTTACTCTTGGAAAATTAATATTTAATATTTCAGTTTCTCTTAAGCTAGAATTCCACTCAAATTTTGAAGTAACTTTCTGCAACTACTATTAGATTGTTATAAGTTATGAATAAAATACGCAACTATGTTGAAAAAAATTTGAGTGAAAAAATTCTACTCAACCTAATTTAAAAAGATTCAGTTAGTACAAACTTCACTTTTAAGGTCAATTAAATTTCACTCAATTTTAAAATTTGCCACTCTTTTAATATTCTAAAATTAAAGAAGTTGATTTTCTACTTAAAAAGGGGTGTTTAGCTTTATTTTTGAAAAATTCAGGTAAACTACTTTACAAATTCAGTTTATTTTCGTTTAACTCTATTTTGATTCGAACATTTCTGTTTATTTCACTTTCACTCAATTTTTCAGAGGGAAATTCTGTTCAAAATGAATGTTGAAAGTTGGTGTAAATTGGATGTATAGCTACTAACTAAATGAACTGGCTACAGTTTTGACTTGGATAAAAAATATGAGTGAAACATTTTTAAAAAATCAATTACACAATTATAGGTTTATTTAGAGATAAATTGTTAAGAGATGAAGATTGAGTGTTATTTTTGAATAACCTTATTTTTGTATAACCGGAAAGGCAAATTTGATGTCTTTGTTTTGAAGCGTTTAAAAAAATGTTTGAGTCAAATTTTTTGAGTGAAGTTTTGAGTGAAATTTTTCAAGTAACATTTTTAAATTTTTTTATTAAACAGATAAGGCTTAGCCCTTAACTATTTAATTGAAAATTAAACTAACGGTATATTTTATTATTTTCACTCACAAACTTATTTTAATTTTACTGTAGACAACTTTTTTTCGTGCATTCATTTTTTGTCTTGTTGATGAAAATTAAAAAAATTAAAATTTCGTAAAACACTTCGAGTGTGAATTTGAAACTATTTTCAATCGATTTTAAAATATACAGTTCAAACAAAATTATTATAAATCATTACATCTAAGAGTTTCACCCAAATTTTGAAAAACTTACTACTAATATTAGATTGTTTAAAGGTATAAATGAATAAAAGGTATTTTGAATAAAATTTGAGTGAAAAAAAATCTACTCAATTTAATTTAAAAAAAGCTAGTTTAACTAAAATTTGACAAGCAAAACCATTTTAGTGAAATTACCTTTTTAAAAAGTCAGTTAAATTAACAGTAGGCAAGTACTTGGAAAATTACTATATAATATTGCAGTTTCAATTAAGTTAGAGTTCCACTCAAATTATAAGAAAACTTTCTACAACTAATATTAGATTGTTATAAGTTATGAATAAAATGAGCAACTAAGCTAAAAAAAATTGAGTGAAAAAAAATTCTACACAATATAATTGATAATTGAATTCAGTTAAATCAAACTTCACTTTTAACTTTATTTAAATTTCACTCAATTATAAAATTTGCCACTCATTTAATAATCTAAAATTAAAGAAGTAGAAACTATTTGTTTGTGCATAGACCATTTAAATAAAATTTCCTACCATAAAAAGGGTGTTTTAGCTTTATTTTTGAAACATTCAAGTAAATTATTTTACAAATTCAGTTTGTTTCAGTTTAACTCAATTTTGGATCGAACATTTCCGTTTATTTCACTTTCACTAAATTTTATGATGGAATATTCTGTTAAAAATGTTGTTTGAAAGTCGGTGTAAATTAGATTTACAGCTACTAACTAAATGATCTGGTTACAATTTTGACTTGGTCAAAATATGAGTGAAACATTTTTAAAAAATTCAATGAAAAATTATAGGTGTATTTAGAGATAGAGTGTTAAGAGAAATTTATTGAGTGTCATTTTTGCAAAACCTTTTTAACATTTAATTGAAGAAAGAGGAAATTAAAATTTTCAGAGGAGGCAAATTTTATTAATACATAACCAGGAATTTGGTGTGTTAAACAATTAAGATTTTCACTCAAATTGCAGGTAGTATGCCTACTCTAAGCTTATTTTAAGCTTATTATTAGCTTTATTTTATTACTGTTTAGCGTTTAAAGATATGTTTGAGTCATATTAATTGAGTGAAATTATGGGTGAAATTTTGAGTCAAATTATGAGTTAAATTTTGAGTGATTTTTTTTTACTTAATTCATTATTATGTAAATGTTATGCTTTTAACTATTTAATACAAATTTAAATTCATTAGGTTATTTAAATATCACTCAATTGATTATCAAAAAGTTTTTAAAGCGATTGGTTTTTAAAATAAGATTATAATATTTAACATAATGAATATTTGATATATAAATCTTCGAATAAGAAACATTTTTAAATTAAATTATAGCAAAATTGGATAATTTAATTATATCATTTAAAGTTTCACTCAAATTGTGTTTTTCATTTTCAAGTGTATTACAAATTTAGAAAATGTACGTATACAAAAAATGTTTGTGCATTCATTTGCTGTCTGGTTTATTAGAATAAAAAAATTTAAATATCGTAAAACACCTTGAGTGAAATTAAAATATTTTTTAACCTATTTCGAAATGTACAGTGAAACAAATATTTCTTTAAAATATTTTAGTTTAGAGTTCCAACTCAAATTTTGAAAAAACTTACTGCAAATAATATTAGACAGTTTTAAAGTATAAATAAAATAGTATCTTGAACAAAATTTGAATGAAAAAAAAAATTAACTCAATTAAATTTAACTAAAACAGGAAATTTTAGCGTTTTTTTTTTTAAATTCGGGCAAATTACTTAACAAATTCAGTTGATTTCAGTTTAACTTAATTTATAATCGAACAATTTACATAATTTTTCGGTGTAACATTCTGGTTAGAATTGTATGTTGAAAGTCGGTTAAAATCTAATTTGTTACTAATAATTTAATGAACTGGATAGAGTTTTGAATAGGAAATTTTTTTTTGAGTGAAACATTTTAAAGAATGCAATGACATACAATTATGGTTTTATTTTGAGCTAAATGGTTAAGATAAATTTATTGACTGATGTTTGTGATTAAGCTTTTTACCATTTTATTTAAATGTATTTAAAGTGAGTGGAAATTTAAATTTTCAGAGCAGGCAAATTTAACCAATTCATAAATTTGATGTGAAACAATTAAGATTTTTACTCAAATTTAACTAGTATGCTTATTTTAAGTTTATTTTAATAGCACATAGAAAATGTACGAAAATCAATCCGATATGAATTTGCTGTTTTGAAGCGTTTAAAAAAGTGTTTGAGTCAAATTTATTGAGTGAAGTTTTGAGTGGATTTTTTAATTACTTAACAGATAAGGCTTAGCTTTTAACTGTTTAATTCAAATTTAAATTAAAGGTATTTTTTATTATTTTCGCTCATAAACTTATTTAAATTTAACTCAATTGATTAACAAAAAGTTTTTAAGGCCGTTGGTTTTAAAAATCATATAAGAATATTTCAAATATCTAATTTATAAATCTTACGAATAAAAACACTTGAAAGCCAAAATTGATAAATTTGATAATATCATTTAAAGTTTCACTCAAATTGTGTTTTGCATTGACAAGTTTATTACAAATTTAGAAAATGTACGTAGACAACTTTTTAACGAAAAAACTTAAAATTTCGAAAAGAATCTTGAGTGAAATTTGAACGATTTTTCAATCGATTTTAAAATATAAAGTACAAAAAAAATTATTATAAATCATTATAGTGAGTTTTACCCAAATTTTAAAAACTTACTGCAACTAATATTAGATTGTTTTAAGGTATAAATAAAACATGTATCTTGAAAAAAACTTCAGTGTAAAAAAATTCTACTAAATTTAACTTTAAAAAAGCCAGTGTAATTAAAATTTGTCAGATATTTAAGTGAAATATTTTAAATTATTTAAAGCAAAACTGTTAAGAGAAATTTATTGAGTGGTGTTTGTGTATAAGCTTTTTAGCATTTAATTAAAGTTAGTAGAAATTTGAATGTTCAAAGAAAGCAAATTTAAACAATACATAATTAATATAATTTGTTTTATTAAAAAGTTAAATTTTTTACTCAATTTGTAGCTAGTATGTTTTTCTAAGCTTATTTTAATAGCTTATAAAAAACGTACAAAGGTGACGAAACTACTATGAATTTATTTTTTCTAATGCTGTTTATTTTGTTTATTTGTTGTTTTTATGCGTTTAAAAAATTGTGTGAGTCAAATTTATTGAGTGGAATTTTGAGTGAAAATTTAAACTCAAATAAACAGGAGAGGGTTAATTTTCAATTATATAATTTAAATACTAACAGACTACAGCTTTTTCATATTAGTTTCAGTCATAAGCTTTAACTTTAAATTTTACTCAATTGATTAACAGAAAGTTTTTAAAGCTGTTTAGTTTTAAAATAGGATTAGAATATATTTGATGTCAAATGCATAAATCTTAGGAATAAAATACAACTTAAAATTAAATGCAAGACAAATTTATAATTAGAAAATGGTAAATTTAATTATATCATTTAAAGTTTCACTCAAATTGTGTTTTTCATTTTAATGTATATTACAAATTTAGAAAATGTACTTAGGCAATCTTTAGTAGATTCATTGCTGTTTTGCTGATTAAAATAAAAAATTAAAATATTATAAAATACCTTGAGTGATATTTGTAACGCACAAACCAAAAAAATTATTTGAACTTGAAAAAAAATCGAATTTGACAAAAATTTGAGTGGAAAAAATTATACTCAATGGAGTTTTGAAAAAGTTGGTTTAATTAATTTTTATTTGTTATTTTAATTAAATTTCACTCAATTTTAAAATTTCAATTTTTATTTCAGTCGACTGATAAATTACTTATCATATTTAGTTTATTTAAATGTATTTCAAATGTTATTTAAAAAACTGAGTTTTTTGCACTTTCACTCAATTTTTATGATCGGAATTTCTGTTAAAAACGTAAATCAAATGTCAGTGTAAATTAAAATTATAATTTGGAAAATGTATGTAGACAACAATAGTTTGTGCAATCATATGCTTTATTGATGATTTGAGTGAAATTTGAATTAAATTGAGTGAAATTTGAATGCTGTTTTTAATTGATTTCAAAATGCACAGTACAATAAATATAATTGTAAAATATTGCAGTTTAGAGATCCACTCAATTTTTCAGGCAAATTTTTATACAAATATAGTTTATTTCATTTTCACTCAATTTTTAGAACGAAAATTATGTTAAAAATTTAAGTCGTAAGTTAGTGAAAACCTAAATCTCAATTAATGACTAAATGATCTGTGTACAGTTTGGATCAATTTTTTTAATGAAACATTTTAAACAATTGAATAATAAAATTACGAGTTTATTTGGAAGATAAAATGATAATTGATATTGAGTGATAATTACGGTTATCTTTTTAATTTGAATGTATTTACTATTATTCCGTTTTAGCTTGATCCCTAGCTATAAGCGATTTTTACTTCTAGTTTAAAACTTAACGTGGAATTTAAATTTATTTTCAAAGCAGTTAAATTTAACCAATTCATAATTAGGAATTTGATGTGGTTAATAATTAAAATTTTCACTCAAATTAAATAAACATTCTTTACCAAACCATAGTTGGGTACTTTAGATCAATATTCAGTTTACTAAATGTTCGTTTTTGTTGATTTCAACAAATGTTTAATGATTTTTAGTTAAATTTGATAACAGAAATTCGAAATATTATTTGAGTGAAATTTAGTTGACACTGATGTCGTAAAATTTTACATTCTGATTCTATATAGATATTGCAGTATTAATTTAGATGATATGGTTTTAATTTCGACAAAAATGGTTCCCATTTTGGTTCCCAAAGATGGTTCTTCTGTCGTAAACGTTAATAATTGTGTATTTGCTGGGTTTGATTAATACAAGTTGTAGGTGATTAAAATGTTTGAAATATCTTCCAGCTTATAAATTTTAGGAATTTTATAGTACAACAACTTTTTAAAATGTTAAAACACCAATCGATGATGTCAACACAAAAAAATAAAATTAAAAAATTACATTCCACGATAAATATCATAACCAAAATAAAAACACTTTACAAAATATTACAACAAATCAGATATCGTTTGTAAATAAATAAATTATCGCAATCGTTCATTCCAATTCAAGCTGAAGTCGTATGTGCCGCACACCATATACCTGTAATATCAAATTTGTATAGCTTTAAACGGATATAAATATTCATACGTGTATATAATACGATCGATCGATCGTGATCTAATAGAAATGGAAAAATTATACAAATCAGTCAAGTTGATAATTCCTTAAAGAATTGATTTTTCTTATTTAGGAATCGATATAATGTATCCAAGCCATAAACGATCGTGCATAATATATAAATACGAATCGCGCGAGATCACAAAATGGATAAGACAGGTGAATTCTTTATTTTTTTGTTTTCATTTTTATTCATCTATACAATATATAGGTTGTCGGTAAACAAAACCCTATCTGAACCTTGTCGTAACTTACGGTTCGTATAGGTGAGGAAAAAAGTTTTGTGACAAAATATAATGTGCGGACTTTTTCACAAGAGATTACATTATACCAATTTTTTTTTATTAAAACGGATTTCCTTTATTTTTCCTGGTTTTGCATTTTCTAATTATGCACAACAGCAACAAAGACACAACCAACGAACATACAACAACAGCAAAAAGTTTATTGAATTTCCTGTGTGTTGTGTGTATACATAATAAAAAATTTAGTAATAAAATAAAAAGTTGATTTCCGTTTTGTATAAAAGCTTTAATAAAAACTACTTGTTGTCTTAAAGATTGTACGTTATGTAAAGGTGTGTGTGTATGTGCGATGAATATTATAAATTGTGTTAGTAAGTCAAAAGTCAAAAAGTTTATTTGTATTTGGTTTGGTTTCGAACCAACTGTTGATTGTAGAAAAATTGTCTCGTATACGACGTCGTTGGGACATGCGCATTGATTATATGAGGTTTTGTTATCATGGTGCATTTATATACATATAGTTATATCCTTGAACAATGAAAACCGCAAATATTGATATGATAAAAACAAAAAAACCGCATTTATCATTGATCGACTTATAACTTTTTGTGTAAGCCTACAACAATTTCTTAATCAGATCTGTATATTACAGGTAGCTGATAAACTTCCAACTTCCTTTAAATGATTTCTTTATTATATATATTCGTGTCATTATATTATGTATCAGCAAAAAAAATAAAAAAATCGTAAACCAACATAATAATATTAAAGAATCATGGATATGTAATCGTACACCAATTTTGTGGTTTCAAGATTATATTGTGTTGTGAATATTTCTTAGACACGGTTGGCTTTTATAGATATCATAATTATTATTATTGTTATTATTTGGTTTACAAATAGATATCTTATATTATACAAAATTATTACATTATTTTTTTTTTATAAATAAACATATATTTATGCTACTGTTTGGTTTTATGTCTCCGTTTGTCTGTGAAATCATTTTACATGCGTTTGTGGTGAACGAATATATATTTTTGTATCGTAGCTCTATCTCTTCATATTATATATATATTGTAATATTTTATACGATTTGAGACATGACCTTCCCATATATTCTTTATATACAAGAGGATCATAATGATCATCATCATCATTTTAACCATCATAATATTTAATAATAATATATTTCTGAATTTCTTATATATCAGTGATGCTTTGTTATAACCTTGATTGGATAAAATTTATCATTGATCTAATCCATATATATATAGAAGAAGGCACGTCAATATATAATACAGTGAAGGAAATAAAAATATTAAACTACCTTTCTCATTCTAAAGAAGACCTTAAAAAACACTTTAAACATTTTTAAAATTTAATATTGAATTATAAAAGAACATTAAACAGGCATGCCCCATGTTGGGCGCCCAAGTTAAAGTACCAAATTATCCAAGCTATCTAATTATACAGCTTAGTTTTGAAGTTTGAAGCTAAATTTTACTAAGTATTGCTGTCCTGATTTCAGACACTGATTTTGGGTCATTTCAGGCATATAATAAATTTAAAAAAATTAAAGCAGGAAATACGCTTGTTCAATGTCAGTTGATCATTGAAAATTTATCATAAAATCAAAAACGCTTAGAAAACGCTAAGTCTACTAAATGGCCTGGAGATGATGAAATTCGCCTACCCAGAATGAATGCTCCAATATTTTCAGTTTTTTTTTCTTCAAAATTTCCATCATTTAGAGAACTTTTGCAAGCTTCAGTTGGTAAAAAGGTAAACATATAAGTAGTGCAGAAAAACTTAATATATTTAAAGGGAGTATTAGTCGGTGACGCTGCTCGACCCAATATATCCCAGCCACCAGCGAAAACATTATACTATATGTCTGATGTAATGAATGAAGTGTGGGAAGGACTTAAACTGTTGGACCACAAACTGAGACCAGGAATCCATGGCCACTTTCAATTTTAGCTTTGGTTCTCGACATTTGTAAAGTAGACTTTCCAAATTGAAAATTTTTCGTAAAAGTCGAATTACTGATTTAGGCGAATGGGAAGTAAAGCGACCAGGTCATGGTCATACATCTCAAACAGCGAGGACAGTAATGCATGTTACACCCAGCACACTAGTTTATTCAAAAATGCAGTTCTAACCATGGTTCATATATTTGCGATACACTTTTGGAATTAGAAGTGAACGATAACCCAAACAACAAGACTGAAACATTTTTGATACAGACACCAAAAAGCAAAACCATTGAATGACGAATTTAGTGCAAATACATCAATGGCAAGCAGTTCGGCATAATTTACTAGAGAAATAGTGAAGATTCAAGACAAATGTGGTAAATACCAAAAGTGCAGAGTACGATTATTACTGGCTTCTTTCATTTCTGAATCATGTATTGATGACGCATTGAAAATATGAAAGCAAACACTTTGAAAATATTTGGCCCCTTTAGGGTGGGTCTCGCCATATACAATATTCGCTTTGGCTGCAAAAATTAGATTGGGATGACAAATTACCAGCCAATATCACTAAAGTGTGGTACCAACTAAAGGTAGAATTTCAAATAGCAAATGGGCCTATTCTGCAGTAGTGTATTGTAAATATACATATGCGTCAATTTAGTAGCTTTTGAGGCCAAAGTTGCAAGTTAGTATTCACTAGATTTGAGTTATGTGAAGCTCACATTCATGCCAAATTAATGAAAGCTACAAAAAATATAATAAACTCTACTACTTTAGACTTGAGAGTCTACATATTAATTTTCAATAAATCACCAAACCGTACGTTTTGAGCTTAAATTCGTTCAAAAACTTAGCATCAGGTGTAGTTGCTATATCCATTAAAAAAATAGCAAATAAAGTGGTATACTCACTATATACTTATAATAATATTGTTACGCCATGTTAAGCGCCAAATACTCCAAATAGTTAAATTCAAAAAGTCAATCATCTATTTATAGTTATTTACGATTTGAAAATGTTAAAAAAGCATATTATTTCGCAGATTCATATGTAAACTCTAAACAGTAACTAAATAATATAAATGTACCCCATGTTGGGCGCCATAAAGTATTTACTGCATTGAACAAGGCAAATAAAAATGTATTTGAATTTAATTTTTTAGAGGTCAGCCCAGAATCAAATCATTTTAATCGTAAAACATTCAAATGAAATGACCCATGTTGGGCGCCAATTCTGAAACGTCAAATTTTTCAACCTAGGTAATCAGTTCTTCGACAAAGGTTTGATTTCCATGTTTGATTTATTTCCAAGGTTTGATTTCTATATTCTATCCTTAATAACTGAATTGTATTCATTATTTGTAACCTAATTTCCGAAATTTTTACTAAATTTTATCAAATTTGCCAATTTGAGCAATTTGAACAATTTTTATCGATAAAAAAACAATGAGCCAATTTGACACATTTGATATCGTTTTGTAATTAAATGAAGAATATCGGTTCAAGATAAAAGTTTGAGGCAATTACACCAGTTTAGATAAACCATTATTAATTTTAACAAACCGCACGAGATCAATGAGGTAAGATCCAATCCATTTTATAAAACAATCTGGAATGCAAAATAATTTTAATTTTTCTAATAAAATAACGTGGTTATGTATACAAAAGAGACATCTATCTTCTAATATGACAAACACTAATTTTGCTAGCTAAACTGCGTACCGAAAAACTACTTAGTATCGCACAAACACTAGCAGCAAACAAAATACAATAATTAAATAATAATAAAATGAGCCCCACGTTGGGCGCCAAAACATGATTACCTCATTAGACAAGTAAATTAAAAAATATATTCGAATTAATTGTAACATGTTGTTGCTTCCTAAGTTATATTAAATCTATATATTTGATTCCCTGGCTATATACACACCTTACACATTTCATTATTATATAGAGAGGTCATAATGTATGTTTTACAAAACATAATATAATATAATAGATTTTTTTTTTTTAATATTAAAACATAACTTACCAGCATAAAATTGTGTATACGTAATATATATATTATGATGTTAAAAAAAAATTGTTGTAAATTTCTGTAAATAAAAAGAAAAGGTACAAATTAATTATTGTATAGCTATACATATATATTGAAAATATAAATTCAATCAATGATCTAACAAATTAATAATAAAACAAATCAACGATAAAAAAAAAATAAAAAATTCATTAGATCATTAGCAGAAGTTATATTATATTGTATTATCTATTATATTTATCGGACACAACAAGATATAAATAATTAATTTTTCTTGTGTTTAAAATATAAAAATAAAATTTTAAAATTTCTCAGATTTTATATAATTTCGTTTTTTTTTAAGATTTCAAATTAAGAAAAAACAAAATGGTAATTAAAACTAATTAATCATTCATTATTTTTTTTATGTTTTATTTT
Organism: Tipula confusa; assembly: GCA_963556175.1. NCBI lineage: Eukaryota > Metazoa > Arthropoda > Insecta > Diptera > Tipulidae > Tipula > Tipula confusa. The sequence continues at coordinate 109,474,293 of OY744477.1, read as the reverse complement.
TGGTTGGGTTACAAATAATAATAATAAGAGGTTTTACAGCGCCATTGCTGGCCCGTACCGTATCAAAAGAACAATTCAAAGAGCTAGACAAGTCAAAGAAGTTGAATCATTCACTACTAAATGATGACAGAGTAAGATTTAGTGCTTTTCTTTTTTGTAAAAAACATTAAAAATGATACGTTGAAATTTCAGTATTAAATTAATTATCTTTAATTTTTTTTTTTAAATAAAAGAGCAATATTTCCAAAGTGATATTATAAAAATAGTGATATTATCAATGTGGTCTGCATCTCGACCGTGTGAAAGATTTTCCCAAATAGGAAAACATAATCGAAAATTGAAACCAAAATAATAGTTTTCACAATAAAAAGGAAAACTCTGCTCGTAAATTAATGCTTTGGAAGATAATAAATGATAGTGTTTTCAAACAAGAAAATATTTATTATAGAGATGGCCATTGGTTACAAGTTTTACTACTGTGAGATTTGAAAAAGGTTAACATAATTTTGTCATGTCATCAAAGCAGAACAAGTGGTGTTATAATCTGGGTGGACGGCTATAACCAGCTTCTACGACATAAATGATGTGCAGCTGAAAAAGATAATTTTTAATGACGAGGGAAATGAAAACGTAAAAGATTTTCCTTAAATTAAAAAAATTTACCACACTCTAAAATGGGCTTTGTAGCAAGGCAATGGTCCGATTTAGACCGCCAGGGTTATAAAAATAAAAATCTTTTCGTGTCTTATCACAATGTTGATATTTCAACATGGCTTGCCTTACTACCCATATGGAAATGAGGGAAATTATTCTGAAAAAATATTGAAAAAATTATACAAGTGGATCCAGATCCCAAGTGAATCCAAGTTGATTCAATACCTTTGCCATGCAGTTAAATAAAACAAACATTATCTGCATATGCTAGTGTCTGGTTTAATTCATTGTTCAATATGTGGTCTTAAGGTGTTTCACATTAACGCAAGATAAATTCTAACGTGAGATCGAAAAGTATCGTGGAGAGAATATATTATTCTTGCCAGACACCAAACTTAACTGATCAGAGTTAACAAATCATTTGAAATTCAATAATATTCGTAATATTAAAAAAAAAAATCTGAGTGATTAGGAAAAAAATAAACCAAGAAGTCTTACCAAACGAATGGGACGAAATTAACAACGAAACTCATATGCGCCCAACCGATGAAATTCATAAAGTAAGAACTCCGTTTAATATCAACTTATTAGATTCCAATCCACTCGTTCATTTGAGAAAAGCAGTGATCCAACTTCAAGTCGAGAAATGAAGCTCTCATATATCCAATTGCAATAGAAAGAGCACATGTGCTGATTTTCACGTTGATGATCTTAAATCGTCCAACGTTTCACTGAACGACCCATTATTACCACAGAAGCAGCATGTTGCTTTACACAAATGTGAAAGTTTTATTCTCCGCAAATGGGCTTCTATAATAAGCAAGCCCTACTAAATGCTGGCATTTTGGAATTTTGGATGACACAATAAAACCACTCGGCTTTCACTGCAAACCTGCCACAGACAGTGAATTGTGCATGTCATCACATCAAAAGCTGATAACAGAAATCTCAACAAGAAAAATTTACTTTCACAGAGCTTAAAAATCTTCGACACCCTAGGACGGTAGGCGCTAGTTACTATAGTAGCTAAACAAATCATGCAGGACCTACGGGTAGCAGGCCTTTCTTGGGATGAAACACTATACTACAGTTATTATAGGTACACAATGGTAGAGTTCTAAAACTTTTCTTCTTCATTAGAATTTATGACAAAACTTGTCGACTGGTACTTATCTACGCTAGGTAGATATCGACGTCCCGTTTGTTTCATTCTACGACACAAATTATGTGGCGCACTGTTACAAAACAAACTAATGAAAAAAGCACTATACATAAAAGATGTAAAAATGTCAATTTGGACCGATTCAATGATCACGCTATCACCAATTAAAGGTACAAAAATATAAGACAGTCGCCGCTAAAAGGAATTTTAATATAAAAGAACATTTTAATCTAGGTCAACGGTACCATATAAGCTCCAAAGAAAATCCTTCTGATTGTACTTCTAGAACTAGTTTAAAGTGGCTTCATCGGCCAACTAAGGATTGGCCACAATTCATTCAAGTTAGTAAAATATTCGGAAATCATTAAAATAGTTCACATCCTCGGATATCATTGAAGCGTTGTCATTAAGAAAAGATTTATAGTACATATGACAGGTTGTAAACTCAGGGAAGCAAGAGAAGAATTATGCAGAACAATCTCATATGAAGAATTCCATAATATCACTGTATATCAGCGAAAAGCCATCTTTCACGACTAAACGCATTTATTGATGACCAGATAGTTCTGAGAATATAGCAATTTGCATCGCAAATAACACGTTACATTTTAGAGCCAAGGATCTAATTATTTTACCTTCAAAGCACCTCTTGACTATGCCACATGTTATCGTTTTAAGTTCCACTCCAAGTTATAATTAATGGCTGACTTGCCGCAACAACGAGTACTATCATCACATCTATTTGCACACACAGGCGTTGACTTTGCAGGACCTATTCACGTCAAAGTTAGAAAAGGAAAAGGTACGAAATCCTACAAGGAATACATAGCGATCTTGGTATGCTTCTCCACAAAGGCGTTTTATCTTTAAAACTGCGAGCGATCGGACTTTGTAGGGTACGAACTTGGTTGAACTAATAATGATACGGAATGGCATTTTTTATGGGTTGGCAGATACGGAATAGCTGTGAATAGCTGTGCGAATCAAATTTACTGAGACCAATTACTCAGTTAAGCACATCAAGCATCGAAGAAACTACCTTTTTTAGGTTAGATATTTGTATCCATTAATAACTGACAAGTTGGCTGTAGATATTTGTAAGGCTTTCGATACTGGTCACCTTGAAATTATGTTTGTAATATTTTTGATTGGTTTGTGAGTCACTTACGAAAAAGTCGTTAGGTCGTTAAATTTGGTAAAACGAAAAGTAGTTTTGATCTGGAAATGTGGTGTTGGTCTGGATATGTGGCAAAATTCAACTATCGGGTTTATTTCATTTATTGTTTTCACAACTTTTGAAATTGATTTTCTGGTACATGCCGTATGCTATGCAGATGATTTGACTTTAAGCCATGCGCAGGTAGTTCATCAGTAATTTTTTTTTATAAATGTCCATAGCATTTTAGGATAAATTTATAACCTTGATTTGAATGTTCTTACAACAAACACACAGCACTACTGCGAAAGGTATAGGAAGGATAAGGAGGTAAGAGAGGAATAAAAGGATTAATGGTTTTCAGTCTTCTGTAGTTGTTTACTTTTGATATTAAGTTTGAATTTCTGAAAATTGTAATCCAGTATTCTAAGGAGAACGTCTGGTCGTTCAGTTTATTCCACATTCGCGTACTACTTACAAAAAAATGAGATTTTTACATTTATTGGTCATCGCAAATTTGGTTTCCAGATTGTATTGGTGGACAGGGCGTCTCAAATTACTAGCAGGTTTTGACAAACTAAGCATAAATTCTTAAAGTTCCGATGAATAATGACCATGAAAGTACTTCGAAAACACGCATAAGGCTCCCACATTACGCCTATAGGAAAGATAATCAATATTAAATAATAAACATACGGCCGCAATCATTCGAGATGTTCGATTTTGGATCCAATCGAGAGAAGTAAAATGAGTTTTCACCAGCCTTAATATGAAAATTATACTCCAACCTGGTTCTTGCATATTGTAAGGTCTTGTATATTGTAAGTGTTTTTGATGGAGTAAAATAAAGCTTTCATCGTCGAAAACATCCAAGACAACTGGCTGAAACAATTGCTGCTTTCTTTATTTGTTTAGCCAAACTGGATTCACCAGTCAGAAAATATGACGAAAGGCCATCAGTTTGGCCAGAAAAACACAGGATTAAAATTTGTTGGGATTGAATTCGACCCTGTTGGCTTCACCTTATTCACGAATAGTATTGAGATTTCGCCTAAGACGATCCTTCATAACCATTCTTTCTGCGAGAACATCGTTTCGCGATGAAGAAGAAGGTAAATAGTAAGAGGTGGAAAGTGAGCAGTCACCAGCTTAGAAATATATTGGATTGAGAGTTGCTGATAGAAGATCATTGATATAAATTAGAAAAAGGATCAGAGAAAGAATGGATCCCTGAGGAATACGTTTCAAAAATGTGGAATAGAAACCACCACTTGGATTTTGCGACAGAAAAGAAAATTTTCAATCCATTTTATTGTTTCATTGTTCAGTGACAAAATTTATTAAGTCATCCTCTGCCTAGAGCGCCCTTTATGCAAAAACCATACTGACGATCGGAAATTAGATGGTTATCTTCCAAATATTTCATCAGCTGTAAATTGATTATGGTTTCAAGTATACTTTGAAAAGCACCGCGAGGCGATAGCGTTCGAGCGATAATTTTAATCGACTAATTTACTGCACTTTCTGGCACAGGATGTACGTAAGCAGTTTTCCAAATGGAAAAAAAAATGCCAGAAGACATAGATTTGTGGAACAAACATGAAAGTGTCTTTGACAGGGGTTTACAACAATATTTGAAAACAATTGGGGGAATACCACCCGGACCGGCTAACTTGTTTGTGTTAATGTTTGCAAGGACTTTAACGACAACTCTGTAGATTTGACACTAATGCGGTGCGTTATGAGAGATAATCGGGAGTGTTATGGTAGAAACAGCTATATTAGACATTTGCAGCAAAATTTCGGGCGAAGAGATTAGCTTTCCCTTGGGAAATAAAAAAAATATAGTCCGCATCTTTCAGAGGTGGTTTTGATGATTTCCTACTATTCACGAGTTATTTTTTTTCTCCTTTATTTGACAGGTTCTTAACAAATTTGCGGTGAAAAGTTTCATTATTAATGCGGAGCATTAATTCACTGAGGCTAAAACTGATTTCAACAACCTCAGTAAATGGTTATATTATCATCGACTAACGGTAAGCAATAAATTCCAAATTATGTTGTTTCGCCGGGTTAATACGAATTATTTTGCCAACCCATTCACTTATGATGTAAACATTGGTTTAACAGTGGATTCGGAATTTACTTGGAAGGCAACCAGTCCCAAACGATTTTCTTTTCTGGCTGGTTTAGTACAATCACACATGCCTGATTTTCTTCGCGATAACACTCTTTATTTGCCATTTCTAAACCGCGTGGCCATTTCCAAAATTTATTTTGAATACATTTTTCAAGCTGGTATTTTTAAAAATGCGGAGTGTCAACCCAAAGATCCAACTATTGTTCAGTCCTCTCCTACAGCAAGCCAAATATACTGTGGTGGAATCCTGAGAGTTTAGCATGCTCATTTATAAGTCTTTTACGAGAAACGCACTTGCCCTCCGACCACAGAGGCCAACCTTGGTTAGGTTAGATTATTTATATATATATATATATATATATATATATATATATATATATATATATATATATATATATATATATATATATATATATATATATATATATATATATATATATATATATATATAATATAAAATGTCTTTACTGTCCGACGAAAAAAGGTGAATGATTTATAGTCGGGGGAGGTGGAGGAGTATATATGTGATTAGTTTTTTATAATGTGAATTTATTTCAGGTTGTACACCATGTCATTGATGAAGACGATGATGATGATGATGATGAGATGAGATGTGATGATGCTGATGAGTAGTTATGTTTAAACAACAAAACTATATAAATATCGATTATTTTGTTGTAATTTTTTTTCTTATGTTGTTCCTCTACTTATAACCATTCCTTTGTCGGCCTTTTTATTGCTGATCAACAACAAAATAAAATTACAAAGAAATAACAACAAAAAAATTTAAGAAGTTACCTTTTCAATCGATTGTCTTTTTTTTATGTATTTTGTTAAGAACCAAAAAAAAAAAAAAAAAAATCGAAAATAAACCAAAAACTACACCATCATGATCATCATCTCAATGTGATTCATTTCGTTTCACTTCCTATATATACATATAATACACTCGTAAATATTTATGTGTATTTGTAACGTCTTTTAGAGACGCTGGGGCTTAATAATTGATATGAACAAAATTTAAATAATTCAAATATTTATAATTATATGTATTGAAACCGTCTTATTGTTTAGAGTTCTTTAAAGTTTTTTTTTTAACTGAAACAACACAACATAAAGATATTTATACTCGGTGTATGTATAAACAAATACGATTCCAATTTTCAAGAGTCAATACACAAAAAAAAAAAAAAAAAAAATTCGAAATCTTTTCATAAAATCAGCGCTTATATTTTATATTCTTTAAGATTACTTCTTATATATGTTATATGTTTTTTCTGTTCTGCGGTCGTCGTCTTCGTTGTCGACGCGGTATTATGCGGGTGAACAAAAAAAACAAAACCTTTGAGTTTCTCATCTGAACAGGTATTTTTTTTTACGGTTTTTGTTGGTCTTCAACTTTTCTGTTGTTTTTTTTTTTTTTTTTTTTTGTGGAGCAATTTAATGCTGCGTGCATACGTCTTGTATTTGGTACATATACACAAAATTATAAGTGTACAAACATTAGCTAGTTAAAGAACCTGTTATATATATATATATATATATATATATATATATATATATATATATATATATATATATATATATATATATATATATATATATATATATATATATATTTACGATGATATAACAGCTTACCAGATTTTCGAATATTAAATCGACTTAAATAACATAAATAAGAAAAGAAAATAAAAACCGATCGATATGATTGATCAAGAACAAAATCAAACATAACATCACAACACACAAGACCTGCTTATGTCTTCACATACATATTGTTAAATGCAATTTATCTAATTAAATAAGGCAGGTAAAGTTAATAAATAAACTTGTGCCTAATTATTATGAATGAATGAAAAAAAATAAGAAAATTGAAAGAATATAAGGCGCCAACTCTTCTTTTGTTTGGTACATAATAATATGGATATCGATCGTTTTATATACATATGTAAGTATGTAGCTATATAAGAAAATAACAGCAACAACAAAATTTAAAAACAAAAGTATTAGAATGAAATTAAAACTTGATCTTAACTTAATATTTAGTTTTGTTGTTGGTATTAATTATTTTTAAAAGTTTTTTGACACCTAAAAACCGAAAAAAATCCAATATTGAAATAATTTTCCCATAATCTTCGATCGCGCAACTAATTGATCTTTTTATTATATATTTTTTTTTTTGGTATATCTGGTTTTGTAATCGGCAGTTGATTGACTGTAATCAAAATATAATAAAACGTAAGGTTATATAATATATATATATATATATATATATATATATATATATATATATATATATATATATATATATAAATATAAGGCAATACAGGGATCTATTTAATACAAATTTTAATATTGGTTTCTTTGTCCCCAAAAAAGGCCGCAATGAAGTTTGCACGCGACAAGATAACCTTCCTGATTCTCAAAAAATGATTCCTGAAAGTATTTTGGCTTACACATATTCATATTGAAAATAAAAAATTGGCACGAAGTTTAAAAGATGCTGACAAACTTAGAGCTAGTGGTATATGAAAACTTCTAAAAAGTTAGCTACTCCTCAAAGCGCAGTCTCCTTATTTTACTATAAACATAAATACGCTGTGTATAATTTTGCCGTTTATAGTCTTAACTGCAAAAAGGCCTATTGTTTTGTGTGGCATAAAATACTAGACAAAAGAGGATCTTCAGAGGTAGCAAGCTGTCTTAAAATATTTATTGAAAAACAAGTCCAGAAAGGATACAATGCATTTTTGTTCTGGTCCGATAACTATTCAGGCCAAAACTATATTTACATTTTATGCATATGAGCAGCCAACAAGTATCAGATCAAAATTACATATAGATTTTTGGAAAAGGGGTACACCCAAAATGAAGGTCATGCACGCGAATGCTACAATTGAGAAACGGAACAAAAATATGGAAGTATTTGTTCCGGCGCAATTGTACTCCAATATACGGTGTGCTAAAATCAAACCACCTTTTTATTGCATCTCAGAAAATGCGTCAAAAACGGTTTTTGAATTTCAAAATTTTAACAGACGAGCTAAATTTTCTGAAAAAAACAGACAATGAAAAATTCTTGTCGAATAAAGTTCGTATGGAGTAATAGCACAAATGTTGGGTGTTGGGTGTGACACAATAAGGAAGGGGTTGATTGTCTATAGCCATGACTGCCATGGTTTATATTCCAACTTTGTAACTATGTAGAAACCACGAAATGTGTCTACTATACCTCCAAGTGGTACATCCGGGCGACGATGGAATATTCTTTGGCTAAATACTAGTGGCGAGTGAAACAAACAAGGAAAAAATTGCTCCAGGTGGTATAAATGATACTCAGAGAAATCCACTTATTTCAGAGATCGATTCCACGGGTTTTGGGGGAGAGGATTCATTGCTATACTATAATTATTACAAGCACACCCAAGATAAGTTATGGGAAAATGATAATACTCAACTGAGTCCAAAAAAAAGGAAATATTTCATATCCATTTCCAAAGGAGTCAGAAGTTAACTCGATCTCCTACGAAACTCACTAGCCCTTTTTTCGAAGGCAATATCAAATAAGTACTAAAGGAACAATTACTCCTGAAAAATAAGGAAAATCCGAAAAAGAAACTGTTGCAAGGAACTCCAATCATTATATAACTGAAAAAAGCTGTGCAAATTGTACTTTACAAGTTTTTTTTTAGTGTAATTTGATTTTAAGTACAAAAAAATTATAAATTTGGTCATATTAAATTTAAACATAAAAGGTTTAAAAAATCCAAAATTCTCTTTTAAATATTAAAATTTAAAACATAAAAGTTTTAAAATTTTCCAGAATGTTTCACAACTAAAAAAAACATAAGAGTTAGGTTAACTTTTCCATATTAAAAAATTGAACGCATCGAAGGTGTAATAAACGAAATTTGCATTGTTTCTTATAATTCGCTAGAACAACGTGATCATACGACGTATAAAAAAGCTAGTATGTGTTTTTTAAAAGTTATTAAGCTCTGCAAAATTACGTCGCAGAGCTTAAAAACAACATGGAAGTGATTTTAAACAGAAACAAGGAATTAGAAGCGAGGATTGCACACCTAGAAAAAGGAAATGAAGAGAAACCCAACAGTGATTCAAACATGGATCTAAGCATTCATCAACAAGGGGAAGACGAAAACGAGGATTACCCGACAGTATTTATTTCAAGGAATCGAAAGAAGAGGAAACAAAATAGCCCAACCGAAAAGGAAACCACCATGATAAGCCTAAAAATTGACTCACCAACAGAGGCAATAAAGACGTCCGAATCAGTCAAAACATTAAAAGTGCCTCAACAAGTAAAATCTACCAATAGTGAAGTGAAAAGTGCTAGTGTAATCAACACTCAGAAAGAAGGGAAAAATCCGCCAATTGTTGCGTATAACCTAAACATTAAAGAAACGGTTACAAAATTAAATGAAGTGTTAGGATCAAATAATTATTCGTTAAAAAAAATAAATCGGAATGTGACACACGTAAATACAAACAACTTGAAAGGATTCAAGGATGCTCAGGATGTTATTAAGAGGGCTGATAAAAATTTCTACACATATACACCGAAGGAGATGAAAAACCACACCATATTGCTAAAAGGGATTGACAACAGTTTCGACCAAGATGACATCCTATCAGCTCTAGAAGAACATCAGGTAAGTCAGTTTATTGTAAAAATTTCAAAATATACTACCCGAAAATCCATCAAAGACAACCGAGATCTAAACATCTGGCTTCTCCAAATTAAACCCAATTCATTTGATAAATTTAATAGTATTAAATACATTTTACATCAGAGTATATTCTTCGAAAATCTAGTAAAATCAGAAACAATACAATGTAGAAACTGCCAACGTTACGGACATGCAGCATCAAACTGTAACATGACTTACAGATGCGTTAAATGCTCTGAAACCCACGGACCAGGACAATGCGCGAAGCAAAACAGAGAAATGGAACCATACTGCATCAATTGCAATAGTACTGGACACCCTGCCAACTACCGTCAATGTCCAAAATACTTAGAAATTTTAAATAGAAAAGAAGAAATTAGACACCAACAAGAAGTACAAAAAGTAGAAAAAATTCAAATGTACAATAGTAACTTTAAACCAGGATTATCATATTCAGGGGCAACCACACTCTCAAACCGTACCTCTCCACCAAATCCTCCAAAACCCCAAAAACAACAACAACCAGTTAAAACACAGGCAACTAATTGGGATCAAACATGCGGTGGGATGTTTGACCTAAATTTCACAGAAACTCTAAGACAATTCCATAACTTTAGCCCTAGATACAACGCTATCACGGACCCAATAACCAAAAAAATTGCATTATTCGAGTTCTTCGCAAAAATGACTAATATTCAATGACTTGTCACAACTCAACCCTTACAATAATACAGCTCAATATAAACTCTCTAATTAGCCGAAAAAAAAGGCACGAAATGGATGTTTTTCTTAACAAAGTTAAACCCCACATCGTTCTCTTAAACGAGACAAAAATTAAACCTCATCATAAAATTCAATTTAAAAACTACACGTTTGTCCGACAAGACCGCCTCCATAATAAAGGGGGAGGTACTGGAATTCTTATACAACAAGACATTAGTCATACGACAATAAAATCTCCCACTAGCATCCATTCCCTTGAAACTTCAATAATTAAAATTTCGAGTAATAAAAACGAGGTTATAGTAGTATCTGCATATTTTACACCAAATACCAATTGCCCAGCATTAATAACTCAAGACCTGACAGAAATAATGAAACTTAAATCTCACACCAACGCACACGTCATACTCGGAGGTGATTTAAATTCAAAACATTCTTTCTGGGGTAACACAACATCCAACCCCAGTGGAGATAATTTGATGAACTGGTTTAATACCCACAGCCTCACAGAAAATATTAAACTCCTGCACACAGACCAACCATCTTACTATAAGGCTGACTGTAGCTCATACTTAGACATCTTTATAATATCTGATAATATAACGGTTCATCATGACCAATATAGTTTTCCAAACCTTAAAACCTATGATTTTGAATCCGACCATCGTGCAGTTGAGCTAAAAATTTCACTAAACTTTAGAATACCAAGACAACCTCCAAAACAAATACCAAATTATAGTGTAGTCGATTGGGATAATCTAAATGACTACTTAAATTCAAAGATTGATGACGTATACATACCAACAAATAAAGTCCTTACCAAATTAGAAATAGATGAAATATTATTGAAACTACAAGAAATACTGAGAGATACGCTACAGAAACACGTACCACTAACAACACTAAACTACACCACCCAAATCCCCCTTCCCTCCAATATTATCAAATTTATCAAGTTTAAAAATACCCTTCGCCGACAACTACACAGAAATAGATACACCCCTGCCGCACAAAGTATCAAATCACAAGTTAACAATGCAAATTCTATAATAAAACAACTAGTAAATATCCACTATGAAAACCACTGGAGGGCGAAACTATCAAGCATCAGACTGACTAACAACACCTTTAAGGAAATTAACCGACTGACAAATAGGAAAAATTACCACAATATTCCAACGTTGATGAATCTCGTAACCAACTCAAAAATAACAGACGATCTTGAAAAGGCTAATCTACTAGGACAAACCTTCGAAAATATACATACACAGAACAAGCTCTTAGGTTATGACTGGTTCACTGACGCAATCAATAAGCAGGTGGAAAATTATATAGATACAACCAAAATACCATTAATACAATTTACAAACGATCTAACCACCGAAAACTACCATCAAAACAGCAACATAACAAACAGACTAGCATCACCAGCTGACATCAAATTTTATATAAACTCGAGAAATAATAAAAAATCTTCAGGTAAAGATAAAATTCCCAACTACGCGTTAAAAAAATTCTCCTTTACTTTCATTGAAACTTTGTCAGCCATCATTAATCATTGCTACAATATAGGCTATTTTCCTGACATCTGGAAATCGGCTATAATAGCTCCCATACACAAACCCGGGAAACCACCTGATCTGCCATCAAGTTACAGACAAATATCTCTCCTATCAAACATCAGTAAAATCTACGAAAAATTTATATTAGAAAAAATTCAAGACCACTGTGACGAACATAACCTCATTCCTATTAATCAATTTGGTTTTCGAGCATCTCATTCGACTACTCACGCCGCCGTAATTTTAAAAACGGACATTGCATTAAAGTTAAATCAAAAAATCCCAACGTTAGCTTGCCTCCTAGACGTAGAAAAGGCATTTGACACGACTTGGACTGAAGGAGTAATTTTTAAACTGATCAAAATGAAATTTGACCCACACCTTGTAAGAACCATAAATAGCTTTCTAAAAGAACATCAAGAAGGCAGAAGAAGATCTGAACGTTTATCTAGGAACCCTTAGTGATTATTTTAATAAATGGAAGATCAAAATCAACATCAATAAATGCGAAGCAATAGTATTCAAAGGGAATAAAGTACTCACGAAGGCACAACAAATAAAAAGCAGGAACATAGATATTAAAATCAACAACACAACCATGAAGAGAACACGTCAAGTCAAATATCTAGGAATAACATTAACAGAGGATCTTAAGCCATATAAACACATCAAGTCAATCATCCAGAAAGCTTTAATATCAAGCAATAGAATAAAGTCAGTTCTACACTATAAAAGTTCACTGCAGAAAAGGATCAAACTATTATGCTACAAACAGCTAATTAGACCAATTCTAACATATGGTTTCCCAGCTTGGTCGGACCTATCATCAAGTCAAATGGAAAAATTAAGACAATTCGAAAGAAGAACACTAAGAACATGCACCAACATACAACGCAAAGCCGATTCCTACGAATACGTCAACAACACCATTCTCTACAAAGAAGCGGACATCTCCAGGATTGACAAATTCGTCGTAAAGAACTGCGTCAATTTCTTCGAACGTGCGGAGAGAAGCAGAAACCATTTGATCAAAAAGAGCGCCAACATACCAGAAAACATCATAGAAGAAGAAGTCAAATATCATCCACCATGTACCATTAAACATCTCAACGACACAAATCAACTTTACAACAACAATCAACAATTAATCCATTACCACAAACCAGCAAGATCTAATATACAACACCTAGTTTATAACATTAATCAATAGAAAAATATATCATGTATAATAAATAATTTAATATAAGTCAGATCAAAAAATAAAGATCATTCCCCTGTAAATACACAACCCCCCCCCCCCCCACCCCTCCATTATTGTAAATACCCTTATTTAAAAATAAGCATTTCAGCATCTATATGTACCATAGCCATCAAGGTCATATAATTAAATATCATATAAATAAATAAATAATTAAGGATTAGTAAATAAATTATTAGAGTAATACTTAGATAAAGAAATTTTTTTAAGCTTCTGTTAAGTACCACTAGATTAAGTATAATAAATAAGAACTTGTATAAATTATTAATTGGCAATAAAAGTTAAAAGTAAAAAAAAAAAAAAGTTTTAAAAGTTATTCATTTTTTAAATTTTCTTTTATATTTATATAAATTGAATTGTTTTTTAAAAAATTTTCAAGTTGTGTGTAAAAATTTTCATAATGGCAAATAGTAATAACTCCAATGAATTTCAAGTTATTATTAATAAAAAAAAAGAAAACTAGATGCGGGCGCAATAAATGGTGCTGCTAAAAAGCCACTCCCACAGTATACCGTTCCGGTAGGTAGCCGTTTTGAGCCTCTTAACAATGCTCGTGTTGCAGAGCCTATGGATAAGGCAAAAACTCTTCCCATTATTGTAGACTGCAAGAAGGAGGAGGTCGTGTCATTGCTTGCAAAATAGACAAGCTTCATCGGAATCACTAAATTTAAGAACGAGAATACACGGCCGTAATTCTCGGCCTTTATCAAGTAGAGGCTAAGACAGTAAAGTTGGCCATCACCAACGCAAGAGTTGCAGTCAAATCATTGACAAACTGCAAAACCAAATCAAATATATCGTTGTTTGTTGCGCGTTTTGCCAGAGAGACAACGAACATCAAGGAGCTCCACGAGAAATGTGGGTTGCTGTGTAACTACGTAGTTACATAGAGTGCTTCAATTGCCATTATATGTACCAGATCCGGCACCACCTGTTAATTTTTGGGATAAACCAGAACATAAACCTCCAGCAACAACTGGAAACCTTTTTGCAGAATTAAAGTCGCGATTTGAGGAATTACAACAGATCCCGAACATAAAAGAAATCATCGAATTGAAATTGTCAATTCATTTACCAATAGTATTAATGCTAGTCGAAAAAAACCTTGTTCCATAATTCCTAAAAAAGAGGAGTTCGAAAACTTTATCCAAGTCCATCAACCAATAGTATTTATGCTAGTCGAAACATGGCTTGGACAGGATAAGAACTTCACTCTCACAGGATAAGAAATCCTTCAACTATAAACCTAATTCTTTCCAAAAATTATTCAAAAATCACTAATATAGATAAAGCCAACCTTCTTGCGAAACAATTTCATCTCGCACACCAAATCTGTCTCCATCCAATAGATCCCAAAAACGAGTCACAAGCTCAAAAATCAGTCCAAGAAATCGAATCATCCTCAATTAAACTTACTTCTGATGATGTTATTCATCCACCAGAACTGAGACAATTCTCAAAAATATTCATCCAAATAACACCTCTGGCCATGATAATTAGTCACCTCTAGTAATCAAAAATCTGCCAAAAAGGCATCATGTATCTATTAGCAATATTAAATCCATACATTCGCCTTTCTTATTTTCCTTTAGTTTGGAAACATGCCAAAGTTATCCCAATTCACAAACCAAACAAGCCATCTTCAGATGTGTCTAGCTATAGGCCATTCAGCTTTCATCCTGTTCTTGGAAAAATCGTTGAATGCACCATTCTCACTATAGAATACTTTCCTACGTAGAAAGTTTTAAAGTTCTAGCTGACCACCAGTTCGGTTTCCGATCGGGTCATTCTGCTCAACACCAACTCGTTCGACTTGGTGAGCATGTTGTCTTAATGTTAACATGAATAAGTCTACTGGACTTATCATGTTTGATATTGAGAAAGCATTTGGTTCAGTCTGGCACGATGGACTCCTTTGCCAACTCCATCGGATGAACTTTCCAAACTTCATACTTAAAATAATCCAATAATTCCTTCATCAGCACTCTTTCCATGTTCATATACATGGAGAATCTTCAGGAATACTCGATATCCCATCAGGTATTTCAACGACCTCCCCACACCCAAATCTTGCCAATTGGCTGTTTTTTGTGGATAATATAGCAGTAATCACCAAATGCAAGTAGTACAAAATAAATGTAACAGAATAGCTCTATCATTACCAAAATCCACTCCTATCCATGAACTCCATGAATTAGAAAATATTCCTACCATGACCTTTAGTATCCTCACTAGGCAACACGCAATCATCTGTCATTTCATTCCGAATCAAGCTCAAATTGATTCGGAAATTTTAGAATTAAGATTTAAAATTATAAATCAAAATAAAATAAAAATTAAAAAAAAATTTAGATTTTAAGCATAGTTTTTAAGAGGTCATTTAAATAATATACTTTTATTTAGTTAAGTTTTGAACCAAATGCAAGTAGACGAAAATACAAGTAGAAGTTCAAGAGCTACATGGTAGCTGCATTTTTTTTCCTAAAAATATATTTAATTGGTTAATATTTACATAAATTTTCTTTAGCCTAAACGGTAGCTACATTGGTTCATACTTGGTTTTAATACTTCGTATAATCACGTTGTTCTAGTGAATTATATAAGATGGAAACAATACAAATTAACCTAACTCTTATGTTTTTTTTGAGTTGAGAATCATTATGGACAATTTTAAATCTTTTATGGTTTAAATTTTAATATTTAACAGAAAATTATGGATTATTTAAATCTTTTATGTTTAAATTTAGTATGACCAAATATATAATTTTTTTTGTACTTAAAATCAAACGGTTAGAGTTTTCTTCATTAGTTGCCAAAACAAAAAGGATTTATTTCAAGTGTTTTTGGTTTATTTTAGATCAGAACTTTTTATGATAAAATTAATGATTTGTAAGCTTTTAAATTATTGTTATTTTTTAATTAATGCTTTTTAAATAAGTTTTAAACTTTTTGAAGTTTAAGAATTAGCATTGAATTGTTTCAATATTCAATAAAACTATTGTGGTTTAAAAAAATGGTTTAAAATTAGTTTAGATTTTTAACCGTGTAGCCAACTTCAACGACTGCCATAAAAAGTCGGTACTCTACCAAATCAACACCATCAAAGTAACAACAAAATCGTCACAATACCCGGGTCACAATACCTGTGCACAGATACCTAAAAAACTATTGGAGTTTTGGCATAGTGTATTATCATAGATTAAAATATAAAAAGATGTTCCAAATAGAACAAAAAATAAAAGTAAGTGACATGTACCTCTAAATATGCTGACCAACAGCTTGCATAGGTACCACTAGTTTGCATAAAAATTTAAACGCATTTTTCCATCTCTATTATATCTTAATCTCAGGTATTATGGACCGATGAGTCTATAGCTTTTGTTAAAATGGCACATATGGCAAAAAAAATTTATTATTCGACTGCGAAAGAAAAGACTGTATGCAGCGGTATAATGCCAACTCGCCGTTTACGGCTTTGGTAATCTGGTTAGATTCTCTGAAAAAGTAGCATCAACTATTTACCGAAAATGCTCTTGTTTTCGGGTCTGTTAATGAAATGGCGGACACTTTATTTTACTCCAATTCATAAGACCAGAATGATAACTAAATTTTTACGAAATTTGAAACAAGAAACCATCGATTGGCTTACTCAAAGTCCCGCTTTAAATCTGTTTAAGAATCTATGACCATATAGAAGCAAAATATGACCGTTGTTACTGGAAGACAGTCCAGCGAAACGATTGCCGAAACAAAACATGTTTGGAATAAGATACTAAGAGAGATCGTCGAAAATCTGGAGAGTTTGATTCCCGACTGGCTGCAAGAAATCATTGACAATAAGGGTGGAAATACTTTCTATACTAATTTAACACAAAAAAAATGTTATATTTTATAATTATATATATATATATATATATATATATATATATATATATATATATATATATATATATATATATATATATATATATGTATATATATATATATATATATATATATATATATATATATATATATATATATATATATATATACAGTGGACCACCGGTTTTACGATGGTAATTCGTTCCACTAACTTCATCGTATTGTGAAATTAGCGTAAAGTAAACCACACTTTACATGTAAACGACTTAAACCGTTACAAGGCGACGAAATTGAACTAAACTTTTTTTTTGAATCCCTCGATTTGCCATTCTTGACATATCTCAGATACCTCATTCCAAGAACTAACAATTAAATTTATGCAATCTGCAATGTTAAATTTATTTTACAATCAAAAATTATTTTACCTTTTTATCCTTAGTGCAAAAATATATGAGTTTTAAAATTCTCGTACCTATTAAGTTCAAGTCTAAAAGTTCCATGCAAAGACTAAGTCAAACTTACATTTAATGGTGAGCTCAAACTGATGAGTTGTTGGGATTTTAAATTATAATACTGGTCTACTTAAGTTGCTCAAAAAAGCTTTCCACTACTAGCCTAACAATTTAATCTTTAATGCTTTAATGCAAAAACCCGGTTGGCTTCTAATTTTAATTTATTACTATTTTGTTATCATTAAATTAGTTTCGGATACAACAACATTTAAAATCTTATAAGAGCTTAAAATAATAAAAAAAAGTTTACTTATTGAAATTTAAAATTATAAATAAAAAATTTATTAAAGATTTTCTAAAATCGAAATTTTTTCTAATTTGTCTATTGCACTTTTTTGCTATATACAAGCTTTGAAGTACTTTGATTTTTTGGAGATCGTTCTTAAAAATATCTTTTTAAATAAATTATATATATATATATATATATATATATATATATATATATATATATATATATATATATATATATATATCTATATATATATATATATATATATATATATATATATATATATATATATATATATATATATATATATATGTATATATATATATATATATATATATATATATATATATATATATATATATATATTTTATATAGATATAATTGATTGGTTATAAAAGATTGGATCATTTACAGGAAATCCTTAAGATTCCCTTCGGCAAAAAATGTTGCTTTATATTTCATTTATTTTTTATCTGATTGTAGTCGTAGTTTATATAGTACAGCGTAACTATAGTGTGGTGCCGCATTTTTCGCTCTCCATCACCATATAAATAACAAAAAAAAAAAAAAAAAGATGTCCGTGACACGTTTACTGCACCTGGTCATGCAAAGAGTATTATATATATATATATATATATATATATATATATATATATATATATATATATATATATATATATATATATATATATAAATATATATATACATATATATAAATAATAGTAATTAGAAATAGTAAATTATATTTGTTTAATGAGAATATATATATATATATATATATATATATATATATATATATATATATATATATATATATATATATATATATATATATATATATAAATATATATATATATATATATATATATATATATATATATATATATATATATATATATATATATATATATATATATATATATATATATATATATATATATATATATATATATATATATATATATATATATATATATATATATATATATATATATATATATATATAAACAATTTTACAATTTTGCCTTTAACCATAACATTATAATATACCTGTACACACATTAAATAAAAAAAAGAAAAGTTTGATTTGTTGTAAAATCGCGTGGGTGGAAAATATAAAGTGAACTAAAATTATTTTAATTAAAGTTAACGATAAGAAACAAAATTAAAGCAAAAACTATAAACTAAACTAACTTGTAGATGAAGAATTTAATAATAATCAGGTGATATGCGTGGGACACGTACATTAAAATATACACATATGTATTCACATATATAAAATAAAAAACCAAATCATTGATATCGACACGATCGATTAAAAAATTAAAATTTTTGAATAAATTTGCAATAAAAATAGAAATTAGTCGAATTCTAATTAAAAACAAAAAAAAATGTTCTAAAATTTATAAACATTTATAATAATCTAAAAATTTGTTAAAAAGGTGACAAAAAATTTGTTAAAAAAACTAAAAAAGCGTTATATGATCTTCGTTTTTTTTTTTTTTTTTTTAGAAAATTACCGATCACCTAAATATATTTTTTATACAATATTATTATAAACGACTTATAACAACAATTAAAATCAAATATTCTGTTGTTGGTATTCTTTTATGTACGGGTTGATAAATGATCGATAATACAAAAACCGTTTTATTAATCTCGCATTTCTTTTGAATAAAAAAAACTGACGACGATCGACTTAATTAACATTAAATTAATAAAGTATCATATTTCTTTAAAAAAAATTTATGTTTTGTTTTTCAATAAATTTTTTTCAACCATTCGATTTTAAATTGATCTTACAATTTTTTTTAAAAAGTTTGCTAAATTTGTTTTTTATGTCATTATGTCATCCGGATTTAAGCGCAAGTGTGATCAATGATCTAAAAAATTGTAATGTCCAGAAATAATTTTGCAAAATATTTACTAAATTTTTGAGTTAGTTACATTTTACAAAATCTAAGAGCGTTTAAACTTGTAACACAGAGCACTACTAAAGTTCATAAAAAAACATTTTTTCAAATTTATAGTGTTAGTATTATGTTGTTACTTAAGTAACTCTTTTAACTTAAAAGTTCAAAACAGGGAATATTAGATTTTTATAGTAAATCTTTAATACTTCTTTAACCCAACCTTATCTCCAGCTTTTTCAATGCAAAGGCAAAAAACATAACAAATGGACCTTTAGACAACATTGTTTTGAAATATTTAGCTTAAGGTCAAATACTTTAAAGTTTAAAGTTTAAAGTTTAAAGTTTAAAGTTTAAAGTTTAAAGTTTAAAGTTTAAAGTTTAAAGTTTAAAGTTTAAAGTTTAAAGTTTAAAGTTTAAAGTTTAAAGTTTAAAGTTTAAAGTTTAAAGTTTAAAGTTTAAAGTTTAAAGTTTAAAGTTTAAAGTTTAAAGTTTAAAGTTTAAAGTTTAAAGTTTAAAGTTTAAAGTTTAAAGTTTAAAGTTTAAAGTTTAAAGTTTAAAGTTTAAAGTTTAAAGTTTAAAGTTTAAAGTTTAAAGTTTAAAGTTTAAAGTTTAAAGTTTAAAGTTTAAAGTTTAAAGTTTAAAGTTTAAAGTTTAAAGTTTAAAGTTTAAAGTTTAAAGTTTAAAGTTTAAAGTTTAAAGTTTAAAGTTTAAAGTTTAAAGTTTAAAGTTTAAAGTTTAAAGTTTAAAGTTTAAAGTTTAAAGTTTAAAGTTTAAAGTTTAAAGTTTAAAGTTTAAAGTTTAAAGTTTAAAGTTTAAAGTTTAAAGTTTAAAGTTTAAAGTTTAAAGTTTAAAGTTTAAAGTTTAAAGTTTAAAGTTTAAAGTTTAAAGTTTAAAGTTTAAAGTTTAAAGTTTAAAGTTTAAAGTTTAAAGTTTAAAGTTTAAAGTTTAAAGTTTAAAGTTTAAAGTTTAAAGTTTAAAGTTTAAAGTTTAAAGTTTAAAGTTTAAAGTTTAAAGTTTAAAGTTTAAAGTTTAAAGTTTAAAGTTTAAAGTTTAAAGTTTAAAGTTTAAAGTTTAAAGTTTAAAGTTTAAAGTTTAAAGTTTAAAGTTTAAAGTTTAAAGTTTAAAGTTTAAAGTTTAAAGTTTAAAGTTTAAAGTTTAAAGTTTAAAGTTTAAAGTTTAAAGTTTAAAGTTTAAAGTTTAAAGTTTAAAGTTTAAAGTTTAAAGTTTAAAGTTTAAAGTTTAAAGTTTAAAGTTTAAAGTTTAAAGTTTAAAGTTTAAAGTTTAAAGTTTAAAGTTTAAAGTTTAAAGTTTAAAGTTTAAAGTTTAAAGTTTAAAGTTTAAAGTTTAAAGTTTAAAGTTTAAAGTTTAAAGTTTAAAGTTTAAAGTTTAAAGTTTAAAGTTTAAAGTTTAAAGTTTAAAGTTTAAAGTTTAAAGTTTAAAGTTTAAAGTTTAAAGTTTAAAGTTTAAAGTTTAAAGTTTAAAGTTTAAAGTTTAAAGTTTAAAGTTTAAAGTTTAAAGTTTAAAGTTTAAAGTTTAAAGTTTAAAGTTTAAAGTTTAAAGTTTAAAGTTTAAAGTTTAAAGTTTAAAGTTTAAAGTTTAAAGTTTAAAGTTTAAAGTTTAAAGTTTAAAGTTTAAAGTTTAAAGTTTAAAGTTTAAAGTTTAAAGTTTAAAGTTTAAAGTTTAAAGTTTAAAGTTTAAAGTTTAAAGTTTAAAGTTTAAAGTTTAAAGTTTAAGGAAATTGGAGAACATACCGAAATACCGAAAGTATGGGGCCTCCATTTTTGTGTGCCTAGCCGCAAAGATGGTTAATATAGAAACAGTATGTGAAACCACAACCTAAGCTTTCTCTTTTAGGCACTACACACAATGTATTTCACTAAAGGCAAGAACTTTCTAGGTGCAAACATTCACTTAAATGAGTTGCTTGAGAATATTATATCGAAGATTTCTAAGATAACTTCCATCATTATACAGTACAAAGTTAGGTTGAAATTTATTTCCCACTAAGCACACAGCACATGCGTGTTTTATAGCAGACAACAGAAAAAATTACAAGCAAGTAAAACAAGCTAGTAAAAATTAATTTGGAAAGTATGTTGGTTGTATATCTTTTCCACAGTTTTAAACCAGGAGAGCGAACACCAACGTTGTGGATTAAAATGTTAAAAATCTAGCGTTTTTTTTCCTACAGTTAAACGGCGATTTGTAAGCTCTATAGGAGCAGATAACATCGAGATTATCTAACTTCAAAAACTTGAAAAACTTGGAAAACTTGCTTTACAAGGTTGTAGAAACACATCCAGAAAGTGATGGAAAGGCACGGGTGGTAGATAAAAATATGGCTGGTTAAATTTTAATATTAGATAATACGTATCTGGTAGAGCAATTAAATTGATTAGAGGTATTTTATCGGTTTAAAGGTTATTTTATTTAAGTTTAGTGTTAAATAATTTTTTGAATTCAGTTTTAATATTTGTATATCTATTTTTGCGTGTTAAATAATACATTCCTTTTTTCTTACTATTGTTAAATGTTAACCTGCAATTTGATATTATGTAAATATAATTTAGTTACACGTGACATCCATCAAAATTGATTAACTGTCTCCCACTAAAAATAATCTAGTTAAAACTAGACAACATTAAAAACATATTAGTAAAAAATAATATTTAAGATATGGCCGATAACCTGCTAAATTTTGACACTTGATATATGACCTTCCTTAAATTTAAACTATTATTGACCAATGTAAATATAAATTATACAAAATAGAACAATAAATTAATAATTATATATAGTATTACTTTAGCGAAACTAATCTAATATATATAACAATATATAATATTTACTATAAACTTTAAATACTAACTTTCTGTCTCTGTTGTTTTTAATTTTTTTTTATAGTTTGCACGTCGTTTATTCTCTATCGTTTTCTTATACATAATATAATATGCAAAATCACAACAAAGATACAAGGTCGTATGAATGCCGTTCTGTCAACTTGTTGTCTCGATAAAAACTTAATGCAAAATAATAGTTTATATAGAAATAATAATAGTAATAGTAATACAAACAATTGTACGATGCCAATCACATTTAAGGTGTGTTATGTGAAATTTTATTTTAAAAAATGAAAAGAGAATTTTAACTATTTATCGGTCGCGACACACTGTCGATTTAAAAGGATATAAATAATATTTTTTTTATCCACCTACAATCAAGTGAAAAAAATTTATTCAACATCTCATTAACACAAAAAAAAAATTGTTTTTTAACAATTAAGAAAGTTTCGTATTAATACCGCCTTCACATTTTATTTTTATTTTATTTTTTTTAATATATGTAATTCATTCTATTGTTTTTCCACCAAAATATCTTTTACACAATTTTATAGAAAACCTTAATGATCAAATTCATGTGGTGATGACATAAAATAATATAATGAATTTCTAAAGAAACCCATAAATTTATTATGTGTGTGTATATGAGTGGTATCTAACCGTGTTGTCTCCTCTAATATACACGAGAGATAACAAAAAAAAAATCAAATTCCACCTGCTTAAAACTATAATTTTTAAAGTTTTTTTTTTTTTTTTTTTAAATTAAGTATTAATGTGATCGTTATAAATAATGACCACGATCGTATATACATAATGAATGAACGATCATCGTTGTCGCCATCGATCTTATAAAATACTATCTTGATAGTATGATTAGAATAAAAAAAAAGTCCCTTCATTAAAATTTAATTAATATACAATATTAATGTCGCAGACAGTATATAAGGTTATGTCTTGCAAAAAAAAAAAGGTTAAACGATCGTACCAAATTTACATTTCATATATTTCATATAAATAGTATATTAAATATTTACAATGTGGGTGGGAGATTCTTTTATTGAAATAAAATAATAATTTTATATGATGTCATAAATATTCAATATATTTAATATTTGGTGATCGTGAGAACAAAAAAAAATGTTTTACACAAAGAGTGTGCCTCTTAAGATGGTAAAACACCTGTATTATATTATGTATTATATAACG
Source organism: Tipula confusa (assembly GCA_963556175.1). Taxonomy (NCBI): domain Eukaryota; kingdom Metazoa; phylum Arthropoda; class Insecta; order Diptera; family Tipulidae; genus Tipula; species Tipula confusa. Next base: position 109,450,380 of record OY744477.1, on the reverse strand, counting down.
ATTCGCCTCTGCGTATTAAATCAATGATCGCGCTAATTTTGAATTCAAAATTTGATCTCGATACAAAAGAGTCGGTTAAATATTTATATATATATATAAATATATATATATATATATATATATATATATATATATATATATATATATATATATCTATATATATATATATATATATATATATATATATATATATATATATATATATATATATATTATTTTCAAATCAAATATTTGGGATTAAATTTACATTTGAAAAGAAATGAAACTGGTTGAGATCGCGGAATAAGGTGATCATTATTACTCTTTTTTAATATTGTAGGTTTATGTTATTACATCGCCATAAACATTGACATTGTTTGCATATATATAGTAAGAATTTTAGAATATATTTACCCCATCCCTCGATTTACACGGTACTCGATTTACGCACTCACTCAAGAAATCACAACCTTAGGACAACAGGGATCTACCTTCCTGAGATAATCACTTAAACGAAGTTCAATCTTGAAGTTTTGTGTTGAAGATTTGAGTACAAAGATTATAAATGGCAGATAGAATTTTGCGTTCCAAATAAATTATAACAATAATAAATATATAACCTTGAACGTAAACCAAAGAGTATAAAAGAACATTGTTGCATACATTTTCTTAATTAGTTTTGTAAGATCTAGACTTAGATTTATTTTTTTGTATCACTTAACATCGTTGAAACTCTTAAATTGATATAATTGACTTTTAACAGTAACGATATCAATTAGATTTTCGTGTAATTTCAATGACGTATTTTGTCAGTTTAAGAGTTGTTTCATTTAATTTTAGTGTTAAATAAATTTTGTTTCTAACTTATATAGATTTTAAAATTTTGTGTGTTTTGGGACTAGTATTTTGAAATTTTGCAGTCTTGTGCCGTACGATCGACAATGTGTTGGTAACCAGATCGTGTACGTGTAAGCATTTAGGGTGATGGATCAATAGGGTAGGTAGTGGAGCGCGTCAACTTATTTAGACATGTTTTCCATTGTTGTAACTATGTTAGAGTCCACCAATTGTGCTCCAAAATCTCTGTGGTAACTTCATGTCTGGCTCCAGGCCAGGCTTTTCCTAGGCTAATAATTGTCATTTTATATAGGTCAAGAGCCTTCTGGTTGGCACAGGATTCCAACTAGACATGGTTCTTGTACCAACAACTATTGCGACAAGAACGAGAAACTCCAAGGTTCCCGCATAATACTGACGAAGGAAGCGGATAAAACCCTTTCCACTTACCTCCAATCATCAGGAGCGATACTCTTATCCTCCTTTGCCGCATCAATAACAGGTACGACAAAAGGGTCTTTCAAAATCTCGGTAAAAGATCTACTTGTATTTGCCTGCAATTTAGGCCTTTTAATGTCCTTAGGAGATTCTTCCTGAGATGTCTGTTGTTTAGACATGGAGCTGGAAATAGAACCATCTGGCATAAACTGCATAGAACTTGAAGCCCTTTTAGTCCACTCCAGTGTGGCAGTGTCTTAGTTCTATTGCTTTATTTCTATTTAAAGTATCTATATTCTTCCCGCGAGTGGCGGAGAAAGAAGGTCCATCCTTGCAGAGATCCACAATACAAGAATAATGCTAAATACATCTGAAGGACGCTAGGTATCCAGATGCTCTGTTTGCGACTGAGATATTTGAAAGGGCCCCAGCCAGGTTAATCATCAGCATGGGTCGCGTAACTCCTTAATCCAGTTCTTATTTTATAGTGCTAACACTCGCATCTAATATTTGGCCGATTGATGTCGTTGCCCAGGTGGTACTACGTGGAGGTATATTAAACACCAAAATACCATTAGGGAAAGGATTGGAAGTTTAATCCCCGTATCATTCACTGGATTTACACCTCTGTAGTTAGACCTGTTTTAATGTAAGGAGTCTCTGTTTGGTGGACAGCTCTAAGTACTGAGGCTAACCAAAAGTTGTTGATGGAAGTTCAAAGAATGCCACCCTGTGTATTAGTGGTGCACTTAGGACCACTTCTACTCAAACACTGGAGATTATCTTTCATCTTATACCTCTTGATATTTTAGCTAAAAAGATGGCTGCTTGTGCAGCTGCTAGGCTCATATCAATTTCTCTGTGTGGACCTACAATACTAAGTGGCACTAATCTATTCTAAATAATAAAATAATTCCCAAATCAATCGATTATTCCCGTCATCCTACATTGAGGCTAAATTTATAACTGATATTCCGGCCAGAGAGGACTGACTGAGTGAAGCAGTTATAAAGCCTGAGGCTCAGTACAGTATTAAGTTTCTAGGAGCAGACTTCAGCGGAGTGCGTGTTAAGGATATTCATCGCTTGGTCAGGATCAAATTGGTTTCAGTAGCGAGAGGTGGTAAGAAAATTCGTTGTGGTAGGGCTAAGGATCTTTTGTGCCTATGCCACGTCCTTGTATAACGGCCACCTAAACCTAACCTAACCTAACCTAACCTAAGCATATGAATTTCATTTGCATGATATTATCAGGAGGATCGATCTAAAGCTTGGTTGTAATGCCAAATCAGTCAATCAATGAAATGTTAAAAAGGCTAACCATCATGAGAGTTTTGAGAAAATTTTGTACCCTTTAAAATTTTTCTAAATATTTCACAATTTTGATAGGAGTTTTTGAAAATTTTGGAAGATTTAATATTTTCAATCTTAAAGAACCTGTTAAGGTAAGTTGCTGCAGGCATGGGTTTAGCACAAGCTCTAAAATTTTATGAAAATTCTGCAGGCATAATTTATTTCATAATTATGTATACAGAGCATAGGTTTCCTAAAAACTTGACCTTTGCTTGTGACTGACCATATTTCACTCCAATCAACCAGCAAATACGGGTTCGAAAAAAAGACACAGATTTTCAAAGGATATATAGTTTAGTGGTAATCTCTAGATATTCCCATCGAACAATTGCTATTAAAAACAGTGACTAATGGAAGGTCATCAGCACCGTTCCTAGTTATTCGATCGTTGTTGTAACTGGCACACGAAAATAAAGTTAAAACTTTATATATTATCAACAATTACTTCTGCTTGGGTGAACTTTTGTCGCATGTAACCACGTTCAATGCAGCATTCGATCTAAAAAAAACTGAGTAGGTTACTGGATTCGGAGGGATTTACGCTATGAAATTATATTTGAGTGCATGTCAACATGGCATAAAATTTGACGTGTGTTTGGTAACTTCATCGGTGATTTGCTTCGGTTATATCTAATAATATTTCCAGGATTCATGACGTTCTTTTGTGACAGATGCGTATAGGGAATTGACATCTGTTAACAAGCCATTAAAAGAAAACTACTTCTCGAAAGTATATCTATAAGTATAAAGATGAGGTAATTGGAAAAAGGGTTGGAGGACAACTATATTGATCGAAATAAAAGAAGACGATCAATCCGCCGTTTATAATATTATAGCAGCGAGGAAATTGTCTGATCGAAGCATTGTCACCAGTACCACTACCAAAAGAATAAATACCTCCATTCTATGGAGATATCAAACCGAACTTTTAACAATTTATCAACCAGATAACAATTATACAGGGAATTACTTTTTTATTGAAGCACATTACAATGACTATATACCAAACTAAGATTGCTAGCAAATAAGTTTAGCTCACAGCTATTCTTGTTAACACTGAAAACAGCCTCAATATATATGAAACAATGCTGAAAAAGTCAAAAGGAGTTCCTAAATTTGGAGACATTTTTTTTTTTTTTTTTTTTGAAAGATGATTTCAGTCATTAGATGCGATGGCAAATAAAAAGCAGTTATTTCACGTGCATAAGATTTACAGTATTTGAAAAGTCTGGATGCAACAACTATCTCTCAACTCGTTGCATACAACAATGTAAAGGTTCTCACAAATTGGAGCATTGCTACTTGTTGGAAAAATTGCCAAAGTTGGAAAAAGCATAATGGGTAATAATCTTTGTAGCAAATCAGCAATCGCCAGGAATATCTCCAAATAATGTAGTTAAGGCAGCAACTAGTTCTTATCAACTTGTAATATTAAGAGCATTAACAGAATCAGGGTTGCAAGTGATACTTTTTTTGACAAAGACCACCAACCAGTTTAACTTTTAAAAACAAAAGTCATACATTAAGATTTCAAGTATTGGTGGAAGGGAATCCAGTATTTATAGCATGCCGCATAATAAGCTCTCACAGAGACGTTAACAAGCCAATCGATTTAATACTAGAACTGCTATCCAGCAAAAACCAACAAAAACAAAATCCAAAAGGACCCGGAAGATGCTATGGCACAGGAAACTATGTTAAGATGGATTCTAATTAAAAACTTGGTCCAGCAAAATCTCATTTAAAGATGATCCTGTCAAACTTTGGGAATCTAGAAAGAGGGCTTCCACCAGGTTACTTAGCTCGAAAAAAATATAAATGAAGGATACTCCATTCAAACAACTTTACCAAAAATTCTTGGAGGAAAATGTAGACTTGAACTCTGATATCCTGAAGCCTGATATCTCGTTTGAGAACAGCTTCTTTACCCTGCATTAAGGCATAATCAAGTAAAATGCTACTATAAGACTAAGCTCCGAGAAGAGTTTGACTCCTCGTCCAAAAACTCTCCTATATTGTTACGACATCGTAATGAACAGCCTAAGACTAAAGTAGGGCTAGTTACACGGTTGCAAAATTACAACCTGTAAGAGAATACCAATCGACGGACAGTTATTCCATTTAAGAAAGATCGTTTTTACTTTTTTACCAAAATAAAGAGCAGCTACTTGACAAAATCAGCCGGAGAATATCTATCCAAATAGTCAAAACCACGCAAGGCAATTCTTACGAGAGCTACTCAAGTATTAATTGCAATGTAATGTAATTTAACAGCTGCAATTGAATTGCAAACTTATAATTTACCAAGTTCCAAAGTTAACTTCGAAGTACAGTAAACATCTATCTTACACAAGTGTTTTACACAATATTACCTTTGCAACGTATTCACCGTGTAAATCAAGGGACGAGTATATATGACATGGACATCACGATCGATCGATTGAATATGATGACCTGCCGCGCACTATACGATCACTCTATGAACTTTAAATAATTTAAAAATTTTTATTAAGTTATAAAATTTATAATCAGGCTTGTATAACAATTAAAAACCATCAATAATTTTATTCGAATATATGGGGAGATGATTAAGAGGTCATTCAAAGTAAAAAAAAAAAATTTATAAATTTTAGAATGATCATGACATTTCATTTTTATATTTTTCTAGTTGTGCTTTGCTTAGAGATGATTATGTAATTTTAAATTATTATTATTTATTGATTGATTACATTTTTTTTGGAGTTAGTTATATACGATATAAGATATGCACACGTAAGAATAATTCACCTCGTTTTACTCGTGTATATAATGACCAACAAAACACATCATAATCATAGCGTAATTTAAAACAAAACAAAAAATGTATATCTTTCCAACCAAAAAAGTGATTTATTATTGACGCATACTAATAACCTGAATCTTTTCCTATTCATATATAATCATCATCATCTTAATGTATTTTAAGATGAAGAAAAAAAAATGTTAACTCTTCTTCCACCTCCAACTTTATAACCAATTTATTTAGTTAAAATAAAAAAATAATAAAAGATTCACCAAATCAACCAAATCGAAATGTATAAAAAAAAAAAAAACAAGAAACGTGGGAAACTTGATCTTCATTCCGATCGATTTACTACTTTTTTTTTTACATATTATAATACATTCATTTGATATTCGTCTTAAAGTAACACACAAAAAAAAAAAAAAAAAAAGCAGCAGCATTTCAATTTTTTGTTTTTTATCTATCTTATTCTAATATTTAAAACAACATATATAAATGTGTACGATCACTTGCGATCGTATATTATTTTATCTCTATCTCATTCACAAAAACAAGTGTATATTATGCGCGATCATACCAGCATGTCTATATATATACTGTATGTATATATACAAAATGAATACATCTGATGATCATCGTTTTGATGAGCGCAAGGTGATTTTTTTTTTACATTAAGACGAGAGAGAAGTAATTTTGTAAGAAGTGAAGGTGTATTTCAAAATAGTGATCGCGCACAACAAATAAATAATATAGAATATACATATATTAAACCTGTTTTTTTATAAGATCGTACATTCATTTAAAATATGAAGATCGACCATCGTCATTATTTTATAAGATGATCGTCATTACTTATATTTATATAAATATAGTATTAGTAGTATTATGTATAAATTAGTAAAGTGATCGCGACATTTTTTTTTTCAATATTTAATTACTATTATTATAAAATAAAACAACCGTTATTAATTTGTTTTTAATTTTTTTATATATGTATATATGTTTCTCTTAATTAATTTAGATTGTTTTTTATGTTATTTTCTTACGAATATATGATAAGATATTTAATGGATTAAAAGAATAAAATAACAGGTGAACGATCATAAAGGTAAAAACGCACGTGTCAAAATACAACATAAATATTTAGCGATCACGTTAACAAAAAAAATTTCGTTGAAAAAAGGTCAATAATTATAAAATGAGAGCGATCGCGATCACATGATCTTGCTTTAATCAATTTTTATTTTATTTTTGTTAAAAGTATGTTTTAATGTGTGTTACTGTTGTGTATATAATATGACCATTAAAACTTAATGAAAACAACAACAAAAATTATAAAAAGAAAAGATCAAACCAAATAATATATGTTTTAAATATTTTGAGTCATTTTTAACGATTACAATCAAACCAAAAAAAAAAACAAAAAAACGATCGCCAATCAAAATTTTGCTTTAAACCAAACAAACGAAACAAAAAACTCAATAATCAAAGTAAAAACAAAATGACAATATCCAAAACGAAATTAACGATGAATTTCTTAAGCACAAAACTATAACAACTGTACGACAACGAAGAAGAAACGTATATAACAACAAGTAGAAGTGAAGTTAGTAATCACAATAATAATAACAATAATAATAATAAAAACGAATAAAAAAATAAAAATAAAATAAAAAATGTATTAAAAACAAGTGAACTGTACAACAACAAATGATAAAAAGAAATCTTAAAGAAATTTATGGATAAGAAATGAAGAAAAAAAAGCGGTAAAATTCGTTTTGAAGTTTTGTTTTTTTTTTCATCCCGCGCTTTTCTTATTTATTTCTTGTCTTATTTATTTTTATGTTGTTGTTTTTTTTTCGATCCTTATAATAATAATATTAATAATCAAGCGACTCGATCAAGAATTGTAATAAAATATATTTTACTATGGTTACAAAAAAACAAATTAAAATAAAGCGCACCAGTGACATCTCTTATGGAATAGGGAATATAAATTAAAAGATCATTTACAAATTAAAGTGTGTAGCAAGATAAATAAAATGTCAATCAAAAATAATTTGATTTTAATGCGATTTTGATTAGTTCTAAAAATAAAATTATATGTACTAAAAAGTAAAATATAATTAATACGATCTTGTAATCGTTTTTGTGAGACGCAAAAATCCAATATTTTAAAGCACATGTCTATTTTGTATTGTAAAGTCAATGTAATCATATCGTTTTACCGATCAGAAATCTTCGCATTTTATATGAATAATCTCGCAAGGGTTTTTTTCCGTTAGCACAGTATCTTCTATTTGTAAATAGTCGTATAAAGATTTTACTACTTTGTGAGTTTACTATCCCTCGTAACTGACAAATTTAGTATGCTATATGTATTGTCGGTCGGGTTACTAAGAGCACTGTGTTTACATTTAACGCTCAAACCGTTATCGCATTTAACTATGTTAGCTGTTTGGAGTAGGTTAAATACAAAGGTCTCTCCAGCTCCGACACCTTTTGTAGTCAACAATCTAGTGCGGTCTTTCTTACCATAAACTTGTTCTTGGATACCGTAGGTGATGTGAACGAATATCTTAATCTATATCCCACTGGCATAGCATTCTCTAGTAATTAGAGAACACTCTCCAAAGTAAATCTCTTTTTCTACAAGCCTCCATGTGTGTGCTAGTTTATGTTAATCTTCATAGCATATAAATTTATATGTTAAAAAGAAGGCAATAAAAGTAGTTCTCAGGTTCGATTATTGATGTAAAGATTGAAACTCGTACATCTGTTGTAAATTTTCTAACTGCCATCTTCATATTGTTCTTGAACTTTATGACTGCATTTCGTTTGCCAGTTTCTGATTCCGGTTGATAAGTGTCATCATCATAACTTTCCTCACTGTAGTGTGTTTCTGATAGTAAGGTTTAAAGAGCAATTCAAATTCAACAAAGATCATGTTATTGAAATCGGTAGTCCAGTTACTCATCTGACCTTAGCAAATTACGGTTGAAATATTTAAAGGTATCTTGAATCATGGTTTTATTCAAGTCAAAAGCATTCTGAACATTGATGTTCAGGCTACTGCATATTTTCAGGCATATGCCCTTTTTTGAGCGGTTTCTCACTTGAAGATATGCCAGAGATATCATTAAGAGGTTTTTTTAAAATGTTTGTTTTTTAAGGCGGATTGGTTAGATGGCCTATATCGAGCTGATTGGGATGTGGGATGAATATCGAAAAACGAATATCACTGTCTACGAGAATCATCGCAGTTTCTTTGAGCAGGGGAAATTCAGACAAGTATAAGGACAGCGTCACTTAAAACCAATCATTCGCCCCAAATTGACATGCACTCTTGTTCATCCAAATTCGGTCACATCTTTACAAATTTCAAAACGATCCAAGAAACAAAATATTACAGCTTAGACATATATTAAAATACCAGGAAGAATTAAATAAAGCTATCTCCCAAATAGTGAACAGAAAAACATTTGCTCTTCTGCTAACGTGTTTCAGGACAAATCTATCACAATTTTGATTAAAAGTGAGAAACAGCTTCAGTCCTATGGTTCTATCTGAAAAAGATCCGGGTTATATGTAGTGAGCTACATAATTAAAAATAAAGCAACAAAAATCGAACTGAAACCACAGCGAAAAAATGCAGCGCAACTTGTGTTGGAACCTATACAGGGAATAATTGTAACTGCCTAGTCTAAATCCGCAGTTAAATATATATATGTAGTAAGTATAGAGGTCAACAGTTTTATGGCTAAATTTCATAGTTTTGGTTTTACCGTGTAATTTCTGGTTTTTGTCATTTTCGGTTTGTAGCTAAATTTCAAAGTTTTGATGCGCTTACAGTTTAGGTTTTTCTAGATTTTGGAAGCTTTAGGTTTGTTGCAAAATTTCATGGGCTATCAGTCGTGTTTTACTGGATTTTGGAAATTTTGGATTTATGGCTAAATTTCACAGTTTGAGCTTATACCATCATTTTTTCCTGAATTTTGGAAATTTTTGGTTTGTGGCTAAATTATAGCTTTTTCAAAAAAAGTATGATTATAAGTACGAGCTTAGTTTAATAAGTAGGCTACAGATCACTAAATGTAATTTTTTTTTGTAAAATGTAATCTATTAGAGGCTACATTATCATTTTTGGGGCAATATGCTTTTCACTCAGTGATTAAATTTAATTTTTTGGGTAGATAAACTTCGAAAGAAACCCAGAAAAAGCTTGATAAATACTATGGCACATCTGCTTCATCGAAAGCAAACGGGGCCTACTGAATGTGCAGAATTTAAACGTAGTCATATAAAAGCACAATTAATATACACCGTTCAAGTCGACCTAAAAACCGACAATCGTGCGTTAGATATCTGAAAATGCGTGAGATATCTGAAATCAAAAACAGACCATATGAATTATATTTTGCTTGAAAATTTGCATTTGAAAAAGCATTCGCGCATTTGTTGACAGTCTATCACAAACACAATCGTGCGGTCATATTATTTTGAGCTGCATTGCCGACCTGCAACATAAAATTGCATTTTTATTTTTTGTCATATTTCCGAATTTATAGAATTTTTATTTTCATGAAAGTTAACAACAATTTTTAGAAAGAGACTTATATGTTTAGAAGATGCGGTTTACCAAATTTTTTAAATGATTTTTAAAAGCCAGAGATGCGTAGAATATCATGTAAGAGATGGTATGCAGCATATTTCAAAGCAATTTTGGCACATGCTTCAACATAATTCAAATGAATTTTTACGACGACTCAAAACCGTAGACTCACTAGGCTCCTAAAACAAAATAACAATTAAAACAATGGATTGAAGCTGGTTCAACTGACAGCTCAGTGAGTGGCTCACACCTCCAGATAAACTAAAAAAAAATAAATAAATTACGAAACGAATTGATTCAACATTTTCGATATTCTTCAGATTTATTTTAGATCCTCTGGTGGCTACTTTCTGGTCATAAACTGGCAAACATGGCTTGGTGAAAAGAGATTTACGTCAAATGACTGTGTTGAGGAATAAAATGTAATTATGGAAAACCAATATGTTTTCATGTTCAGATCTGCTACTTATTCAACTGCCCTCGTAATTGGGTCTTTATTTTGACAATATGCTTAAACTTACTGAACATTTTGAGAAAATCTTTAAGGAATTATTTTCAACAATTTTTAAAATATATATTGCGTGATTATTGTCCTAAAAATCTTCTTAGGTCGTTATATTTCTCTTTGGTTAATTCTCGAATGGATCATGGTCTCCCTTGCTGGACGGAGCATTTTAAACAATTTTTGCGTGCACTGCTCTTAAATTTTACATCCTACTATTGCCTGACAAATAAATGAATTGATGTTATGAGTAAAAAGGAAATGATAAATTAAAAGGTGCGTAAAAATATAAAATAGCACATGGTGCCAAATTGTCTTGGACTGGACCTGTGAATACTGCTTATTAAAAATAAAATTAAAATAAAGCACACCAGTGACATCTCTTATAGAATAGAGAACATAAATTGAAAGATCATTTACAAATTAAAATTTATATATCGCAAGATAAATAAAATGTCAATCAAAAATAATTTATAATAATTTGATTTTAATACGATTTTGATTCGATGAACTAAATTCCGTCGATTAGTACTAAAAATAGACTTCCGAGCATTTTATCACTTTGATAAACGAAACATAAATTTTAAAATGTCGTTGTAGTCGTCGTCGTCATTACTTTCGTCGTCGTGCTACCATATCAATTCGTATTTATTTATGATTTATGATACCATAATTTGCGCGCCACGTTCATGATATGATATCATAATATACCTACATATACATAATATTAGTCTACCTATCGCAAATATTATTTAGGTTCGTATATATCGACTATATACACGATTTCGCCACCCCCAAAAATAAAATGATTGACAATTTTTGTTTGTTATACTGTAATTTGAAATTAGTCTTGTGTCTATATACTTTCATTGCGCGATCAAAATTCAACACTTTCGACATTATTTCAATTAAATTTTTTATATATATTTTTTTTTATAATGAAAATGTCAGTCAGACTGTTTTTTTTTGTAATTTAAAAGTTTAAATTGTAATCTGGAACCAACCAAAAATCAATTATTTTTCTATTATTGAAACTTAATCACGTTCTTTACATATAAAGATACATTTTAAAAAAAAACTTGTAGTTTATATATACTTTAAACGGTGTATATAAATTTAAGAGTACAATTACACTTAACCACATAAAGTAGTTTTATTCCCAAACTCTTAAAAAAAATTGCTCTTAAGTAGCAAAAAAAAACACTGTACAATTCTCATCATCTTCTTCGCACACCGTATTCACCTACATAAAGCGCTCTGTGTGTATATTTAATTTATTGACGAAACTTACAAAATTTATTATAGTTTTACCAGTAAAGCATTTCGTAGATACGTTTAAAGTTTTTTTTTTTTTTTTTTTTTTTTCATCTGATTTATGATTTTTCTACATTGATCATTATTAAAGAATAAAATCTAATATAATACACAAAGTTAAATTGATTTTTTTTTTAAGATTAAATTTTCATATAAGATTTATATATTGTTAGAATTAAAAAAAAAAATTTAAATATTTGTTTCAATTTTTAGAAAATTATGATTTAATGATTAATTTAGAAAATAAATTATTTTACACTCATATATAAACGAAATTTGATATAGTCTTACACAATATAAGATTAAGAAAACTATATTGAAGAGGCGGATTATTATGAAAGAAATTAAGTTGATTAGATACGATATCAGTTGTTTTTGGGAAATCTATCTTGTTTACAGTTTCGAGAAAATTTGTATAATTACCTATTATTTTAAATATTAATTTCGTTTTGATTTATTGCAGTTAAAAAATTTTCAAATGTAAAATATGAAATGGATTAAGAAGGTATTATGACTTTAATAAGCTTCAACATTAAGCCGACTTTTAATTGCAAATAGTATCAATATCAAAGTTTACGTTCATATAATTTTAAAAAAAATTTGTAAGCTTAAGCTTAAGTTTAAGCTCGGCTTAGATTTTTTATTTTAACTCAATTCAAATTAATTTAAATTGGCTTAGTTTAGCTAAATGATTATTTATAAGCTTAAGTCAAGGTTAAAGTCATTTCCTCTTAAACGTCATAAAGTTGGTGCTTATAAGCCGAATTAAACGTTTATTAAATTGGAACATATCATTTTTATTTGTTAAACCTTGACTTAAGTGATAAGCTTAAGGTTAAGTTTAAGTTAAGTCAAAATGTTTTATTTTAACACATTAGTTTAAATTGGCTTAGTTTAGCTAAATGATTATTTGTAAGCTTAAATCAAGGTTAAATCCGCTTCTTCTTAAACTTTATAAAGATGATGCTTCTTATATGCCGAGTTATACGTTTATTAAATTAGAACTTATCGTTTTTAAATGTTAAGCCGCTTTTTGAATTGTCATTCTCAGTGTACGTTAAGCAGAGCTTTAACCATTTATATTTTTTAACTTAATACGATACAAATTTTAAAAATTTTAAGTTATACCTTGATTTAAGTGGTAAGCTTAAGCTTAAGTTTAAGATAAGTCAAAATATTTTATTTTAACACATTAGTTTAAATTAATATAGTTTAGCTAAATGATTATTAGTAAGCTTAAGTCAAAGTTTAAGCCACTTTATTTAAAACTTTATAAAGTATATGCTTATAAGTCCAGTTAAACGTTTAGTATATAATTGTTAAGCTGCTTTTTGAATTGTCATTCTCAGTGTACGTTAAGCAGAGCTTAAACCATTTATATATTTGAGCTTAATACGATACAAATTAAAAAAAAAATAAGTCAAACCTTGACTTAAGTGGTAAGCCTAAGCTTAAGTTAAAATTAAGAAATTTTTTTTATTTTAACACATTAGTTTAAATTGACTTAGTTTAGCTAAATAATTATTTGTAAGCTTAAGTTAAGGTTGAAACCACATCCTCTTAAACGTCATAAAGTTGGTGCTTATAAACTCTGCTTATAAGCACCAACTAAATTATTATTTGTAAGCTTAAGTTACATTTTCGGCTTAATTTATGAATAATTTACCCTTAGTGGTAGAAGTTGTTGTTTAAGCGCTTGTTTTTTTTTTGATTGATAAGCCTTTCAAAAATGTTTACTTTTTACTCTGTGTAAATTGAGCAGAGCTTCGTTTATATTTTTGAACAAAAATTTACTAAAAAAAGTTGAAAGCTTAAGCTAAAGTATAAGCTTGGCTTAGATTCACCTTACTTTAGGTAAAGTTTGCTAAGTTAAGCTAAGTGATAATTTATAAGCTTTTAAATTGGTGCTCAACACGAACTAAAACTTTATTAAATTGTAATCTTGCCGTTTAAACAAAATTGTATTTAATCTAGCTGCTCGCCATTTTTCATTGTTAAGCCGCTTTTTTAATATTCATACTTAAACCAATTTATGTTGAGCTGAGCTTTTATCATAAATATCAAACATATTTATGGTAAAAGCTCAGCACGACAAATACTAAAATGAAATTAAGTTAAACTTTTGTCTACAATTTATAGAGCTTGTGTAAGCTTCATCCGAACTTTAAGCTGAGATTTAGTTTTATATAATATCATAATTAAAGTTTGCTTACACTGAATGTTAAAAAAAAGTTTAAGCATAAATTTAAGCTATGTTTAAACATTTTATTTTAACTTTATTCACATTAGTATCGGTTGGCTTACTTAATCCACATGATTATTGTAAATTTAAGTCAAGTTTTCAAGCCACTTAACCTTAATTTTGTAAAGTTGGTGCTTAAGCCGAAATAAAACTTTATTAAAATGTAATCTTGTCATTTAAACATTTTTTTATTGTTAAGCTACTATTTTAATTGTAATTTTCAGTGTTGCTTGAGAAGAGCTTTAACCATTCATTCATATAATTAAGCTTAATATGATGAATTCTAAAATAAAACGAAATTAATTTTAACTATAGTCTACAATCTATACAGTTTTATAAGCTTCCGCCATACTTTAAAACGAGCTTTTATACAAATAATTTCAATATAAAAGTTTCCATACGCTAAACTAAGAAAAAGTTATAAGCTTAAGCTTAAGTTTAAGATCGGCTTAGTTCTTTTTACATTATTTTCAATTAGCTAAGTTTAGCAAAATGATTTTTGATAAGCTTAAGACAAGTTCTAATCCACTTTCATCTAACTTTATAAACAATTAAGTGGTCCAAATTGTTGCTTAAGCTGAATCGTTCTAATGGTTAAGCCTTTTAATAATTGTAATTTTATGGTTAGTGTTAATTAAGGAAAAGTTTAACAGTTTTATTTTGGTTTGACATACTATTTATTTATTTTAATCGCGTTAATTTATACAACTTATAAAAGCTTCAGTCATACTCTAAGCCGAGCTTTAATTACCAATAATATCAATATAAAAGTTTACATCACTAAATTTAAAAATAAAAAATTTTAAGTTTAAGCTTAAATTTAGGCTCGGATTAGATTTTTATTTTAATTCTATTCATATTAACTTCAGTTTGAATAGTTTGTCTACTTAAGCCATTTTTACTTAACTTTAAAAAAATGTATCTCTAAAAGGTACTTAAGCTGAGTGTAAACTTTATTAAAATTTGAATACATTGAACCTTGAGCAGAGCTTTAACCTTTAATATTTTCGAGCTTAATACGATAAATATAAAAAAAAACGAAATTAAATTAAACTACTCTTCAATTTATGCAACTTGTTTAAGCTTTAGCCATAATTTATGCTAAGTTTTAATTGCAAATAGTATCAATATCAAAGTTTACATTTACTCAATTGAACAGAAAATTTTATAGATTATATATTATAACTGTATATTCACATTAGTTGGCTTAGCTTAGCTAAACTTATATGTAAGTTTTAGTCAAGTTTTAAGACACTTTAACTTTAAGTATTTTGTAAAATTGGTGCTTAAACCGATATAAAACTTCATTAAATTTTAATTTGGTCATTTAAACATTTTTAAACCCGTATTTAATTTGTAATTTTTACTTAACGTAGAGCTTTTACCATTCATATTTTTGAGCTTAAAAATTTAAACAAAATTAACTACAGTCTACAATTTAAATGATTTTAAGTCAAATTTTAATCCACTTCTATACTCAATTTTATAAAAATATATCTCTAAGAGGTTTAAGTTGTTGCTTAAGCCGAGTTGATTTTTTTATTACATTTTAATCTTCCCGTTTAAACATAATTTTTCTAATCTAAATTTGAACAAAATTTTTACAGAAAAATAAAATAAAAAATTGTAAGCTTAACCTTAAGTTCAATATCGCTTTAGATTTTTCATTTTTACTCTATTTAAATTAGTTTAAGCTTCTTTAGTTTAGCTAAATAATTATTTGTAAGCTTAAGTCAAATTTAAAGCAAATTTTAACTTTATAAAAAATGTACCTTTAAAAAATTCACGGAGGTGCTTAAGTCGAGTTAAATTAATAAATTTATTAAATTTATTATTAAATTTTGACAACATTGAGCAGGGTTTTAATCTTTAACATTTAGTAAAAGGTCGTTTTAGTAAACGACCGGCATTAAATTTTATAAATTTTTAAAACTCATGTTAAGCTTAAACTTAAACCAATAAGCTTTATTTTTATAATCACTATGTAAAAGCGACTTAAGCGTAAAAATAATTACTTTACTTAAACTGAATATTAAACATATTTAAAGTAAGGTCACAGTTGTCACAGAATGAAATTGTATTGAAAGTGAGCTTAAATTAAATTGCAAAGTTTAAAGTTTAAACTAAGATAAATTAGACTTTAATTTAGGCTTAACTAAAAATAATAAAAATAAAGCTTAAGAATAGCAAATAACTAAGTCACGTTTTAAGCTCAGCTTAAAAATATAATCGGATGCCAATTAAACTTAAGTTTGCTTCTTATACATCAGCAGCTATTACTTAATACTTTTAAATAAATTTACTTTTAAATGAAAACAAACCTTTTTGTTTAGGCTTAAGATTAACTTTAAGCCGAGTTTAAATTGCAAGTAATTGTAAACGTAAAAGTTAGACTTATATTTATTAAGATAGTATGTTAGCTATAACGTTAATTATGATTAACTGAAATCAATATTTGACGACTTAAACTGATAATTAACAAAGGATTGTGTTATTGTTTAGTTTTAAATTGCATTTTGCTATACACTGCTAATTAACAATTTGGTATTCCAAAGTTCACCAACCGTCTGAAATCAAGAAGAAGAGTAATTGGCATTTAAATGTGTCTCATACTAACCAAGTTTTTTGTAACGAAACCACAGTTAATTGATATTGCGGCGTTATTAATTAGAAGAATAATACGACCAAATTCAAGAATACGGCAAGTAATAAATCCACCACTTAAGTACCAAAATCACATCATTAGTTGAAGAAAAAAACTACCAAGGTGTGTGTTAACAATTTTAATGCAGAAACGATGTAATTTTTCTGCCCGCGAGAAAAAGCTGCCTTAGAGCATTAAGATTTAAAGCGGCAGGTTTTTACTGATTGGAAACCGGACCGACCTCCCAGCTCTCAATTGTCGCTTTTTCTAACCGAATTCTGCAGCAGTTATAAAATTATAGCACTATTCCCAAATACTAAACATTTATTGCATCCGCTAAATGAAGTATATTTACATCTAGTTTAAACCGAATTGAAGAATATTATATTACAGCCCTGGAAATAGCTTCGGAATGATACTTGTTTAGTTCTGCACCCATCAACTACTTCCAATTTTTGGAAGTAACAAGGCCAAAACTAGAAGGTAAGTTAATTTAAAATTTATATTGGAGCCGGATACTGTCGGTGTTTTATTAAATAAACTCTCTCTCGATCGGTGTACTAAATCAAAACTTAAGTTCTAATAAAATGTTAGAACAATTAAACGTATAAGTACAATAAATATTGATTAAGGATGTACTAAGTTACGTTATGATACTTATTTTAATGTACTAATAATGTAGGCCGCAATATTTTGTACTAAACTAAACATTGATAAAGTAGTGTACTAAATCAAAACCTAAACATGATTTCAACTTTAAAAAATGGTCATATCCTCCTAACAAATACTAAATAAACTAAAAATGATGAAGTACTAAACCACGTCTTAACATAAAAAATAGTACTAAATTAAGTTTTCACCACTATTATATATTAATTTGGTTAAAACATTTTGATTAAACGCAAAGTGAATTTCATAGCACCATGTATACGATTATGGCGACGGCATAAAAAACCAATATATTTATCCGGTTCTATATGTATAAAACCAAGCAGCAGCAGCAGCTTAAAATATTATTGAGAGAGGAACATAACAAAAAATTATCCTTAACAAATTAAAAAATAAATACGAAACGATAAAAAAAGCTAAAACTAAAATATGGAAAAAAACTAAATAAAAATTTTCCAATACGTTTCACTCGATTAAGTTTTGTTGTTATTTCGCATAAATATCTAACAAAAACGTAATAATAATATTAAAATGGCAATAAAGCCGTCGATATAGTTTTTGTGCGAGTTGATAGAATATAAAAATTCCAAGCCGCTTTTATTTTTTGTACTAAAGTATAAAAATGGAAATTCTCAATAAAACTACTTTGTCAATGTATAGGCAAAGTATTTATATATATATATATATATATATATATATATATATATATATATATATATATATATATATATATATATATATAACTAAAAAATGTTCAAGTGTAACTAATCACTAAACATTTGTCGAATCATCATCATCATCATCGTATACCTTCATTCATTCAACATTAGAAATTAATTCATTGATTAGATTTGGATTGTCGTAAAACGAAAGAATATCGATGGACAGGAAATATGCGCGCGCATGAGTAATCAAATATTTGCAATTATATGCAAAACTAATAAATTCTTAAGCATTTCTTCGAAACGACATACTAATATATCACCCACCACTAAAAACCACTGTAATATATGTCGTTGAACATCAAAATTTATTATTTAGGTGTTGTGTTTAGTTGTGTGGTATTTGAAAATCGAAAAATAATTAGCATACTTATGCTAAGTAGACGATTTCATAAAAAAAAAAAAATATTTTAAATATAAATTTTGACCCATATATGATCGAGTTGGGTGCTTTAATTATTTGATTCAACATTTAAAAAATTGTAACATCAACTCACTTTTTTGTTAAATAAAAAAAAAACCGTCTTACATTTTTTTTTTTTTTTTTGACTAATGTGAATTATATATATGTTAATCTAATTGTCAGCAATTTACATTATTTACGAAAAAAATATTTAAGTGTTATTATTATTATTAGTTGGATGTCATTGCATATTTTTATGTGCGGTCTGTTATTTTTATTTTTTGTAGTTTTGTGGTTGTTGTTGAAATTCTATATTATGCCTATGTTGAGTTTTATGTTATGTATATTTGATACACATATTTTAGATATACACATAAAATTATGTGATATAGTAAAAAAAAAACATAAACATAAAAATTCTTTGCGGACGATGCACGGATTGTTTGAATATGAAATTAGTGTGTAATTAACGCAGATGATCATTTTTCGTGATCGTTGTATTACAAACGGTGATTATTAGAGATGCATTCAATTTAATAATCTTAGTAACATATATATAAAACAGGTGTCGCATGCGCACGCGTCGCCTAATTACTCTGTTAATTGATTTTTATATATGGATTTATACGATCATTCGATCATTTTAAAATATACATATATTATTTTTGATATCACAGCTCCAATAAAATAAAATAAAATAAATAATGTGATAATAATCGTTAAACGAAGTTTTTACAAGTGCGGCCTTTGAAGATCATCAAAATTTTACGATCACACTTAAGTTTTTGGCATCGATTAACCATAAAATTACCGATTGTAAAATATATACAAACTTGCATAAGATTTGTGTTGTTAATTACCGAGATTGTGATCGATTTTGTGTCGATTTTGTATGAATTTATATTTTATACATTTTTTGAACATTTTTCTAAAATGATCAAAAGTTTATGTGCGCATATGTTATAAAATATAAAGTAACTAAACTTAACATATTTGATTGGCTTAAGTTTCAAAAATTGCATAATTCAATAATGAGAATGCTGATAGTTTAATAGCTCAATTTAACACATGCTTAATTCATGTAGAAACAATTGCTCTATTTCTTTATTTGATCTATTTTTATTAAATTAAATTAAAGTATATTGGCTTAGGCTACTCAAATTAGGATAATTTAAAACCGACTTATCTTGAGTCATGAACTTGTAACTGACTTAAGCAAATGAGCTAGTACTCAAAAATGTAAAATATCAATTTTTATTTTAACTAAGTTTGCCATATTCGGAAATTAACACTAAACAAAGAGTAAATTTTATAGTTTAAGTTTATTTTAGCTTAATTCACGATAGTTAAAATTTGTTTTTATTAACTAACATGTTCACTTATACACACTTAAGTCGAATTTTAAGTCGCTTCTACTTAGTTTGTTAGGCAAAATAACTTCTATAATAAAAAGCAAATACCTTAAAATATAATGATTCTAATTAAATATATTTAAGTGCAATATGAAACAAATTAAGAAGGTATTTGACTTAAAAGCTTAAGCTGCACTTTAAGCCGTGCCTTGCAAATAATATTTATTTAAACTATGCAGACACTTTATACATTCGTGTAAGTTTGTTTATTTTAGCTTAAATAGTTACTTATGTTATCTTAAGTCGGGGCTTAAGCCACTTCCACTTAACTATACAAATAATAATAACGGATTTTGAGATTGCGTCAAGTTTAAAGTTTATTAAACTCGAACCATGTGGTTTTAAAACCAAATTTATAATTGGAATTATAAACTTAAGCTAAACAGCTAAAAGTTAAGCATAAGCTATTCAAAATTACGGTTTTTCTTACATGAACATTTTCATTCGCTTAATTTATCTTATTTAACCCAGTCGCCATTCCATAATCGGTGTTAAAAGCTTGGAAAAACCAAAGTTTTTAGAAGAGAGTTGAGAAACGGTTACTCATCGTTGCCGGTTCATCTTGACTCAGGTGGTAGTAAATGACTTAAATGAGTAGCCATTTGTAGATTGCTAAGCTATATATGTTTCCTCAAGCTTAAAGTTTAGTTAAAAAATTGAGATTCTTCTAAATTGACTCAAAGTTTTTTCTAAGTTTACTCACTTGGCTGGTTAAAATAATTGGTCTAATTTCTGATTAAATTTTGCTTTAAATTAAAAATTAAGCTTATTATTTGAAAAGTTTTAAAAAAAACTAAGCAATTCATTTCGGTGAGTATATTAAGTTAGTTCAATTAAAAAGTGACAACTCTTTTTGAGGTAGTCGATTTCTGAAGCTCGAAATTTTTGCTCAGCAGCTATATTAAGTGGCTTAAGATCATTTTAAATTATATACCGATTTGCAATCTGCATATATTTATCAATATTGATTGCCTATTTTAAACAACATAAATTGAGCTAGTTTAAATTTGATTTGAAAATGATCAGGGGTTTTTTAAGTAATTCGACTGTCAGATCAAACTAAGGAGCAGCTTGAATTAGGATTTTGAAATATAACAGATAACTTAGCTTAAGATAAATTAAGTTTGTCATATTCGGTTGGTTTAAGTAAGCAGTACTTTTAGACGAACTTTTAAAAGAAAGGAAAAAATTGAGCTACTTTTAAATTGGCATTCAATTGAAATATCCTTAGTGAGAATCGATATAACATACATACGCTTACAGTTATTAACCAAAGTAAACTATTTATACAACTGATTGTAATAACAGCTTAAGATGAGACTTAACTGAACCACTGGCATCTATAATAATTATATAATATATAGTGAACGATCTAAATTTATTGACAGTTGGTTAATATTTTGTTTGATATTAATGGCATTGCTTTTTTATGATCATTTGATGTCTAAACCGAAATGTCAAATTAATAAAAGTAAGAGTATATAGCAATTTTGTAATTAGCTAAGCTTGACACGCTATATATATAGCTATATATTGTATCTTGATTCAACCCGAAAAATTGTATTAAAAAATTATAGCCGATACTTAAGCTAAATAGTTCACATAAATTGGGAATAAGAGGCATTTACAGCTATAAACCTTTTAAAGATCTTGTTCAGATCGCTAAAGCAAAGTATAGTTTTGATTTTAGTAATATGATCGCAGAATAAACATGTGATCTTTAAAAAAACTCGTTAAGAAATCAAATATGGCTTTGATCAAGTTTGACCATTTATAAAATAATCGCGATCCAACTTTTGAAGAAGAAAATCAAAATGTGATCGAGAGGATCATAACGCTAAATTATGTTATATAACGATCTATATTGATCTTAAAGGAAATTATATAAAAAAAGTCCCTAAAATGATCATTCTGGAACTAATTCAAGAAAATCACTTCGAACCGATAGTCACATATCATTGGGGAAAAACTAAACATTTACATTTACAGATCCTTTCAATATGTATAACGATCTCATCTTTAAAAGGTTGGCGTAAATAGATGCAGTAACCTTAAAGGTTTAATTTGAATGCGACTCTGCAAAATGTCGATCAATTATCACACAAATAAACTTACTTTAAAAGAATAACAAAAAGTAAATTATGAGGATCGCTAATGCGAAAGTTGATATTTTAAAAAAGACGCATGAAAATAATATTTTGTAATCAAGATTTAGTAATACGATCGGGAATAATTTTTTAAACACTAACATGGATTTGATCAAGTTTGATCGTTCGTATATTAGGACGATTATAATATAAGTGCGAATTTCTAATATTCGATCTTATATATTGAATGCTTTTTAGGATCACATCAATTATTACTCACGATCGATCTTTTATTTTAGTAATACGATCGTAATCTTCACTAAAGTTTTAATAAAAACAATTAATAAAATATTTTTAAAATAATTCTTCAAAACTGTAAACTAAAGTCGATTGCAAATTTAAAATTTAAAACACCGCAAAAAAATAATATTGCACAACACAAATTACGGATCATCATCGTAAGGTAAAAATTTAAAAAAAAAATCTTCATCTATAATCTTAGACATGGCCAGTTATAATGTTTTAAACACACACACATCACACAGTAAATCTAATCGATTATACACCAACAATAATCATTATAAAATATAAAAATTACCGTTGGATTTACTAAATCGGAAATTGCCAGCGGTAATTAATCATCATGTGTGAACATATAATATATTGAACTTTCTTTAAGATTTCGAGAGCTTGACTTATATAATTAACCGGCTTAATGCACTAAGTCTTAATAGATATATACCTACTTAAATATAAATTAGAACATTAAAAAAAATCAAAGCCTACCTCAATTTGCAATATTTGGATTCTTGCGAAGATGCGGTCGTTTTAAAAGCGTTGTTAAAGGTTTTCAATTTAATCCATCAATGCGTTAAGCACGTTATAAAGGTATTATGCACGATCTTGTAAAAAAAGTTTTCACACACAAATATATATATACACATAAATAAAATAAAAATTAATTTTCTTTATCACTTTTGTAAATTTTCATTTATTCACAATGCAAATTTTCACACAAAAAATAAAAACAAAATAAGAAAATTTTTCTTCTTCAAATGCACAAATTATAGCAATAATTATATACAGACAAAATTGCAATCACACTTAAAATTTCTTTTTTTTTTATTATATTATAGAACTAAGCAATCTGTTACGAAAATGCTGGAAAATTTTATTTGGAAAAACTTTTTTCTATTTTTTAGTAATGTGTGCACTTTAGTTTTCGAGGTCGGTTTATCACTATATACGGAAATATTAAAATTGTATCCTTTTGTTTTATTTATTCAAGTATAGAGTGTATCGAACGAACGAAAAAAAAAAACAAAAGATTTATAAACAAAAAACAAACAAAAAAACAAACAAATAAATAAAATAAAAAAAAAACTGTGTTTCTACAATACTTGAGTGATCTAATCGGCACCGAGTTTGGACCGATACTAGTCTTTCGTGCAACCAAACTAAAATCACACCAACAACAACGGCACAAACGAAAACATACATTCCCACACATACATTTTCAAACATAGCATTTGTTTCGATTTTGTTTTTTCTTTCTACTTTTTGTTTATGCGGGCACTATAAAATGCACCGCCTTCTCTTTTATTTGTTTATTCTTCTTCTCCTTCTACTTTTTTTTAGTTTTGTTTTGTGTGCACACGATATAATATCCAATTCTTCTTTCGTTTCTTCGTTTTGTTTTGTTCGGGCGGCTTATGTTTATTATTCGAACGAAATATTAAAATTCCGTTACACGTTCGTACACAAATTTATTTTGTAACGAATTGATTTCCCCAATCGAACGATTTTTATCAAATGTAGGAGTAAAGCGTGTAACCAATACAACGAAAGTCGGATGAATTTCGGTAATATGGTTTCGTTGTTGTCTTTTGTTATGTTATGTAACGATTTTTATTTTATTTATTTTTTATAAACAATAATACGCAATTATTTTTGTTTTTGTCGTTTTTGAACGAATCAGAAAAAAATGTGAAACGAGACAGAGATATGAGAACATTGATACATTGTATAAATGTTTGTTTGTTTAGTTACGATAGGAAAAATAAAATTATACACGATCGTGATCGTTCGTGTGTATGTGTGTGTGTACGTGCAGTCGTGTAGTGATTGCAAATTCTTGATCGTGGAAAATTGATTATTACTAGTTGATCGATTTGCCATCATGTACACCAATTCAGCTGTCACGCGTACAAAACTAGATAGCAAAATGGCGGATTTATAATTTAGTCGATCGTGCTTATTAAAAAAAACGACAACACTAATAATAATGATAAAAATGAGGTAATTCATTCGCGCGATCGTTTCACATCGTATTTTGATTTGGTTAAAATCATTTTTATAGTTTTAGGGGGCGTAACTGGCACGTGCACGACTAAGTTTTGATGTTGATTTGCTCTTGATAATCGCATGTTTAACGATATATAAATATAATATATAGTTTGAGTGAAATTGGCCGCTTTTCGATTGTTTTGTAAATTTTTGGATTGGAAAGTTATGTTCGATCATATATATCTATAAATATTTGATCGACTAGAATTTGATTATTTTTGTGACAGTTATCTTGATTTTGATAAACTGTTAGTTCGGATCTTCTATACGATATATGTATTTGATCGATATATGTATCTGTGATTTAGAAATATTTGCATTATATCATTGTTATGTTTAGAGCGGATTTAGCTTTAATTATTGGCGAAGTCAGTATATAGTTACTGGTGGTGAACGTGGAGAAATCCATTCAATTCGATTATTTGAAAACGGTTTTCAAATTAGTCGCATTGTCTGAATATATATTTTATTACAATATTAATGTCTGGCAATAAATCGACGTCATGCCAGAAACGGTTCTAAAGACAAATCAAAGGAAATGTTAATGAGAATTGCTTTCGCGGCAAACATACATCTTGTATCTTGTATTATAGGTTTAACAAAAAACTCAGTCAAGAACAAAAATCTATGCTAATTATTGAAAAAACTTTGACTGAATCACACGATCAGTCGGTACGTCCCTCATTATTTCATGGGTTAATTTTGGCTTATTCTTAAAACATAGAGTTCATTTATGTAAAACCTGCAAAAACAATTGTCGACCTCCTATTATGCAGTATTGTGATCCCAAATTATTTCAAAGTCAAAACAAGAAATATCTGCTATTTTAAGCCACAGTTGGAAGCTTTCGAACCAGGTTTTAAACAAAATTAAAAGCAAACCAAAATATACCAAGGAGCAGAATAATTAAAAGACTAAACATTTCTAATCCATCAGATCGTTTCCACCGAGAACTAGCGAAACATTAAATGGCGATTCATGTGAAGAAGTATCTGGGGCGTTTGAAGAACACTTTCTATAAGATTAAATCCACCTTTAACAAATAATTTGAGATTCTGATTTTATTTTGCAAGGCGTTATGAGTAATATCTAAGCCCGTTAGAGGGACGTCAACATAATCGTTCATAAATATTTGTAAAGCTGCAAACGGAAAAATTAGCGAACCCAGTGTTACTATGCGCAACAGAATAAGATTCCACGAAGTTTGACGTTTGTTAAACACGCCGAAGTTTTATTTATTTATATGCAGGCGCGGTATTTATTGGTGTCAACCAAAAATTTGTCGTTTCATATGTTGGACAATCTCGTTTATCTCAAGCACAAAACGAAACAAAACCGCAACAAAACCGAAACTTGCTCCTAAACAAGTCGACGCGACAGATGTTCAAAATTTAATCGAATGTATGGTAATAATAAAATAGAATGTATTATAGGTATCTTGTAGTTCTAAAACAAGTAAGATATAGAAAAGGAAAATTTAAAACAAATTATGGTCCCTTTTGTTTTTTGTTTCCGGGAGTGAGAGATCGATGAAGTTAAATTTAATTTGCTACATTTTGGATATTAATGACGATATAATAGCGGAAATTAATTGCGTATATGCCGTTTGCGATGGCGGATATAAGTACTTTCAGATTCAGTCGCTGTATAGCCTTTAGCGCTGTTCCAACTTATAACGAGAGCTTATACAGTTATTGCGGTTTGCTCAAATCCGCAACATTTTATGTGTTAACTACGGTAATTCACACAGTCGAAACGCACATACAAGACAATGACTTTATCTAAAAACACGATGTCATTTATAGGTACACCTGGACCATTTATGACAACACTCACATACGTCTTTATATGTAATAAATCACACCATGCATATTTGAGTATAGACGTTGAGTATTTTGTAACTCGCTTTCCCACACACATAAATTCCGTTTATGAATTGCGTAATTGTTTCCACTACTCGCTGCTTATATACATCTACAAAACACAATAAAACTTAAGACTGCATAAATACAAATCTTATACAATTTTGGGGTGGCGGTTTTGATTACTGTTATTATTCTTATTCTTATATTGTTCTAACCCCAACCCGAATCCGTAAATTTTTGTTTTATTTTCGTTTCTTTTCACTTCTCTTTAGTCGGCCTGCTCACATCGCAAATATACTTTACACATTTATAAGACGTAATAATAGTTTACGTATAAATCTAATTTAGGGTAACTATACGTAAACTTTAGAAAATTAAAATTTTATTTTTATGAATATATGCACGTCACACAGGGGGACAACAATTATTCACCTATCGAAATAGTCCGGTATGTCGTGAGAAAATTTTTACCCTACTTATAATTTTCTTGTAAAAATTGTTCAAAGCTTTTCATTGTGTTCAAGTTATGTGTATATCTTAGACGTGCATATTATAGATTAGAGTAGAAGGAATGAAGGAAGGAAGGAAGGAAGGAATATTTCGGTAGGTAGTAAAAAGGGGGTAGATAATTTTTTAATATAGAAAAATCGCGATATTATAAGGTGACATCTGCTTTCGATTTATATACGAAATATTTACTCACCATATAATGCATAACATATAAAGTAAAGAACCTTGAGCATATTACATATTTTATGTGCACATATATATATACGTAACACAATAATGGGTGGAAGATTTGATTGTTGGCGATATATTATGTGCAGTGATTTTTTCTATTTCGGTTAAGGATGAAAATTTCCCACGATTTTCCACCCTTGATTTTACGTGTTGGGAAGATATTTCATTAGAAAAAATAATTTTTTTTTGTGGTACCATATAATGATGGATTACTTAAGATATGACGAAGAAATACAATAAGATGGGTTATATATATATATATATATATATATATATATATATATATATATATATATATATATATATAAAAACATAATAGTCGGGAAGCATAATCGCATCTCGAAACCATCGTATTGAGATGGTACAAATGCACGTTATGGCATGCAACGGCAAACCTTCCGATGGAATACAATTTTCTCTTCGATTACCTTTCAAATTTTTGGAAAAGCAAAAATTAAAATTTTATTTCATGTATATTGAAATAAACAACTATATACAGCTTTATTTTCAGTCCCATCTTATCCACCCCCACTGGTCCTGGGTATGGTATTTTGCTATACTCATACTATTTTTATCAACATGTTGCAATAATTTTCCAGCTTAATGTTAGCCCACAAAATCAAATTTCGCCTTTGCGAGGATATTAATGCACTTACTGTCGAATTTGCGAATAAACTGCTTATAGAAATTCCAGTGTATATTGTAATAGAACAAAGAGGGCAATTTAAATCTCAATTTTTGTCGGAACTATCCATTTTGCTGGGCTTTGAAATAAACCGCTCGATAAGTTACAATCCAAAATTTAAATGAAACTTTTTTTGGGATGTAGATATAGGGCTCTAATTGAGAAACGACTTTTTCCATTATATTACTTACTCCGTAAAAGTGCTCTATATTATTGGAGGATATTGTAGAAGATCTCGGGGAGTTAAGTGATATTTTTAACTGGTATGTTGTTTAGTGCTACATTAGGTAGGTTTTCGTTACCTGGAACTTTTCGTCTGTTAAGATGCCAATAATGTTATATTTTTATTTTTTATAATAGTTTTATTGCAACTAAATTACAATTCTTCTATAGTAATTTATCTTTAATCTTTGGTGTACTTTTTTTGTGGGATATACCTATTGGTTACAATCGCGAAATAGTTTATTTTATTCTGGCTATTCTAGTTCTAAAAGTCTTGATCTTAGGAAACATCTTACTAAATTTGGTTTCATTTAGCTGGATTCACCATCTATTTGTTCAGTTACGCAATATGTTAGTGTCTCTTTGCACTTTTCTCGTTGCTTCCTCTACATTGTTAGCATTTGCGAAGATTGCAGTGTCATCAGCAAATGTTGCTATGTGAGCTTCATCTGTATTTGGTAAATCTCTTATGTATGGGATGTATAGAATTGAACCATAGACACTTCCTTGTGGTACTCCTGCTATTATTTTCGTCAATAAGGAGTATTGATCTCCAAATTTTACTCTAAAATGTCGGTCAGCTAAGTAGGATTTTAGAATATCATAAAACTACTTTTCTAGATCTCGATGTAGTAAATTCTAGTAAGTTAAATTCTAGTCCTCTGTGCCATACTTTATCGAAGGATTGTTCTACTTCCAAGAAGATACTTAAACATATTTTTTGGTTTTCCAGAACATTTTCAATTATTTCTGTGATCCCGTGAACCTGTTCTATATAGTCGAATATTTTTTTTCTGAAACCGGATTGGTGGGAAGGAATAAGATTTCTTTGTTCTTTGATTGATTTGAGTCTCTTAAGCAGCAATTTTTCGAATAATTTTTAAATAGTTGGAAGCAAAGAAATCGGTCTCTACGATTTTTTATCGTTAGGTGGTTTGCTTGGTTTTGATATCATTATTACTTCTACCACCATCCATTGGTGTAGAGCTTGTTGTATAATATTGTTAAGTTGTTCTAATTGGTCCTTTAATTTTGCCAAATTCTTAACTGGCACTTAAAGATTTATATTGCCACTGACTTGTTTCTAGAACAGCTTCCAATTTATTTTAATCTTTGTTAATTTAGGCAACGACTCTTTCTTAACAATCGTTGCACTGAGAGTCATAATTAAAAGGGAGTGATCTGAAGATAGTTCTTTACAGTCTTCTATGATTATACGTATAGTTTTCTGTTACCTCTTTTATTAAATAAAAATTTTTGAGATCTGTAATTTTATTCGGATCCATAGGCCAGTATATTGGTTTACCTCCAGTTTCATAACTCCAATCGAGGTAAAGAAACTTGTTGTATCGGTGCAACTTTGGTCTTTGATGCAACGAGTTTCGCTTGCATTTCTCCTTTCTCGTTTTGGAATTGGCTGTATATTACTGCTGCATATGCTCGTTTGCTAGCATCTCAAAACCCATGAATCTGCATATCGTTCTTTTGAATGTACCGTGGTATTTTGATCTGCTCCAAATGGGGCATTTTGTATCAAATGGGGCATTTTGTATTGTATCCACTAAATCGCTGTATATCATTGGATAGCTCATCGTCCCATTCTAATTTTTTCAACCATAGTTGTTGATACAATATTTTGGCTATTATGATAGATGGTGATAAAAGTCCCAGGGGATCAAACATTTTGGAAGCATTTGATATCAAGGATCGCTATTTCGGTGGTACCACTTCTGGCAGGTTTACCTTGAACGATAGTACGTCCTCTTTCGAATTCCATAATGAATCGTTATTCAATAAATTTCCTAGTATGGTATTTGACTTGAGCGGCAACTTCACAATATATCTGCCAGACTCGTGGCGTGAAAGATTAATTTTGAAATGTTCTTCACATTCGCGCTTTTGTTTCGAAAGTGCATTATAGTGGGGATAGTGCATTATAGTTCCTCCATTTCCCAAAATCTTCTAATGGTATTATCAATATTTAGGTTGATGTGAAGCTGCTTTAATTGTCATTAGACCTCTAATCAATTCCGTGCCAGGTATAAGACCCTGAGCACACGATTCTGATTTGAATGATGCTTGTGCTCCAGAATCTTACAATACTCTATATCTTTGATAAATATCTATATCTTTATGGTTTGACGAATCTAGCACTGTAGTTGTTGCCGTTGGTAATAGAGTAAATCTCTTGTTGTTTGTGGCCTGGGCGTGGGCGACGTTTAATGATTCATTAGTGTCTGCTGATATTGAAGAAGTCGGTAAGATTTCTGCGCATTAGACAACTTATAGTTTGGGTATCTGTATGCATTGCCTTTATTCGTAGATTTAGTGCTTGACGAGAGATGGGGCGTTTTATAATTTCACAACTTTCCAATGTTGACTTAGAAACTCCAAAACCTGTGTCATGATTGGGAATTCGTGCTTGAAGCTATGTTTTGCCCAATCGTGTTTGGTGGTTGGGCTAAGTTTGCCAACCAAGATATAGATCAACCATAGGTCGCGTGACTCAGCCTGCGCGCCCAAACCGCTGAGCCCTCGTAATACCGCGTCACAAATGTCATGCATGTGGTGAAGAGACTTTGCAAAAGCCTGGGTAATTGACGGCAGGTCCATAAATTGTCATAATAGCATTTTATCACATGCTATTTTTGGTCATAGCGGTTTTTTATTATACCCCATCCCTCATCGTAATTTGCTTCTGTAATAGAAATATGTTGCAATAATGTGGCAGCCTCACTTCTCAACAGTCTTTTCAGATATTGAAGTTTGTGTACTTTTGAAATCTTAGGATTGCTATTAACTGATGCTTCGAATAAGTCAAAGAACGAAGTGAATTCAGAATAAGCTCCTGAACAGAACGGCACATTCACGCTCGGTAGTCGGATATCGCTGTTTCCTTTCGTATGCAAATCAGACATCTCTTTTAAAAAGAATTTTGATTGTCTATGAGTTGTTGAAAACTATTATCCAGCCCATCGTGCTGCTCTGTTTTATCCAAAGCCATTCCTACTTGCATAAGTTTGCTCTTGGTTTCAAAATATTTTGCTTCGAATGTATCTTGGAGTGTAGTAATTTCCGCATCCTCCTTAGGTTTTTTCGTCTGCCTTGTATTCATTCCATTCTTGATCCAACAGGGCTATTTGAACCTTTATTTGCTCTATTTTCTCACGAGAAAGGTCACTTTTAGCGAATGTTTCAATTTGCGAAATACGCTTGATTTTATTGGCGTTATGAATGTTTTGGGGATACAATACAAAATCAAAGAGTGGCTTTTATCGATGCTTCGAAAACAAGATTAAAGGCTGTTCTGTTACATAATGGTAATAAATTTCCTTCCATACCGATAGGTCACGCTGCTAACATGAAAAAATCGTATAAAAAAATAAAATTTCTTTTGGAAAAAATCGAATATAACAAACATCAATGGAAGCTTTGTGGAGTTTTAAAAGTAGTTGCCCTTCTTTTAGTATTGCAACTTGGGTATACAAAATTCTGTTGTTTTATTTTTGAATTGGTCAGTAGAGATAGAAAAATCATTATTTTAAGAAAAATTGACCCAAAAGACAATCTCTTACTGGCACATTTTTAACACCTCTCAATATAAAACTTGGCCTGATGAAAAATTTTGTGAAATCAATGGATCGAATTTTCTCGGAAATCACCGATCAAATGACAACGAAAATAAAGTCGAGGAACTTTTAGTTAACTATAAGGCATTAGGCTGTAATATGTCCCTAAAAATACATTTTTTACATTCACATTTAGACTTTTTCCCCTCAAATTTGGTTGCTGTTAGTGATGAACGCGGTGAAAGATTCCAATAAGATATTTTTACAATAGAAAAACGATACCAATGAAAATGAAGTCCAAGTATATGCTGGCGGATTACTGTTGGGGATTACGAAGAGACGTTCCTGATGCACAGTATAGGAGAAAGTCATATAAAGCAATACTTTTTTTTTTTTTTATAAATGTTCAGAGCACTTAGGATATAGGTATGTATATCCTTTATATGAAAGTTTTAGCAACAAACACACATCACTACTGCAAAAGGTAAAAGGAACGATTAGGAGGGAAAAAGGTAAGAGAGGAATAAAAGGAATTAAGGCTTTCAGTCTTCTAGTTGTTTACTTTTGATATTAAGTTTGAATCTCTGTAAATTGTATTCCAAGGAAAACGTCTCGTCGTTCAGTTTATTCCACATTCGCCTACTCCTAACAAAAAATGAGTTTTTAAATTTATTGGTTTTCGCGAATTTAATATCTAGATTGTATCGGTGTATCAGGTGACTTAAATTACGCGCGGGGTTTGACAAACCAGGCATAAATTTATAAAGTTTCGA
The DNA here is from genome assembly GCA_963556175.1 of Tipula confusa. Lineage (NCBI taxonomy): Eukaryota > Metazoa > Arthropoda > Insecta > Diptera > Tipulidae > Tipula > Tipula confusa. The sequence goes on along the minus strand of OY744477.1, from coordinate 109,418,184 downwards.
TGAACAATGGCTATGAAAGTACTTCGGATGGATTAAAGTAAAACTTACATCGTCGTAGAAATCCAAGACATTAGGTTGCACCAATCGTTGCTTTGTTTATTTGGATAGCCCAAGATATTCTCTTTGATATATAGTTAAACCGAGAATCTCAAATGTTTCAGACATAGCCACGCTGGATTCACCAGACAGAAAAGACGGTGAATAACCATCCGTTCGGCCAGAAAAAACACAGGATTGGAATTTGTTGTTATTAAATTCCACTCTGTTGGCTTCACCCCATTTAAGAATGGAACTGAGAATCTCGCGTAGGGCGGTCATTCATAGCCATTCTTTCTGCGAAAACATCGTTTCGCGATGAAGAAGGAGGTAAACTGTAAGAAGTGGAAAGTGAGCTGTCATCAGCATAGGAGTATATTGGATTGAGAGTTGCTGATAGAAGATCATTGATGAAAATTAGAAAAAGGGTTTGAGAAAGGACGAATCCCTGAGGTTCACCAGCGTTTATAAGATGTTGATTGCAAGTCACACCATTCACCACCACTTGGATTTTGCGACAAAGAAGAAAATTCTCAATCGATAAAACTAACGAACCGTGAAGGCCAAATACCCTCAATTTACACAGCAAACCCTTGTGCCACACGCGATCAAATGCTTTTGAGATATCGAGTGCAATGACTTGAGATTCACTAGACTGATGAATGCTTCTGTTCCATTGGTCAGTAACAACATTAATTAAATCACTTGCTAAACGCTCTCCGCGAAAACCATACTGACGATCAGAAATTAGATAATTAGCCAAATATTTCATCAGCTGGAAGTTGATTATGGTCTCAAGTACTTTAGAAAGCACCGAGACGATAGCGATTGGGCAATAATGTGAAGGGTCCAATTTACTGCCCTTTTTTGGCACAGGATGTATGTTAGCAGTTTTCCAGATGGAAGGGAAAATGCCAGAAGACATAGATCGGTGAAATAGACATGATAGTGGCTTAGATAGAGATTTACAACAATATTTGAGGACAATTGGGGGAATAAAATCCGGGCGGCTGACTTGTTGGTGTTAATGTTTGCAAGGACTTTAGCGACAACTCTAGATCTAAATCTAATGCGGTGCATTGATGAACTGGCTAGAGAGCTAATCGGAGGTATTAATTTAGAATCAGGTAAATAAGAGTTTGCTGCAAATTTTTGGGCGAAGAGATTGGATTTTTCTTGAGCTGTAGAAAAAATATAGTCCCCATCTTTCAGAGGTGGTATTGACGATTTCCTACTGCTCAAGAAGTTTTCCTTTACTTTGCAAGCAAAGGACCAAAAGGTCCGATTGCTATTGCCCTGCTTTAAGACCTGCTGCAACTCTTCTCGAACTTTTTTTTGATATTTTTTTTTAGTTTGGGACACTGTTTGCATTGCCAGATTTCTAGCCGCCTTAAATATAGCTAAATTTTCATTTGTTCTTAACATATTTGCGGTGAGAGGCTTCTTTATTGGCCGTTGTTGTTCTACAGTTATGATTATGCCAAGGATTGCCTGTTTTTTTTTATTTGGCTTAGAGAGACAGGAAGGAATGAACTGTTCAATTCCCGTGAGAATGACAGTCGAAACCAGAATGGCTGCATTATGTCAATATTACCGAAGGCAAAACAAGAGTACCATTCGAACTCTTGAAAGGACTTGTTCATTCCTTCCCAGTCCACATTTTTACAGTGCCATAATCGACGTTTAGGCGGAACATTCATTTGGCATGACCACGACATTGGAAATTCCGCTATAATAAGCCGATGGTCAGAGTTTCCCAAAGGAGAACTGACGGAGATACTGTATTTCTCCGCATAAGAAGTTAAAAACAAATCCAGTAAATGACCCGTATCGTTGACCCGATGTAGTATCCTCGTAGGCTGATCTACAAGTTGTGTGAGTTGGTTTAAAGCTGCAAACATTTCAGCCGCCTCACTAGCCGGTGTTACGGACTTATAATAAGGAAGTTACTTGTCATTGTGGACATTTAAATGACCAGCCACAGCGGTTTTAGCATTGGTGATTTCTGAAGGATGCGCTCAATGGAGTCTGACAGAGTATCAAACCCAAAATAAATAGCGCAGTTTGCGATTTTTGAGCTTTGATAGAGACCACATAAGAAGAGGGTGTTTTGAGACATGAATTTCAACCCAAATTAAGCTGAACTCATTATTCGTGCTTTGGCCTATAAAACTGGGAATGGAAAAAGATATATCGTTGCGGATATACATGGCCAGCCCCCTATGGTGAATAAGCCGATGGATTAAGGAGTAACCCTTAATACCAATGGCCGAAAAATCACCGGAGTTCAAAATTCTGGTTTCGGTGAGAAGTAGAACCGCTGGTTTTGTGAAAAAAACTTATACTTCTATTATATTATTATTTATTATAATCTAATTTTTGTTAAAAAATTTGAAGTTAAAAAAAAAAATAAAAAATTCATAATACATTAAAACTATTCGTATTAAAAATATTTGACTATACTAATTCTACTTTACTTGACCTCGTTCTTAACTAAATCAGCTTAAAAAATTTCTTGTTGCACCATAGACAATATAGTTGTATAATTATATATATATATATATATATATATATATATATATATATATATATATATATATATATATATATATATATATATATATATATATATATATATTTATATATATATATATAGATATATATATATATATATGTATATATATATATATATATATATATATATATATATATATATATATATATATATATATATATATATATATATATATATATATATATATATATATATATATATATATATATATATATATATATATATATATATATATATATTTATTGTTACGATTTTTCTAGAGTTAAACCTAGAGACATCTAGTAAATAGCATTAGTACTAATTAGTAAATTGAGGAAATAAAATAGAATAGTGACATCTTGAAAGAAGTAGAATAAAACTCCAGACAAATAGAATATTTGAGATGCATGACAGGTCCCTTCGATTCACCTAAATTTACTGAATTAATATTGAGTTACTTTTTATAAATTGAGTTATATTCAGATAATTGAGTTACTGAAGTGAATTTTGGTATTCAATTGACATTCTTCACTTAAGATAAGTGTCAATAAATATACCATATTTTAAGCTTATGTTGAAGTTTCATTTTACCAATACTTTTGTAATTTATGTTTTAAAATTAATTATTTGTAATTTTTATTTTAGTTTATTTAACCTTTTGAATAAAGTTTTTGTTTTAGACATAAAAATAGTAACCAAAACCGTAAGCACCTACCTAAATACATAAATGGAAAATAATAAAAAACAACAAAAAACAACAAAAACAATCCAATTGAATTTACAACATAACCAACAAATACAATCAGTTAATCAGTCATAATCAGTTTACAAATAAGTATGTACAACGTCATTAGTATCAACATTAAATTAATAAATTTAATGAACTGAAAATTTTACGCATAAATGTACAGACAACGCAAAATTGTTTATTTGAAAAATAAAGGATTAGCAAAATTCCAATACACATGCATTATTATATTAATTAAAACCAACACAAATGTATATACAAGCCATGAAGTTGCGATACCAAAACCAACACAAATGTATATACAAGCCATGAAGTTGCGATACTTATGCCAAAAAGTGACTACTATACCTAAGTATTAGTGTTGTGACGTAGTATAATTTGTATATACTTTTATTATATGCTTTGATGTAAATAAAAAATGAATACGAATGATGGAACAACAGTATGTTGCACTCTTTATGACAAAGCAAAAAACAAATTTATTATTTAACGAGAGAGAGAAGTATTGTTATTATTATTTACTTCATTATATACTATAATATATACTAATAATTTAGAGCAGAATGGACAGTGCAAAATATAATTTTTGTTTCGTTTTTTTTTGTAGAAATGTTATGTACTTTGAATTTAGAGGAGTATGGACAGTGCGAAATATAATTTTTTGTTTCGATTTTTACTGTAGTCAAATTCACTAACACATACACCAAATAGTAGTCATAATGTGTTTTACTTAGCCAAGCTTCATGGCTTGTATAATATACAATAGTGTTGGTTTTGTCCTATATTAAAATATAGGAGGTTTTTCCTTTACCGATCGACGTTTTTAAATATTTTTTAAAAAGAATATCGTCAAAACCAAACAGCACATATCATCGATGAAAAGAATAGTGTGTAAATGTAATCGAAATGCATTTTGGGAAGCAGAAAAAAAGTAACCGGACGATAGACCATATTTATAATTATTAGTACCAAATATTTTACGGTCTTGGATAGGTACAAAGTGTTTTTATTGTATATGCATGTAAGTATATATATGTACTATGATTATGTTAGTATTCTGGTTAAAATGCATACACACTCGTTTAATATGCACCAAAAATTCACTTCATAAAAAGCATTCACATTCAAATAGATCGATGTTTTTATTTTTTTTTTAAACAAAATATCACAAATCGTCGATCGATAGAATAGTGTGCAAAATTTTCTAAGCCGTCTTGGTTAGTTTTCCTTGTTAAAACAAATTCGATATCATTGTTTATTGTTAAATGGATCAACTAACATTATCTGATCGTTGATAGTTAACTCAAGGCCTTTAATAAATTTGAAATAATTTTCATTTTTCGATAAAATTTTCAATTTACCCAGAAAGCCGAAACTTTCTACTAAATAATGGTAAATGTCGTTGGCTTTTCGAACAATGATATCAAATTTAAATTGCGGCAGTTTAAACAATTTGGCCTTTGACAATGCATTTTCTAAAGATGAAGATAAAATTTCTGGGCACGTTTGCAGTGAGACTCGAATAGCACTACTGACGGTGTTGCTTAAAAGTTGAACGGTCAACGTAACGTTCATTTTTTTCAAATGAATTGGGGTTTAAATGTTTCCGGCCTATCTTTGGTAATAATTTATATTGGTTGGTTGCATCTCGTTCAACAATTTTTTTAATTACATCTACATCAGCTGTTCCAATTTCACTATGTAATAGTTTGTTACCAACAAATGCATTTCGGACTGATTTCATCAAGTGTGGAGGACCATACTGTGCAAACACTTTATTGCCACTTAATATAAAGTAAGGGTTTTTGGCCGTAATGCCGAGCTGCTTATATGCTTACATATTTATTTCCCTTTGATCACATGTCAACATTTAAATGTTTAATCCAATGTTTCTTGACATATTGTGATGTTTTTTTTTTATCAACTTACTTAACTTTGCTGCAGTGAATGACTTGTTGATACAAGTACAAGTACGTAATTATATACGTATTTCCAATCACCTATTATTGATCTGGCCATAAAAAATAGAGCTGAAGTTGCTAGCTCAGGCTTTCGTACTTTGCCGTCATCCTAAAATCCTTCTATTCTATCGGTTAGGAAATTAAATTTTTTACGTGCAACTAGTTGTCTATGGTTGCACGCAAAAAATGAAAATTTTTTTGTTGACCAGTGATACGGACTGCAATACACGTAGCATACTATATATAGGTTTGTGAATGAAACTTAATAAAAATTGAATCATTATTCGAAATACATTTTGTAGTGTGAATTTTTAAAATTCAACAAAAAAATTATCTTACTTTGAATGCTCAAGAGGTCGTCTAAAGTCATAATATTATTTTATGTGTGTACTAAAAAATTTATATATATATATATATATATATATATATATATATATATATATATATATATATATATATATATATATATATATATATGCGGAGATTTTAAACTTTGTAAAAAAAAATTCATTCATTGAATTTTCATTGAAATTGAAAATATTCATAATAAACAATAATACAATTTTTTGATAAGAAATATAAGCGCAAGATCGAGCCACTTTTTGCCTCTTTTTCCAGACATTCAATTCGCCAATTTTTTTTTATTTTTTATTTTTTTAATGATCGCGTAAAGCGTTATCAGTTGAAAATTGCGTTTTTAAATATATTATTTAAGATCATCAATATTATGAACGAAATGAGTTTAAATTTAATTAACGCAAGTATAATGTGTGTATACATATAAACATATATGTGTTTAAGATGACGTGAATGCGAAAGATTACAAATATGTTTGTTTACATTATTTATATACAAAATTATAATAATAATAATAAATTAAAAATGATAACGATGAACTGAGTAATGTTGTATTTATGCTTATCAATATTATAAATTGTATATATGTACATAACATTTGTTATTAAACAAGTAGCTGTACTCTCTATACTATTACGAACATATATCAGATTTACGAGTTTACATTACATGCTTCTCCTCGGATTCGATGTGAAAACATTGAATACATTGAACTTGGAATCACATGATTTAAAACGACAATCTTAATTTTATATATGCGTATTTATATCTGGTTTCATATATATAGTAACTGATTTATTGGAATGGTTAATGTATTTTGCGCGTTTTCATACTTTGTTTGATTTACTGTTTTAAATTTATTGTGTTAATTTCAAGTTGATAGTAGAAATAAATATCTCAGGTGTACACCAACTGTCCTCCTGTCGAGGAATAGTTTGACTTTCAGAATACTTTACCTGGTACTTCAGAATACTTTACCTGGTACCAACACTCAGTTGTTTAGGTCGGAATTGATATTTGAGACAACAACGAAATCACCATGCTCCAACGTATTTGATGATTTGATCCGCTTGCCTCTAAATCACCAACTACTTTTGACAAAATTTCACTGACGCGCTTAAGAAAACAGCTAAACTGCATAAATTTTAAAAATTAGTTGGAAACCTTACTACTAGCATATTTACCATCGGCACCATGTGCAACATGGTGTCCAAAAGATGAACTAATCTAAGTGTTAGTACATTTAAAGTCAGTCACCACAATGTATTTAAGAAGAAAACTGGGAGACTCAGTAAATGCGGTTGATTTTTAATTGCTTGCAGCCAATCTTAAGCCCAGTAGGATTAGAGTTGGAGTTTTCAACAACCACGATGACGTAAGTCCGAAGCATTTCTTATGGGTTAACTGGACTCCAGTTTCAATATCATTGGCAGTTCTAAACAATATGTCCCATTAAACTACGTCCATAGAAAGGATTTAGTACATTTCTTCAAGGTGGCGGGAAGGTGCGATTGCTGTGTTAAAATTCGTAGCCTAGATGTGGTATAGCAGTTTATTTTAAATGTTTTTACTCTGTCGTTCTCACTGTTGCAGTAATTTTTCTATTAAGTCGATTCTGAAGAGCTAGAAATTGTGCCTGATTTGATATTAATGACGCTTTTATCGCGAGTTTCCCGGGGAATATTACTTTAACGATGATGCATTATTTTTCGTTCATTTCCCAAATACAAATCAATCACACGCAACAGTCGAGGAAAATTAATTCGATGGTTTTAGGAGCTTTCAGCAGGCTTGGTTAACAATTATTGATCCATTAGACAAGTCAAAAAGACCATGCGCTGGAATGTGTATGCATTAATTCATCCTGATTATCGGGATAGCTACCAGACGCATGTTACAGAATATCTAGAATTTTAACCCTACCATAGCGCTGAGATCACTTATCGTTGGCTTTTTTTGGTTTGGTTGCATGCAAATTTATGAGTAGCTGCATAGAAAATATTGACGACCCTGTACTAGACATAAACTCGAGAGATTGTTTTGCTTATGCCAGGAATTTCAATGAAGGTTTTCATCCTAGCTTCATAGAAATTCAGCTCACCAATCTAATTCGCATAATATGAGATCAAGAAGAGCTACCTCACGCTTAAAAATTAACACTTATATGCCCATTTCATGAAAAGGTGACAGTCTAAGTTATAAGATAACTTAGTTATAAGATAACCTTTTTTATACCATTTCGTGAGGCAAACCAGCCTGCTTCGCGATGTTTGCAATAAATTCAACGCGTTCATAGTCGAGCGCTGGACAAAATGAGGTGGTATCAATGATTTCGAGATGATGTAGATGTCTTGCGTTAATTCAGCGTAAAAATTAAAAATTGTAATTAATGGAAAGGAAAAAGAGTCGATCTTCTAAAATGGAGTTAAAATGCTTTAATGGTGGAGACAATACCACATCCGCAATAAACAACTCCCTCTAAGTTAGTTATCGGTTGCTCCAGCAGCGCCAGCAAGGTAGTTTTTGCTTCAGCATTCTTTTATTTTATGCTTAGTAGATTTGTGCGCATAGAGACCGGATAGCCTACAAATTCATTGTGTCTGGAAACTCTTAAATTTTGTTTAAGCTTTTTAAGCTTTAATAATATAATGTTAGATTACGTACATGGAAGTCCGGTTTATACTCTTAAATATTGCAAATTTTGCATAAATAGTAAGATGTTCAAAACAAAATGTAACTAAATATCAATTTACACGTTTGTGTAGGTTGAGTTCGAGTTATTTCAGTTATTTAGGTATTCTTCTGGGCCCTCGGAAGAATGTTTTATCCCAATTTGTATCAAATGCACCATCTTATACAAATCGGAAGCAAACTCTTTTAGAATGTTTGTTTTTATAAACTATTAAAAGGGCGTTTAATATACACAAATGTGTATCCATAATTTTCAAACATTCGGATTTTAAACATAACTTTCTTAAATTTTCGGGCTTTTATTTAAAACAATGGTATTTAATGGTCTATACAAAATTCACAGAAGATATCGTGCCTACACAAACGTGTAATTTGGTCACACGTATTTTGGAATTGTAAAACATATAAATTACACAAAATGTTGATGTTGCATTTTGATTAATAAAAATCTTAAAATAATACTATAATTCTACATTTATTTTCACCTACACGTTTGTGCATACTGAACTATAGAAAAAGTCAATCAACATTCTTATACTGTTTGTCATAAAGTCGCGGCACTACTATGCCGTCGCTTAGATCATTTACGGCACTCCTACTTCTAATTAAATTAATCATTAAAGTTCGAAATTAATTTTTAATTATAGACGCCAGTCATAAAACTTCGCCCTCATATTAATTTATAGCCGATATTGTGCTGAAAACAATTTAAAACTAATAAAAAAATCTAAGCTGATGGCCTAATAAAATGGGATTAACGTTTATTACCGTGGTATAATTATAGCATACGTGTTGCTGTATTTGTCATCTTAATAGTTTTATAAGTTTCAATCATTTTTCTGTATCTACCGATTTCTATATATCGAAGATGCGCTCTATGGATTTTAATTAAGATGTTTAGGGTCTTTATAAAATATGAAAGTGATTAGCATATTCGTAAAAAAAAATTTGTTGTTTATTTTGCTACTCATAACCTTTGGGTACATAATATAAGAATATAGGTACATATATGGGTATGTATAAAGTTGAGGTAAGAATACACATAATACATTTTGAAGCAGCTGCGGCAATAAGCCACCCTAAATTACGTGAAGATTTTAATATTTTAAGATAATCGATTATTATCATCTGCCAGCATCTTGTACGGTATTATACAAAATGTAGTAGCATAGTGATGGCAGAACTTCTATCTATATAGAATAATTTGTTGTATACACTCTGGTACATTCGTGGTATGTATGGTAATGCCAAGTAGTTGTCTGGATCGTCCACCAAAAATAATGAAAGATCTATGATCTTTAAACGAGATCGATTTCAATTTGACATAAATTTGACAGTTATAATGTCTTTGCCGTTTGTTCATCGCACAAATTCACTCCATGACATGGTTTAAGTCTATACCTAATGACACTTTGATTTGTTTGCTGTCTCTTTCGAGGATGAATGTTTTGTCAGTTCTTTTGATAACTTTGAACGGTTCTGTGTATGGGCGCTCTATTGTTGTTGTCAGTGGTGTCTAATTGTTGGTGTTGGCCTAATTTCGTCAAATGTGTTTCTTAAATTTCCAACGAAAAATATCTAGGTTTTCTCGCCGATTATATGGTGCGATGCCACTATGCCGTTGTGACCTTAGGCCTATTAGCTGATATCTTCTTATTTCTTGAAAATTCTAGAAAGACAGCGTCACAGCATGCATATAGTAAGGGAACATAAGTAGTAACTGCTGTTCATTCCCTCTTATGGCCTAAAGAGGAGTCCCTCGAATATAAGGAATCCTCTTTGGTGCACTTTTGTGATATTGAGCGTGCCTTTAATACTGTCAAACCAGAGGCAATCACGCAAGCACTTTCAAATTTAGGATGGATGTGACACTTAGAAGCTGGATTGATCAAATGCTCAAAGGGAGGGTTATAATGGCGATTCTAGGTGTATCGTCCATCCGTAGATTTGTAAGTAGGGGAGCACCACAAGATGATGTATTACCCCTCCTTCTTTGGAATTTGGTCATAAATGACCTGTTACTAAGCCTGGAAGAGACTGGTATCAAAGTGGTGGCTTATGCAGATGATGTTGCTATTGGCGCTTTCGGTAAATATCCTTGTACTCTCGGAGATGTTATGCAGAATGCTCTTGGCATTCTAACTCAATGGACCAATAGTTGTGTTCTTAGTGTAAACCCACTGAAGACTGAGTTGGTTCTTTTTTCCAGGAAGCACAAACTTCGTCGCTTTGACCTTCGAACTCTCAATGGAGTTGTTTTGAACATCGTAGATAAAGTGAAATTCTTGGGTCTCATTTTAAATAGTAAACTAAGCTGGAAGCCTAATATTTTGGAAAGAGTAAAAAAAGCTACGATAGCACTCTACTCCTGTAAAAATCCCATTGGAAAAGGATGGGGGCTTAACCCTCACATTGTGCATTAGCTTTATACCTCTGTAGTTTGACATGTTCTAATATATGGAGTTGCAGTTTGGTGACCCGCCTTAAATACAGTGGCGAACCAAAATTTGGTGATGAAAGTGCAAATAACTGCTACCTTGTGTATTATTAGTGCACTTAGAAGCACTCCTACTTAAGCACTGGAGATTCTCTTCCATCTCATCCTTTTGGATATCCTGGCTAAGCAAGCGGCTGCTAGTACAGCCATAAGGCTTACATCAATTTCTATGTAGTCCTGTAACATTATAGGATACTCATCTATTCTAACGACAAAGAAATCCCTAAATCTATCGACCATGTCGATATCATACCTCGAAGTTAAAATAATAACTGATATTCCTTCCAGAGAGGACTGGGTAAATGGAACAGTTTTAAAGTCAGGCTTTATTTACTTTTTTACAGAT